>OX596346.1:1575696-1992642 GCA_951394405.1 Coprinellus micaceus
CGCTCTCTCATTGACGCTTCGAAAGATCCTTCATCCATGGTGACTATCGATCTGGGGAAGAAGTCGACAAATCTCGGCAAGGATATCACTGCCCTCAATAGGCAGGCTTCCGCCCTCTTCCCGGATGTAGACCTTGAACGTGAAGTGGGGTCGCAATGGGAGCACAATGGCGTGGAAATCTGCGTCTGCGAGGACGAGTGTTCTTGTGCCGAGCTTGCAGAACTTCCCTGGGGTCGCCGAGTCTCCGACATAAGCGCATACCCAGAACTCGTCCCCATCCCTCTCCCATCGAGCTTCAACGAACTCCCCGACGGATGGAAACCCTACGCAAAGAAAGAGGAAAAGTTGCGGATCGCACAGGCCGAGGAAGCACTCGAAGCATTGCGTGGAGAGATCGCCCATAAGTCCTTCCTGTATCGGGACAACCGGACCTGGGCGACTGGAAAGCGAGGCCGCACACGATCGTATGCCGAGATCAATGAAATCGAAAGGAAGATGCGGGGCCATATCAAGCGATACAAGGCCGCGTTATGGGCGCTTCAGCGCCTTGGAAAAGCTCGGAAAATCACGCGCTTCAAAGACATCACGAGGGCCGATACCAAGGCGGTGACGGCCATCTTCGATCCAAACAAAAGGGGCGAGAGGAACGAGGGATTGTCCTGGATTTGGCATGTCGTGGTTGAAGGGAAGAAAGACAAGAAGGGCTATGCTCGGGAACGTAAGCCACACCTCATAATCGCCGATACGAAGACCCTGCTGACGGAGGCACTCGGACAGTTTATCGCGTGAACTGGATTAGGGCAAGATCTCGTCGCGATAGATGGGCAGAAGAGGTACGCTACGTCAAGGCCGAGATGCAGTGGTACATCCGGTATATGGACCATTTCGAGAAGCGTGCTAGGAAATGGGCGAAGCTTGACTTGGGCGATGGATATTCGTCGTATGCGAACAAGCAGGCGGATATGTGGAGACGTCTCGGGCAGGAAAGCAGGAACCTGTTTGGCGGTCATACACCACTTCCAGATCTGGGCGAGGATAGTAAGGCGGCAGACGACGATCCAATCGAATAAGTACGTAGACTTCGAGGTACAAGAATTAACTGTTGCGTCCGATCATCACACTTTCCCTCCATCGATAACTTCCATGGCGTCGACCCTCCTGACGTCTCATCTCCTCCAAGCGACCAGGTCACTGGATACTCTGACCTGGCAAACGGTTGTGAACCTCCTGGGGAGTAGATGCCGGGCCATTGCGACCGCTTTCGCAGTCCAGTCAATGTCCATGGACCAGGACGCGCGAATCGCATTCGCCGCTGTGGCCAAATTCGAGGTGGTGAGCTACGTAGCATACTGGGTACGGATTGCATGACTGAGCCAAGATACCATCATCCTTCCTAGACGAGTGCGAACATACTCCTGGGTCTCGGGGCCTGTCTGCACCCCACAGGCATCCATCCTCCCGCCGCTCTCAAGATCCTGAGCAAGATTATGTTATACGAAGAGTTGGAAGACTTCAAGGCTCTTCAGCTCTTGCTAGAGGACACGCGCGATCCAGACGACGCGCTCCTGTACCGGTATGAAGGGAACTGGTGGTCGCCATTCGATCATCGTTTGACCCTCGAGGATCACAACCTACGTCCCGAGGATCTACTCGTGTACTGGGAACTACAAAAGAAAACCTTACCTCACGCCCGACAGCCACTCCACCCAACCATTATATTGAATACCGGGCTCATGGCCGACACAGAGCTCAAGCTCGCCTGGAACATCAGCAAGGACGCTCTGGATATGTTGGACGAGGAAATAGCTGACTCTCTTGTCCACTTAGGGGATATCACGATGGACATTACAAGGCAGCATGAATTACTGGCTGATATGGAGGCGTTACTTGAGAACCGGTTAGAGGAGGAAGGTTCCAAGGAAATCATGGACGTGATAGGGGCACGCAAAGGGACCGATGAGTCAAACGCGTGACGGGAGCTCACTGGAAGCGCTGCTTGTTACAAATGTTCCGTACATAAACGAAGACCTTAACAAATTCAACACATCATCTCACTCTAACTCCCCTTCGCAACTCGGCCTTCGTGCACGAATGTCTCTTGATGGGTCTCGGGAGACATGGAAATCCCTCGTCACCTATCTCGGGTCTCGGCGAGAGGCCTTTCTACGGCACCTGTACGATAATCGGAAGACAATTCCGTTCGATAGACGATATGTCGTCCTCTTCAAGGCAGAACTGGTGAGTGGAGAGCGCGTCTTGGAACCACATGCTGAAGGAATTCAGGCGGCATCGGTCGCCTGTTACGGGTTTCAAGCGTGCAAGTTAGACCCAGAATCCCAAATCATTGACGTTGCATTGAATGCCATTCTCCACCGGCTTCCTGCCTACCTCGGATCGGATGAGGACTTGTGGGATGCAATTAAATTTGGCGTTTTAAGATATCGGGTAGATGGAGACTACCCTAGGGGACCTCTCCCCAATGTCGTGAAATGGTGGGAGGCCCTCGATTCGCCTCCTACCTTGGATTCGGTCCTACGAGACTGGCGGGAGGACTTGCTCAACATCCAGTTGAACGTTGAGACGTTGGAGCCCAACACCATGGACGGGATAAACAAGTGGGGGCTGCAATCCACTCACCTCTTGAACAAGGAGATTATTCATACGGAAACGGAAATTGCGAAGACGGTGGATAGAATTGAGCGTGTTCTATGTCTGGTGAAGGCGTTTGAAGATCTGGGAGCTATTCAGTATCCTACCGCATAGCTATCTATCTATCCATCGCCGGTGTTCACGTCCTACTCCCAAATGTCACCTTTGTATGCCACATCGACCGCCTTCAAACCGAACATCTCCCAAAACAAATGCTTTGATGGGGGTGCGTGCTCCTTGTACTCATCCCCAAGGGCCCCGTATCCAACATTGGGTCGGATGAAACTTGCGATGCAAATTCGCTCTCCGTCGGTATGGCTGGCTCCATGCTCGAACACACCTCCTGGTAAAGCAAACGCTGTCCCTGAATTGTACAGAAAACGACTGCGCAAAAGAGGGACTTCGAATCGGCCTTGCTTGTATCGGCCGAACACTGACAGTATGTCCATGAGCTTCTTCCCTCCCTTCAAATCGCGGTGCAACGGTGTTTCCCGATTTGCGATGAGGGCAAACCCAGAGAATGGGAGTGGTTACTGCTGAAATAATGATTAAAATGCGGCTTAGTCGCTGGAATGGTGTGTTAAATGCCGCGGCTTTTAATGATTGTGAAAAGTCAAATCGCCGCAATCATAACTATTTAATTATAATCAAAACAAAAAGTAATTGTCAACAGATTTCAATCATAACTCAGGTGTCTGTGATCATAAACCTAACACAATGAAATCATAACCAATCATTCTAGCACCAAGCCAAAATCATTATGTTTCATCATAACTTTACTGCGAGTAATCATTAAGCTAACAGACAAAATCATTAATTCAATATATTAATATCATTACTTAAAGAGGACTTTGAAGTTTTTTCAAAGTCTCTTCCATCCTTTGGGGTATATGTGGTGGTGTTCTATCACCTCTAAGGCAGCAAACTCTATTTTAGTATATGCTAAGCTGAGAGGAAAGAATGACAATAGAGTTGCCACCAATGTTCCATAAATGGGCGATAGCAAGGTCACGTGATTCTCCCATCAATCGATCAATTAGGAACCAAATGATTATATTTGAATAGTTATGATTGCGTCTAGACGATATGATGATTTTGTCACTCAGAACAGAATGATTTTGTTATATTAGGTTATGATTTCGTCTTTGGCTGACGAAATGACATCGACTGGAATGATTATTTTACACCCAACGAAACCCGCGGCATTTAACACCCCGTTCCAGCGACTAAGCCGCATTTTAATCATTAATTTCTGTCAGTAACTAGTGAGAATGGTGTCGTCCAATGGTGGAATGTTTCCATCATGAGGGGTCGGTCCTTGCAGGGTATCCTTCCCAAGGCTATCGCATCGAGGACTTGTAGTTGAGTGTTGAAGAGGGTAGGGTGAACGAGGGCCAGCAGGGCACCAATGATGGCGTTGCTCTCAAACTGGCTCTCGAGAAAAGCGATGCCACCAGCTTCCGGTGCTCTTAGGTTAACGGATGGGGCTGGGGCTGAGTTCCTGTGCTAATATTAAATGTGTTAGGCTTGTGCTAACCAGAAGGCTTTGTCTGGCTTACGTCGAATGCTTGATTGTACCAGCAAATGCTGATGTTTCCGTGGCCTGGTCTAATGCTGCACCTCGAAGGGTCGGTGAATGTCGACCGATCATAGCGCCAGCTCGTACCCGAAGATGAACCCTCCAGCAAGGTCTCATCTAGCTGTGAAAGTTGACGAGTAGCTTCAAACACACTCGCCTGAAAGTTTGGGTCAGCGTTTTTGCAAAGGTGAACCCACGTAATAACGCTTACGCGCATGCTCGCACTAAACGCGGCCGGGATGTACCATGCAATGACTCGGCCGGACTTGTCGAGGAACACGGTAGGCTTGACTACGAGAGGCAGATCGCCTAACTCCCCCTTTCTATTGACCCCAGGTCCCCCAAACTTCTTTCGCAGTGTCTGGTCCTTGTTCCCCCCTTTCTTCGTAGCGACATCCAATACTTCATCGAATGTGTAGGGCATATATACTGGGCAACGCTTAGGACTCATCGTCATTTTTTGACAAGGAGCACTGACCAGGGTTGTTCCATGCGGCCAGAAACTGGTCGACTAGCCGATGGACGTCACATGCGCCGCCCTTTGACATGGCCCCGGGAACCTCTGCACGTTCCAGCATCCCAGTCTTTTCCTTGACGAGGTCTTGGGCAAAGATCCCATAGAGGCGACAAATTTGGAGGCCTCTAGGTATCGTTTCATCCATGGTAGGAGATGTGGGGGGTAAGTTTACGCGAACACCGGAATGTGCGCCCTTTCCTTTCCCTTCGCCCGGGTCGCTCATAGGTCGCCCTTCCGGTGCTCGGCCTTGATCACGATGGTTGTTCACATGACGATCATTACTACGTCCCTTTGCCCATATGTCAACTTGGTATCGAGTTGTTGGGATCCATGCTCTCGTCACTGGTGGACGGCCGGAGACAATAAGCGCCTTCGTTTTTTTTGGCGCTCAGTTAAGTCGGATCAATCTGGGAAGCGCCCACTACAGCACCCGCCTGTGCCTTCCTAAATAAGGATCCTTTCTACTCCCCAGGGAGTCAGAGCGAAATCAGCATTCTCCCACCCTCGCCCCGCGTCACACCCTTTCCTTCACCAGACCATTTCGTCGAATCGATTGGGATGTCGAATATCGCCCGCCAGAACCTCACATCCCTTGCCGAAGCTCTAGACGACCAGATCAACCTAAGCATCAACCTAGCGTTGGTCAACACGTTGATAAAGGCCAGCATCGAACCACGCACAGGCAACCAAAGCGGTGAAGAGATCCCCTGCCAGGACAGCGAAGCCGCGAACGATCCTTCCACCGGAGAACTGACCGGTATCGAGGGCGCGAGCATCGACGGCATCACCCTACTCCGCGTTTTAGAGGTCGTGGGGGAGATATTGAAAGAACAAGGCTCGGAGATCGCTGAGGTGAAGGCCGAATCCCGCACTCTTCGACAGGCCGCCAAGTCGTTTGGCGAGACGCTCGCCGAACTCCACGAGAACCTTCGAATCCTCAAGGAGGATTACGGGAAGCTGCTAAAGTGCCTCAAAAAGAGTGAGGATCTTTTGTCGAAGCAGCAGCGTCTCCTCACGGCGTGTACTTGTCGCCCAAAGTCTGTCAACTAATTCGAAGTATGTCGTTATCAATTTGCTCGCTCCTCTTGCCTTGGCCTTGGAACTGACCTTCCCTCCTTCGATAGGTCGTGTTGGAAGTAGCTAGAGATTTGATCAATGTATTATCTTGACTTGATCGTCCAATGGATTTGGAATCGTGAATGTCGATTCCTGAGTAGGTTGAATGCGAAGGTCGTCCGAGTGAGAGCCGCCGACGAGACGTCGTCAGAATTGGACTTCAATCTATCAAGATGCTTGGTAGTAATCCTATATTTCTTGCGAACGGCCGTTAGAATGTCGGATACTCATTGACAGCCTTGAGAATGGCCGACAGTGAGAAGGCGTCACAAACATGACAAGAACCCACATCTGAGCCTCTTTATTGGAACTCACAATTTATCCGCAGTCTCATGTCATTTACGTTGACGCTATGTTCGCATGGCATACACGAAGACTTGCTAATATATTGGATGATGTGCACTTGCGATGTCTACAACGATGAGAGGTATGGGAGATTAAGTTACATCGCTCGCTAACCCCGCTGACCCACCCAATCGGCGAACCCCTTGGAGTAGCCTACACCAAAGCCAGATGCCGTCAGGTCTTCCACTGAAGGAGGTCCCGGCTGCCTCTGTCCCTGCATGTGCTCTCGAAGGCTCGACGGCCGGACATTGAAGACTAGCCCGATCCTCTCGCCATCTGTCCGACTCGCTCCATGTTGGAGAAGCCCTCCCGGAAGCAGCAGACCGGTCCCCGGGTTGTATGCGAACCTCGCACCTAAGGCAGGAACTTCGAACCGGCCTTGTCGATACGGTCCCAAGGCGACGAAGAGGTCGTAGAGAGCGTGCCTGTGGGTGGACCGGTGTCGATGTGACGGAGTTTCCCTGTTGCAAATGATATTGCAACCAGAGAATGGGGTCGCCCAGACATCAAAGAACTGCTCAAGGAGCGTTGTATGGGGACTTCCTTGCCTTCGGCCGAACATACTCGCCAGGAATTCGACTTGGTACTCGAACAGGTCAGGATGCGTAATGGCCAGAATGGCCCCCACCAATGCCATGGACTCCATCTGCGATTCAAGGTACTCCATAGCCCCGCCTTGGGGATCCCGCAAGGAGCTGGATATGGTGCATGCTGAGCCCTGCTGCTGTGAATATCGGATATATGGTTAGCCATTGTATGGGGGTCGCACGATGAATGATGACGCTGGCTCACCTGGATTTCGATTGTTGCCTCGCCGGGCCAAACTGTGCAAACCTCAGGGTTCGCATAGGTGCTCACTTCAAATTTCCAAGGCTTGGATGTACCTCCTCCGCTGATTATCGACTTGGGCCTCGTCGAAAGTTCCCTCAGAGCCCGGAACATTTGCTCCTTGGGTAAGACCGTCAGATGTTGGATCATGGGGATGACCTCGCCAGGGCTGAACTTACTCTTCGTCGCTTTGTCAAAAGGTCAGGGATGTACCATCCGATGACCAGACCCCGTTTATCCACAAAGACAATGGGTTTCGTCACCAGACCAAGGCCGTTAGCCACACCGCCCTTGGGCGGTGCTCGATTCAAATCCCACTCGGTGTCAGCAAGGAGTACCTCGACCGACAGATCTACGACGACTACTCTTCGGTTAAGACTCACAACCAATGGGATGCATAGAGAAAGCTTACCTCGATTAGCCCATGCTTCGAAAACCCTGCCAACCAGCTTTTCCAAATCGACGAGAGCTCCGGGCGAGATTGCTTCGTGAATAGCCATAGGCGCTTGTCCTTTCCTTTCCCTGACTAATTGTTGCGCATGCCGCCCGTAGATCCGACAGAGACGTAGACCGACAGGCTCGTCGTTGCTGCTCATACCGGATGTGAGCCTGTAACAAAAAAAATGCGTCGAGTAACCTTGGTGGGATTGATCAAAGCGTGCTCCTGGGCGCGGACTTTGAATACTTCAATTGGCGCTTAATTAATTTTTCTCGTCGTATTGGGACGCTCAAAGTTTTATCACCGAATCCTTGTCATCATATATCGGACCAACTGAGCACAGAAGCCCTCTCCTCCATCTACTGTATGTGTATCTGCCGAGTTTCCCCTATCCCAGCGTAACTAGGAGGGTACGTCAGTTCGATGACATCTAAGGCCAGTGTAAACGAGCATGACTCACCGTTCCTCCGCCCTCAAATCCCCAATCCGTCAAATGTGCCTCGCCACTCGGACGTCTCACCATCGCTGTCCTCCCACTCCGAGTACTCCGCATCGCTAGATGGAACTTTATCGGCCTTCATAAGTTCTTGTCGCTTGGTGGCTCGGGCCTGCAACCATTGGGTGAGTTCCTTGCGTTCCTTCGCCTGCGTGACCGCGAGTTTATCCCGAGTCGCGCTGAACATTGCAGTCACGGCCGCGACCCATTGTGCTGGGTCACTGTCGATGGCCTCGGTAGTGGATATCTCCTCGAACATCTTGACAAGTTCGTCCACCGTCCCACTCAGGCCCCCAAACTTCTGGACCATAAGGTTGTACTGTTCCTCGTGGTCCTTGAGCGCGTCCTGGGCGACTTCGGCCGTGCGCTTCAAACGCATATTGTGGTTAACAAGGCCAGTCTTTACTAGCTCAAGTCTGGCCACGGTTAACTGGAGGGCTCGTATCGTTGCAGACTGAGATTGTATAATGTTCAGGTGCTCGCACCCAGGACCCAAGTCTTCAGGACCTTTGTTCGTGGGCGAATGACTGCTGTCGGACGATAGGGAGGATAAGCTGCTCTCGGACGCGGGGCTGGTAGGCATAGGGATGTCGCTGGCTGCTTCGCTGGAAGGCCTTGGTATGGATGGCACCTTCGACGGCGCCTTACGATTTTATGGAGTTCGGATGGCTCTCGTTTGGGCGATGGATACACCGGACCGTAAATGAAAGTCTGAGTCATGTTCGTTTACGGTCCGGTGTACCCCCCTTACTGAGAACAACCAACGAGACCTATGCATCGTTCCCCGCTCTTTCAAATACCAACCAGTGGCCAACCCTCGCCTCGCCGTGTGCCCTTTAGTCGTTTCGCAACGTTCCCCGCTCTTTCAAATACCAACCAGTGGCCAACCCTCGCCTCGCCGTGTGCCCTTTAGTCGTTTCGCAATTTAAGCGCCCAAGGGATCATCCACCTCAGGATCTACCCCGAGCGCCCTCCTTACACGGATTTTCCTGGTGGACAATGCTCCTCAGCAGGTGCTAGGTATTTTACGGCGATACTCGAATCCTCCTCACGAGGTTGTGCTAAGGAAGGATGTGCCCTTCGGCCATCGTTCCGGTGTGACATCTTGACCTCGATCGATACTCGGGTTCAGAGCGGCTGATGCACTCACCCCCACGTCTTTTGGAACTGGGGTGGGACCTCTCCTCTTGTCTTATCGCCCTCTCCCAAATGCTTCCTGCCCGATGAGATCTCCGCCTCATGCCCGGGCCCCTCGATTGTATGTCGTTGACCTTATGGAAACAGGGTATCGCCTCGCCCGAAATATTGGGCGCTCTGAGATCGATGTCACGATATCTCTTTGCGAACATTTCATTCAATTTAAAATATCCAGCCAGCTACATGTGGTGTGTACACCTTCCATCTCCAAAGATATCCTAATTACTAACCGCCTGGTGTCAGCAACCACCCATCTCAGGAAGGAGATAGTCCGAAGAACATACCTTGCGAGGTCAGTTCTATGCCCCATCCACCGACAACTCCCCTGGGTTTGCAGGAGTCGCTTGCGAGAGCCCTTGCGGGTAGGCTTCCCCCATGCCCGCCCAGGTATCTCGGGCCAGCTCTTCGTCCGAAATCCACCTTTCGAGACGTGCTTGGACTCGTTGTAGGTGACTTGCAAGCTCTGTAGCATGAGCATCGCAGCACCGAGGCTGCTCGATATCGTCGTCGGCGGCCGGCGTGAGGACGAGCGCCATCTTCTGGAATTGTCCACTGAAGAACCCGGTGTGCCCATCGAACCGTTGTTGGTAAGCCATCCTCTCCTCTACGAACCGCCCAATTTCGTCCTCCAAGAAGTTGTATCGGCATTTATATTCCTCCTTCCTCCGATTTATCTTGACCTTGTCCCTCACGAGTTCGTTGCACAACTGCTCGAGAGTCGTGATGCGGTCGGCCTGGATTGGCACCAGCCATCGATTGGCACAGTGGCATGGCGTGGATGGGGTGCTGCTTCCCACCTCTTCCTCTGACGACGTTTCACCTTGTTCGCCCGTGGGGCTGGTGGATGTGTGGCTATCGGATGACATGTCTGTCTTCTTGGGGGTTGCGAGCTTGATTTGATTGGAGGGGTATGCGTTCGTTACTTATACCATGAGCCGGTTTCGGTATTCCACTATCCGACCCGGACGTGAATGAATTGAATGGCTTCTTCTCACCGCATTCATTCGTAATTCCATTCTCTGGTTATGTTCGGCCATTGGGAATATTTTGTTCTCGGCCGATGGTCATGCGTTTCGCCATCCATTTGTCTCCATCTTTCCATATACGTCGACTTTTGTAAATAATAGTGACAGCGGGCGGAGGAACCTACCTCCTCTAAGGTCCTCTAAGGCAATGTTTGAAGGGTACCGTGATGTACGAATGAGTTTCTACGGACATTCATCAACGATATGCCATGAATCGACCAGGCGGCTGACGTACACAGATCTTGGAAGGATCTATTGGCTCGCTTCGTCGCTCGATTCCTTTAGCTCTGGAATCTCGTCATCGCTCTCCTCCCCAATGAACGATGTCTTGTCAATGCCACCAAAAAGAATATTCTGAAGTCGCTGAGGCCTCTGCGAGAGCCACTGGTGATAGCTGGAAAGCTCCTCTTTCTCGAGCTTGTCAAATTTCTCTCCTGCCTCCCAAAGCTCCCCACTGAACTTCGCTGCCCAACTCTCGAGGTCGCCATCGTCATGGCTGAGCCGTGCCGCCATGCCCCGAAGGGTATATGCGACGTTTCCGAGGGAGTTGCGGAGTGCGTCAATTCTGGCCGCGACCATGTTGTGTTGTTCGTCTTCATGTCGAATCGCATACTCGACTGAGCGCTTGTACTGCTGACTCTCCATGCGGTGGTCTAGATTTTCCATTTCTAGATGGGAGATCATGCGCCGGAGTTTGGCGATTTGTTTGGCCTGGGAAAGCTGAGCGCGAAGGTGAGGGCATTCCCCTTGCTCAGGGTGTGCCATCGAGGTCTGGTTCGGCCGCGCGGAGGCTGGGGGGGTGTCGCCACAGAACATTGAACAGGGCGGCGAATTTTCTGAGGTACAATAGCGATGTCTTGCTTTTCAAATGCGCGCTTCGTGTGATGGGGTTCTGCTGATTGGTTTCGACCCTGTGTACTTCGCGCATGGTTCTGCGGAGCGTGTTCGGAGCTTGGTGATGGTGTCGCTATTTAGGCGCCCATCGGCCGGCCTCAGTTACACCGGACGGACCAGATGACGTGTTCCTAGATTCAGTACCATGAGTACCCTTTCGGGATTAGGGTATTTGCTTCCGTGTCCCACTCCCTCGGTGCGATGTTCCGGACGTTGGTTCTCGATTTCCATTTCTGTTTACCTCTTGCCTCCAACTGTCCACGCGGTCGAACCCCACCCCCAGGTTTCGAAGCTCACTTTCCAGAGGCTTCTGCGGATTTCTGAGGGATCAGAACTTTTGAGAACGAAAAAGTCCTAGACGCCTGTGACGCGACGGTCGGCCTTTCCTTCAATATAGATAACAGTCCGCGGTTCGGGGGTGTCGCCACCTAAGCGCCCGAATCTGAGATCTCACTCCATCCGTGGACTTGGTAAGCTATATTAGGTAGATGTAGTTCGCTATCCCCGATTCATTTCCGGATTTGGAAGGGCCGTTCCGTCACGTCACCTCGCTCATTCGACATTCCTTTATTTCTTTTCCTGTGGGTCACATTCCTATGAGTTTCCACCTTTCGCATCACCCTCCTTGGCGGCAGAATGGCTGAGCAAGCCCATATCCTCCAGCAACTCGCTGCCTTTGGCATCCCGTCCAGCAGGGTCCACTTTATCAACCCGGAACTCGCTTCCAGCGAGCTCCCGCCACCCACTGCGGATCAGGGTTGCAGGTCGGATTGCCCCAATCTCGACACGATTGCAGAGCAAGCGAGGGAGATCGCCCAGCTACAAATCAAGGCCCTTCGCTCCGAGGTTCGGGACCTTCCCCTCACCACCCTGGTTCAGGATCTCGAAGGCGCCGTGCGCCACGCACAGTCCATCATCTCCACATACTCAGAGGAAATGGATCGCTCGAAGAAGGGTACCGAAGAATTTGTGACCATCATCCGCGGGATCTGCAAATCATTCTCGGACTTCGTCGGCGTCGTTGCCCATGACCCTCGGGCGGTCGCACTTGTAAAGGAGATAGAGAAGGGGCAGAGGATGCTGAATGTCTGGGCCGCCAACGAGTCTCAAGAATTCCTTGAGTTCATCAAGCAGAGGACCGCCCCGGAGGAGGACCTGAACGCCTTTATAGATTGGATGGACGAGCGAAAGGCCAAGGAGGGACAGGCCAACTAGAAATACCCATCGGTGTGCGTCGGGCCGTGTTCTTGTTGCGTTTGAGAAGTGGTTTTCTTGTATCGTGTTCCGTCCGTACCACGAGACTGCATTTGTATATTTCCGCCCCAATCTCTGCCAATGTAACCGCAGAGCTGTTCTCCGCTTTCGATTCTTGTTTGTTTCCTTGTATCCGCTGTCCCTTTTCCATTCTCACACCAGCGATATCTGCGTTACTTCCCTCAGCGAAACGGAGTGCACATAAAGTATGGCCGAGGCTACATAGATAAGAAACATCTTTCTGTCTACGTTTAGCATTCTTTTCTTGTCTCAGGTGTCTCTCCGAATCGCCAGGACTCAGAGCACACTCCCGACGCCATCACCGAGTCGCTTTAGATCGGCAGTGTGCTTCCGTCAGGACCGGTTTGGGTTTTTATATATTTCTCAAGATGTCCGACACCGTTTCTCTCCAGTACCTCCGTTACCTTTGTTACTGTGGCAGCTTAGGGAGTATGTCATGGGCCGACGAGTGAGGGATGGCTTGGACCCTGGCCGGATCAGAAATCGCAACCGAAATAGGAAGGCGATTCACCGTCATCGGTGCCGAGGCCGATTAGGGGGTCACTCAATTGACCCATGGACAGTGATCCATGACTGCCTAAGTTGACTCACTCTGGCAGGGTCCTCAATTGACCCTAAGGGATATGTGTCATTGGTGGGTGGTCAATTGAGCAACATTGGGGCATGTACAAGGGAGCATAATGCCACTCAAGTCAGCCATTGTCAATTTGGCTTAGCCGCCCCATGCCCTGAACGAATGGGCCGTCGGGACGATCGCTCGGACTGGGCAACAGCAGCTCATGTCAACCTCGGGGATGGCGAAAGCCGTACACGCATTTGCAGTGCTATTGGATAAGTACCGCGACAGCTATGCGACAGTGCACGCCCAAATCGATGGAGGACTCAAAATAACGAAGGACGAGATCAAAGAAGTAGTGCAGACGGAAATAGGAAAGCTGAAGGAAGCGACAGAAAGAGCCATCGAGGCGGTAAAGAACACAGCCAACGAAGTACACAACTCCATCATCCAAGGAGCAAGCCTAGCGGTAAGCACCACACCCACATATGCGCAACTAATGGCAGGCCCAGCCACGAAGACGGCGAACACAGCAGCCAGAACTGGCCGAATAGGGAAGCTAGCCACCGACAATAGGAAGATCCGCCTAAGGCTCACGGACACAGGGGCGAAGGCGATGATGGGGTTATCGCCCCCAGAACTCAAGAAAAGCGTCATCGAGACCTTCAAGGAAATGAAAGCTCCGGCAAACATATCGGTACGACTGGTCCAGAGGGTCGAGTCTGCCAAACTGGTAATCATCGAAATGGCGGACGACGCCTCAACCCTTTGGATCCGTTCTGGTAACATCGGTCAGACCGTAGCCGCTAAACTTAACGCCAACATCGTGGAAAGGGTATACCTCACAGTCGTAAAGTTCGCCCCACTGACATTCGACCCCACAAGAGATAGGGAAGAACTAAAGGAGGCGAACAACCTCACAGAAGAGCAGGTCAAGAAGATGTGGTGGATAAAGGCACCGGAGAAGAGGAGGGTCGACCAGACCAATGGTCACCTCTTCATGCTATTCACTGATCCTGACGCCGCTAACAACGCCATCCTTCAGGGACTTATCATACAGAACCAGAAACTCACAGTCGTTAAAGCGAAGAAAGAACCCCTCAAATGCTACAACTGCCACAAATTCGGACACAAAGCAGCGGACTGCAAGAAAACGACGAAAACGTGTGGTAACTGCGGCAAAGACGGGCACGCCGGCAGGGGTGGAGACCCATGTCACGAGCCTTTCAACATGATGTGTGCCTGCTGTGGCAAGTATGGGCACGGAGCTGACATGACGAGCCAATGCCCGCTTCAGCAAGCGAAGCTAGAGGAATTCAAGAAGTGGAACCCCGATGTCGATAGCCCCCTATTCGACTCCCTCAAAAACCTGTGGACCGTCGACCTAATGGGCGAGCCCCCAGCAACCAAACACAAGGATGACATGCCACCCACAGGATCCAACGCTATCGGCATTGAGCCAAGATGGAAGCCAGCCTCCCAACGTGAGGCTAAGAACACACGCAGGTCGGCAAAGGCTCCCCCGGGACCAAGCCCACTGGGAAGAGAGCGCAGCCCAGAGTCACCGGAACCACAGCCACGATCACCCCAGCCCCACCCCTCCCTACAGAGCATGGTAAGCACAAACGAGGTCAACACTAACTCTAATCAATGAATAGAACGCCCGATCGAAGAACGTCAGCGAGCACCAACAGTAACGAAAGCAGTGAAGACCCGATCTACGACCGGCGACATCTCCGAATACTGCAGATAAACTGCAACCGCTCGGAGAAGGCACAATATGAGCTCCTCAACAACAACTTACACAAGAACTGGGACGTCGTCCTGATGCAGGAGCCACACCAGAACTTCTTCGGGAAGATCAACACCGCGGGTGGCTTCCGCCCGGTCTATCCATCGAACAAAGCGAGAAAGGAACACACACCACGATCAGGTATATGGGTAAACACGCGTCTGAGCACTAACAACTGGATACAGCTCGAGATTAGGGACTCGCCGGACATTACAGCAGTTCAACTCACAGATGACAGCTACGGCCAATTGACGATCTTCAACATCTACAATGACTGCCTACACGACGAAACCACCTCGGCCCTTCAAGAATACATCACCGAACATGAAGATGAACTATACGGAGAAGGGAAGCATGTCATATGGGCGGGCGACTTCAACCGACACCACCGAATGTGGGACAATGACGAAGATGAGCGTCTATTCACGCCTCAAGCCACCGAGAAGGCATCTGAGCTCATACTGATGCTTTCGGAATGGGGAATGCAGATGGCGCTACCGAAAGGCATCAGAACGCTGAAGCACATGCGATCGAAAGCTGAGTCCCGACCTGACAACGTGTTTTGCACTGATGCACTCCTGGATAGACTCATCGAATGCGACGTACGAATAGCTGAACAGCCTCCTAATACTGACCACTACCCAATAGCAATAATCTTCGACGTGGAAAAGAACAGCATACGCCCAGAGCCAAGACCAAACTTCAAGGAAGTCGACTGGAAGGAGTTTAGAGAAGACTTTGAGACGAAAATGGACGCCATGGGATACGACCCGGACAAGCCGATCACAGAAGAGAGTGAGTTCAACGAAAGGGTGGAGGTACTAACACATGTCCTACAGGATGTAATCACCCAGCATGTCCCAATGGTCACGCCATCCTCATACACAAGACGTTGGTGGAGCGACGAACTCACTGAGATGAGGAACACGAAGAAGAACCTCCTACGAGAGTCAAGGAAGCAACGCGCTTTTGCGGACCACCCAGCACACGAGGAACTCAAACGCCACATGAGTGAATACGCCATTGCCATCGTTGATGCAAAAAAGGCTCACTGGGAAGCGTTCCTCAACAATGCGGACACATCAGCGCTATGGGTAGCGAACAGGTACCTCAACTCACCAGCAGGTGACGGAACACAAGCCTCCACGCCCCCACTGAAACAAAAGGTGAACGGCGAGGAAGTTACACATCGGACTAACGAAGGAAAGGCAAAGGTCCTAGGCGAAGGCTTCTTCCCCAAGAAACCACCCAACCAACAGCACCCACATCAGGGTACCCATGAGTGAACGACACTCACTCACCTTCATAGCTAACACTCGCTAATTGCTGACCTTCGCTAAAACACCCGCCACTCTTGCAGCGGGTCTGACGGGTCTATGTATTGGTGGGTAGCACAGCAGGAACCTGCAAACTATAGAACCATGAGGTGACTTGAGAAGTGCGGCTATCACTACCTCTTTGGGATGGCCGGTCACATTGTATCGCTTGTGTAGTACGGGGGCCTCTGCTCCACCCCAATAAGTCTGCCTCAAATGATAATCCCTTCTCTAGGGGCCAAGCCCGATGACCCTTCAGAATGGCTCTCAACGTTTAAATTGGTTGGTGAGCTTGGTATGGCACATCAGACCCAGATGCATTGGAGGTGCGGTCGTGTTCACCACCGGCGTGCCCTTGGTCAAGCCCGTCAAAATAAGAGTCTCTCTCAATCCGAAGCATCACCACGCCTCGGCCCCGCATCAGCCGGTGGTTATTGTCGCCGCCACCGATGGCCTGTCGGCCCGACGACATCATCCTTGGCATGCACCACCAGACATTATCAGCGCACTGTCAATCGTGTCGGGGGCGAGTGTCTGCCGCACAAATGCAAGGGTGGCAAGTTCAATCATCGCTCACCAGGCCTGGGCTTCGGCGCGACGGAGGGAGGGAAGCTCGAACACGTCATCCCTCAGTGAGGTAAAGGACATCGTCAGAGCCGTCACTCGACGAATACCGTTGACTGTTGGCCAGGACTTCAAATGAAACATGGTTTGACAAGAGAGCGCCCGGGCTGTACGGAGTGAGCGGGTGAAGTCAACGTGGCGAGTGTCCGTAATTTTGTGAGGCGGGATGAGGAAACCCCCTTGGTAGGTATCAGGCGGGGTTTCCTGGTTTGGCACGTCGTAAATGCATTACGGCCGTCTAATGTTCCTCTTTATGGCTGAGTGGGGGCTGTGGTTGTTTACGAAGCAAGGGTTACTATATTAGACGACGACTGCGTACAAACATATTACTGTATCTATTCGGAACGCATAGACGAGAAAAAATCAAGGCTGAGGGTGCTGGCCGGACTCGCCAGCAGGAACATCAATTGGTCTGGGGTTCTGGTGACTACCATCGCCCGTTGCTTTCGATGACTTGCGACGCTCCTTGATCTTTGCCAAAACACTGTTCTCCGGGACTAATCGGCGCATGTTCGAGAACGATGGAAATACTTTCCTGCCAAAGAGTAGTGTGCGTGTTAGTGTGCATCTCGAATACCGCGTCCGACAAGTCCGACTCACTGGTTCCACCAAGCCAATAATTCTTTGACTTCGTCTTGCTCTTCAGGCTCCTCGAGAAGTTCAAGGACCGTCGTATAAAAGGTTTCGGAATCTGTTTCAGTATCTGTGCGGGAAAACACGGAGGCTGCAGACAGCCCAAAGCGGACCTAACATTGTCCACAGTGAGTAAACATCAGGGTGAGTGGGAGCGGCGTGGCCAGGCAAAGCCCGCATACCTGCGTGGCAACATACGCCAGCGACGCACGAGTAACATGGGTCATCCCGTGAATCCTGGCGTTTCCGGAACGAGTAGCCTTTGGCTCGCTATCGACGGAACTCGGAGACGTAAAGATGTGTTTAAAGGCCTGCGGCGACAGCCATCAACGATCGGACACAAAGATGTAGTCGTGCCCCTCACCAACACCAATAACCGATTGCGAAATAAGCCTTTCCACGGGCGCTCAGGATCATATTGTTCGTTCTGGTACACGAAAAGGGGCCAATCCGAGCCTGAGACAAGGATTTCTTTCTTCCGGAGCTGTTCCTTGACCCTAGAATCATAGAACTAGGTCAGTCTCGACATGTTGGAGAATAGAGAGGCCTAAAAGCAGGCGTACTGGTCGTCGCCCCAGTTCAATCCCGCCGGACAGAGCAGGTACCCAGTCCTTTCGTGGTTGAACCCTCTGTTCACTTTGACGTTCCTGGACAAGGGTGGATTTAAGGGTGGCCCCCCTACAGGAACCAGCCAATCCAGGATCCCACCCTTCAGGCTCTTGGTGTCATCGGCGCGTGAGCTGGCTGCACCCTTCTGAAGCTGTGAAGGGCTCAGATCAGGGAAAACACAAGCTCATAAGGTCGACATTACGGACCATGTTCGCAATTGACATTAATTCTTCTGCGCTACATGCCACCAGCCTTTCCTCTAGATCTGGAACAAGGCCTAGTAGCATGCCATACACGCGCCTCTCGCGCCTCTCCCTGAAGTGGTTGGTTGAAAATGAACAGGAAGAAGGGAGTCGTCGGCACTCACTGCTGTGTCTCCGGCAGCGTGTCCTCGTCTGCATTTATTCCAGCAACCAGGAGGGCGTGCATGTTTGCAAAAGCATAGACGGTGCGACCGAAGTGTCTTCCATGGTGAATGAGGGGGTCTGTATGAAGGTTCCTAATATCACAGTCCGGGGTGTCAAAAACGGGCTGAAGAGGCGGAGTGGGACGCACGGGCGCTTTCTGGGACCGAGACTCAGGGCGTTAGGTCTCTTCTGACCGACGGCTTCGTCGTGCTCTTGAGCTTTCCCAGATATACCATATCGAGGAATCGGGGCAGGTGACGCGTCTTGGGACATGGGCGTGGGCCGGTTAGAGGGAATGAGGGAGAGGTGAAAGCGAGGGAGGCGGTGGTGACGCCACAGACCTGAGGCCTGTTTTGAGGGCCGTCTGTCCGGTAATTAAAGCAACATGGAAGTGAAGGAACGGGTTAGAAAAAGGAGAGAGTTCGTTCTGGTCTTGCGGCGCCGAGCTTGAGTTTAGTTCCCGGTCCCGTCAACACGGAACACTTTCAACTTTTTTCGTGGAGAATTATCTGTTGATAACCGAGGGAGTTTCGGAACGTACCCTTTGCTTTCAATCGTTCGCCTCCCAGCTTCCCACTTCTCGTTCTTGCGGGATAAGTCGAGTTGAGCGAGATGTGAAAGGACATGGTGGTTTGGGTTGAAGTGAAATACGTGTGATGGTGACGCACTGGAGCTTAATCGGGCTCTCCGTCCGGGTGTATTGCCCGGGCGGCTCAGTTCAAAAGCAGTGAAACAATAGAATAGAATAGTATGTAGGAGGTACTGCGAAGTTGAGAGAATGGTCGTACATCATAGTATCACGTAGGAATGCCACTTTCGAAAGCCAAACACGTTGGGGAAATATAATATCGAGTCAGCCATGAGGGTCTGTGCAAACGGAAACAGATGAAACATATACAGCTAGAGAACGAACGTCGGCGAAGTAGGAGAGAAGAGTGTCAGTGATGCTAGTAATAGTCTAGGAGGAGGAAGCAGCTTGGGAAGAGGAGGTGTGAGAGGACTCGGAGCACGAGGTGGTGGCAGTCAAGCCGCCAAAGCAACGCACAATAGGCGCCTGCCCCCGAACCCAAGGTAATCCTGAGGAATAGGAGTTCAGAAGAGTGGCAAATGGACTCGACCCCAGAAATCCTCACCTTCACGAAGGGTCTTCATGTTGGTGACCGTGCGCTCTTTGATAGCAGCGGGCGTTCCTTGAACTATGATAGATGTCAATGGCAAAGTCAAGCACCGGGAGTCCCTCTGGATACAACTCACCATGGGCGGCGGCATCTTCATCATCTCCATCATCGCTCGACGCATGGAGGGCGGTGTATGACTGACCATCTTTCGCGAGGTGGACCGCGTCATCGGGCCAGTAGAATGATTGGCTTGCATCTGCGATGAGTGAGATGGTGCGCGACGACAAGAGTGCCTCTGCCTTCAATAACTCTTTGGCGAGATTCAGGCATCGAGCACGAAACAGAATATACTCTCTGGTTTCACCCCTGACCCACTTCTCCCCGTTAAGCGCTGTAGTCTGGAGCTTGAACTGCTGTGTCAACCTCGCGTGGAAATCGGCACGAACTTCCTGAGCAGTGATTTGAAGGGTGCCCTTCTTGAAAATCAGACGCAGGGTAGCATACAGCTGGGATACGCTTCGGTTAGTGAGCTCGGGGCGTTTGAAATCTAATGGACGTACGAGAGACTCGACCGTAGACTTGCATCTCCAAACGGTGTCGCGCGGACCCCCAATAGTCACCTCAGGCGAGGTTTGATCTTCGACAAACTCTTCAAGAACGGTGGGGCCAGAGCTGGGCCTGAAGTCGCGGTGAAGAAGAAAGAATAACTTCCCGAGGGTGCTGAACAGGATCGTGCTCATGTTGTTCGCGGCCGTACAGACGAACGCCTTGGCCCGACCAGTGGCGAGTCGCAGGTACCCGTCAGTACCCCGCCTAGCTTCTTCGAACACTGCCTTCTTAATGGCCTTTGTTGAGGTGAATGTCGAATCGATAGCAGTGCTCGGACCCGACGCTCCCGGCGCTGTGTGCGTATGGTTAAAATCACAGTCCTACCCATCCATCGGCGACGAAAACCTACCTTGACTCAGAGTGCCCTTATCGACGGGCGGCGTGGATTGTTGTTGAGGTTGCTTTCCCTTCGCCTTCTCGCTCTTCGCCTTCTGTTTCTTCTCGCCCTTCGCCTTCTGTTTCTTCTCGATCTTCTCCTTCTCGTCCCCCTCCTTCTCGCTCTTCGTGAGCTTCTCAAACTGGGAAACCCTCCAGAGGGCAAATTCGCGGGCCGTCTTGAATGATTCGCAGGGCTGAAGAACCTGGATTCCAGGGAAGAGCTAATACAGAACGAAAAGCATGTCAGAACGGCACGAGACTTGCGGGTTGGAAGCGGGGTGCAAACTCACATCGGATCCGGGTAGGGGGAGATCTTCGACAAGGTCCTGTAAATCGTCAAGGGGTATCAGCCTCCCCTGGGCAGCCCTCAGGAAGAGGTGGGACAAGAATTGCGTGGTTGCTGCATATCCCGCCCCACGTCGAAACATAGTGGGGTTTTTGCCGTCATCGTACTGACGGAGATTTAGCACGTCTCTGTCTCGAAAAAGCATGATGATATGTTCGAGAAGTTCGTTCTCGATGGACCCAATGGCCTGAGAGACCTGGCATGCAGAACAGCGTCAGTATGGTTGACCTGGGCTCGGACTAGTTCGCAAGGATAACTTACATGTTTGACGGCGGCTGGCTCCAACTGGGCGCCATACATTCCCCGTAATAGCACCTTTGTTTCTTCATCTAGACCAGACGACGAGAGCAGATTCAGCCCCCTCGCGAGTAACGAAAATATAATAAGTATTCCGTACCTTGCTTCGCCCGACCCTCGTGCACTCTGACCTCAGCAGCGCAGGCCCGTAGGTGTGTGAACAGCTGGGTGAGCTCCGAGGCGAGTGAGTCGGACGGGTGGTCGACCGATACCTGGAGGGCGGCCTTGGTGTCCTCGATGGAACAATTGAGGCCTAGCAGAAGCTGATGACCTGAGACACGCAAAGCGTTGTCCTGTAAAGTCGTTACCACGGTGGTGGGTATGGGGATCTCCGCCGCAGGGACAATCTTATTATGTTCGCCAAGTGACTCGTGGGCGAACCCCGCTACAGGATCTTGAGCGGGCGGGGGGGGACCGGTTGCGTTCGACGCCTCGGTTGGTGCATTGCCAGTAGGTCCGGAGTTTGCAGCAGACGCAAGGGAGCCACGTGAGCCCGCGACGTGGTCGGCATTGAGAGGGGTGGCGACGGCGGTAGATAGTTGGACACCGTGGGCGGTGAAGACCGCGGTAGATGAATCGACGATGTGGGTGGTGGCGACGGTGGCGGTGGTTGATGAAGTTGGGTCTGCAAGAGTGTCACTCGGTCCAGAATCAAGCCTCCTTCGTTGGGAGGGTGGAGCAACTAGGTCGGAGAGATAGCGTTCACTCGAGTCCTATCAGGGCGTCAGTATTGCCAGTGCTGTAAATTAGCAAACCTCTTACCGAGTTCGTAACGTTGGGCTGGAGGGTTTGGGACAACGCAGGGACAATTGATTGGTCGGATCCGCCGGCGTGAGGATAGCTGCTATACCCTTCAACTCCTTGCGTCGCCAGGGGCGGGTTCTGCCCATTCGATAGTCAGGAAGTCGGCATTGCGAACGCTAGGTCGTGTGTTGCGAAGCTTACCAAGATGGTGTCAGAATACGCTGTGTTGAGACCGTGGACTTGAGCGATCCCAGCCTCTGATGCCCAATTCATGGCATTGGGGTCCGCCTGGTGATGGAATATGAGCCAGAATTTGAGGCGACGAATCGATAAGCCTTACTACACTCGATAAACCAGCTCCCCCCTCAAGACCATCGCCGAAGCTCTGGGTACTGAAATCCATCCCATCCTGATGGCGGTGAGTAAGCTGGAAGAGTCCGCGACGACGAATTGATTCGCCTTACCATGGCTGTGCTTGAAGGTACCCCACCCGCGATTCCACTCCCATCGACATTATGGGCTTGGGTGAGGCTCGTACCAACCTGGCGGTGATCGGTGAGCTAGAATCTGAGACAAAGAATCGACATCACTTACTGAATCAGGGAGGCCGGCCATGTTGGAGTATCCCAGAACCATATCGTCGAAATCCTGCTGGAATTGGTACCCAGTCGCACCGAAGCAGTAAGAGACAGTCTCTTCATTAGACATGTGTTGGTCTCCCTGAGCGTTAGGCAGACCGGTCGTCGGAACGTCCCACTCGCCCTGCGGCCAAGAACCGGTCAGTAGAGGTGTTCGTTGTTCGTTGAGAGGCTCGGTAGGGGAAGGGTGCATCGACACGCACCTGTGGGCCAAACGAGAAGAAACTGTCGAAGGCACTGCCAGGATTGCCTGTGTAGTCCATGCTAGCGTAAGGAAGGGTTGAGAAAAGGGCTGAGCTGATGAGAGGAAGAAGCTGGGAGAATGAGAAGAAATCGATCGTTAGAAGACGATTATATAGAAACAGGGTGTAGCGCCCTTACGTGGACGGGAAGGCTAGGTCGGCTCGCATTCCATACGCCTTGTCAAAGTCAACGGGATGCCTCAAGGGACGACATGAGGTAAAGCTCCTGTGCTAGTGGCGGCAGTGTGCATTCATAGAATTTCCATAAAACAGGGGACTAACTCAAACCTTCGTCCGAGTATGGTAAAATGGAAAACATTCACGCTTACCGAGCACTGCATGGAGGTCAGGGGACTGGCAATTTGGACCTCTGCGACAGGTAAGATTCACACCGCACGGTCGTATGTACATACCTTTCGATCGAAACGTCGAAGCGACGAATAAGTGTCTGGAAGTAGAGGCAAGGCGATAAGCCCTTTGCGTGTTTGGAGAGCTGATACCAACGAACACACACCGACTGGGGTGCTCACGGCGAGGCTGTATCCGCTGAAGGGAACCTTCTTGCCTAGAGTTTTGTACCTAGGCCGTCATGGGCCAAAACAATTAAGCCTACCTTCAGAACAAAGCCGCTGGAGTAAGCAGTAGCCACGGCAGATCATCTAGTGCCTTGAGGCTACTACTACGCGACATTACGAGCTCTAGGAGCAGGGACTTGGCGATATGGTTCTCCCGTCCTCCCTAAATCGAGCTTTGTTAGTTTTCGGAACTCCCACTCAGATTTAAAGTGAAACGTAACAGGAGGATCCCAAATGGGGCGAGGTGAAGATCGGGAGCTTCGTATGTTATCGCGATTGTTCACCTGACCCCCAGAATCTCAGGAAAGTGCTCCAGCTCCTGGGCGCTTACTGGGAGCCTCCGCATCAAAAACTACGAATGCACGTTTTGTTTTCGTTCGTTGACCCGGCGTCTGCCCGGCGTTCTAAAGGCTATGATGATTGTGTTCTAGAACGGTGTTCGATCTTTCTCAAGTGACCATATCGGAGGTGATATGAACTCGAATTGGGGCGGTATCTGCAACGTGCCTCAGCAACACAGACATGTCATGAGATTAGAAGGAGTAGTGCAACAGAAACGGCCTCACGCGTTAGCCTCATTGGTTTTGGAACGGGGAAGCTTGTGTTTGAGATACCACACTGCGTCTGGAAAGCTGGAAGAGAAGGGAAGTGGCCGCAGGGAGAGAAGAGTCACCGGCAAAGCCTCGGCCGCCGTCGTGCGCTGGCTAAGTCAGCAATTTCCCACCTTGCCCATAGCTATGCACGTGATGCGCCACCACGAGTAGCGAGGAGGGCCAACGTCGCCCGACGGGAGCCCTCGAAATCGATCGGAAGTCGTAGACCTCGAGCTCAACGCCTGAAGCGCAAGCTTGTGTTACTCGCTTTTTGGGGGCCATTCACTCGTCGTCCTCAAAAGTTTCCAGTAAGCCCGCACAGCCCCGCTTCATAATCTCAAAGATCCTAATTCCCCATATGTTTTCTTTATTTTACGAAGAGCAGGTGCCATAAACTTGGAACTTCTTCGGTGTCATCGGTGTATATCAACCCCCAGGTCCCAAACCGTCAGTGCCCCAACTTGTCTCCCCCCTCCGTGGACCTTCGTCCCCTCAAGACCTTCATCTCGTCATGCCCCCGGAGCAAAGACGCCAAAGCCGCAGGCTACACCTCCTAAGAAACAGCCCCCTTCCCATTGATGACTCTCGGGAGCCTCTGCATACTCCACACCGCAAGCGAAAGCCAGAGGGATCCCCCCGTCCCCTTCCCGAAGCACAACCAGAGGTTAAGGCAAGCCATGTTCCAGAACGTGGGCGTTATTCCCTATCTTACCCGCATACCGACAGGGGACAAGTACCACCGAAAGTGGATCTATAAATGCACAAGGGCAGGACCCTTATTCACATTCAGTGTCCAACAACATCGCCTCGAGTTCCACCGTTGAATGCGAAATTGGTCGCCTCGTTTGCCAAGCCCTTGACATGGTCGGGGAGCTAGCCACCCTCAACGACGACAGGTTTGAAATACGTACCGAAAGTCCACCAACTCGACGCAGTCGAAACATATTAAAGTTCCACACGACCCTGCACCAAGCGGTGGACCTCGAACGTGCTCAACAAACGACACCCACCCCGAGCAACATAGCCCCCGAGGATATCGTAGATTTGACCGCTGTAGTCCCGGAGGATCTCGGGGATCCGACCACCGTGGCCCTCAGCCCAAATCAGCTTCAAGAAATTGGCGTTTTATTCAGTCGTAACCCATCCGCTCTACAGCCAGTCATCCTTCGAATGTGGTATACCAGTGATAGGCGCCCAGATGTCTCGGCAATCGTTTCCCCACCATCGTTGCTCGTCTCTTAATCATCGTTTCGAACAGTCATTCCTCAATTTAGTATGTGCCCCTAACCAGCCATTGTTGTTCACCTATGTATGTACCGCCCAAGACATGTATAAATAGTATCATTCCTAATGTAAATACTAAACGCGCAGAGGAGGCCGTGGGCGGTGGATGATGGAACTTCTGGAGGAACACGAGTCGAAGTGGAGGGGCGAAATGAAACCGTAGGCAGTACTAATGAGAAGTGTTCAAAGGCAATTTCTAGAAAGATGGAATGCACGCCTAGCAGCTAAAGCGAGCGACGGGGCGCTGAGGATAGCGGATGCATTCATGGAAGTCGCCCGATGTTGCGATGCAAAGGCGGTTGCAGTCGCCACAAGTAACGCTGAGCTTCCTGAAATCCGTAGTGGTAAGCCCTCGATTCTCCTCCCCACTGAGGAGAATCTGCACGAGATCGAAGTCCTCAGCCTCAATGTCGAGAACGGCCCCGTTGCACTTGTGGTGGGCCCTCCTATCGCTATACAAAATATTGTGGCAGGCCAAGCACTGCCGAAATATCTTCTTGAATTCAGTCTTCGTGATCCCCTCTGCGAACAGTCCACCGAAGCGAAAGAGGATGTCGAAATTGGTGGTGGCCGGCCGGTTTGGATCGAACTTTGCCAGCTTGCAACGCGAAAAGAAAGAATCATCTATCGCATGGACTTCAGGCGGGCTGGGGTCAATGAAATCATCTCAACGTGCCGGATAGTTGTTACTCACAAGAAGGTGTTTGTACATCCTCGGGGACATCCAAGTCCGAGCTGCCACGCTGGCTGAGCAGCCCAGCCGGGAGCTGCTTCTGCTCCGCCCCCGTAAGGCCGTGGCGTTGAAAAGCTACAACGAGAGAAGCACGTCAGTGCCGGTAAAAGGAGATCGAAGTTGACAATCATACGACTGCCTAAGGTGTGTAGCACAGAATCATCCGTAGAATAAACGGCCCTTGGAGAGACTAGAAAGGGGTTGATCGTGGTAAGCTGCTGTTTGCGGCTGTACAGGAGGTGTCCGTAGGCTCACCGTCTTCTCCATGCTCCGGGTTTGCGACACTTTCAAGCTTCAAGGGCCCGACTGGAATATTCAACGTGAAGTCCATGGGAGAGGCTCGAGATACTTCAGGATGTAGGGGATCGTTCTGGCCAGCATCAACCGCGCCTTTAACGCGGGGAGGGGTGGCATACATCCAGAGAGGCATGGGTGGCGGGGAGGCCAAATGCAGGGGACGCGGCTTTCGAATGGATGGGGTTCCCCCCCGGACCAATCTGGCAGATTTCTGACGAGGAGTGGTTACCGGGAAACGGGAAGAAGAGTGTAAGCCGTAATCGCCGCCTCCCATCGTCGTTGAGTAGGACGAGGTTCCCTTGACCAGGGTGTTGCGGGCAGTGGGGACGTCGAGCAAGGTGTCCATTTGTCAGAGGTGATGTAGCGAGACGAGATCGAAGGGGGGTGGGGGAGGATGCGGTAGGGATAGTATGCCAGATATTTTGGGCGACGGTGGAACGGTCGCCATTTTTATCGAGAAAGCGCTCGCAGAGTCCCCGCGCCACTCTGTGAATATTGGATAAATCGCCGACGTTTGACACGGTCTGGCCGTCAACGTGACGTCCCCGCTGTTCGACAGTAAGAAAGCCGAGGGTATCTTGAAGAATTGGAGACGAGGGTTTGAATGCCTCACGCCGGTGAAATATGCGCCGGCATTGCGATTCTATTGAAGATGGGTGCCTCCCCATTGGGCGCTTATCAACCACGCAAAATGTTATCGTACCATCCTATTCCCCGGGAAGCACGCACAGGGAGAAAATCAACGACACTGAACGCTCCCTTCCGGATAACCTGAGCTCATCCAAGAGTGCCGCGGAGCCAAGTTACGGGAACGCGAAAGAGTCTTGTGCAAGGAATCATGGAAGTTCCCTGCAAGTTGGCATGTCCCAATTCGGATCGTCAGCGGGTTCGATCATGTCAACCTTCCCACAGCCTTATTCACCGAGCGGGACGTTCGAAGTTTTGTAGCTCGTCTGTTTCTGCCGGCTACTCAGGCGCTCTTATTGTCACCATCCCTGACCTACCACGTACGATGGCGCAGGGTTGTCTCGCGGCCTTTTTTGGAGTTTCACTGCTGCGTTCAAGCCATCGCACGCTCACTCCTTCACGCAACCTGACCCAATCCCCCGTCTTGTTTGACTCTGTGCTCAGTATTACGCCAATCGTCTCCGTGTTTGACTGAGAGGTAGTATGGTACAGCCGGATGCAAATACGAGGTGCGTTGGACCATCACCCTCAAGCGAGAGCGGGTGCGATTAGCTGATATGCACTGGAAGTTCTAGCAGTCCAGAAACCGCCACCAGACCACAGCAACACGACGGATTGACTATTTCACGGCTCCTCTCACGGCAACCCCAAGCTCATATTGTATTGGTTAATGACGAAGAGGTTCGAACAATCCGGCAGCACGATAATCAACTCCTCGGCGTCCGGCAAGTCGTTCACTTGGATCAAACCGATTCACTGCTGGTATACACCGATGTCGACAGCGATCGGAATATCGTTGCGATGAGTATCTCGAGATTGCGCCCTCTCTACGAGGTGATAGCTCTCCCGATGGGCCGCGAGCGTGAGCATAGCGTAACTTGGAGTGGACTCATGGCCGTTGTAACCGCTCTCGTCGGTATCTTTACCTGGAGAGGAGTGTGGGCGTCCTTTCGTACGTTGAAAAGTTGAGTATTGATGCTCCTAGCTCCTTACTGAAGAGTCGTTAAGGTCGGCCGTCGAGGTTCTATCACCTAGGCCTTGGATTTCGCAGTGATGTTTCTTGGGGAGTGTCGTTTTCAGTCATCGGTATGGCCCGCCACCAACCATCTCGCTCTGGCGGTACTAAGGCTGACAGACACCCATAGATACGCAACAGACTATCTTATTTCCCATTTTTCGGTGCCTCCAGGGCTTGTTAAAGGTGCTGAAGGGGTGAGAAGAGGTCTTGTGGGTGAGCTAGGATTCCCCGTGGCTGCGCGACGTTCAATCTCTCATCACACCGCCATCCTTACAGACCTGGGCGGTTTCCGGATATCGCAGGAGCGCCCTACTACCCTCGGCGTCGCCTGGGGACACAAAATACGGCGAATTAGAGAGTGTGCCACCATCGTGCGATCACGCCTTCCCTCAGCGAATGTGTTTCCCCCTTTCAGTTGCCTTGTTCTGGTTGGGCTCTCAGGATCGTATCTCTGCCACCAGCCTGAGTTGTGTATCAACCTTCAGTTACATAAGACAATATCTCCCCCTTGCAGACGGAATATAAAGCAAATTGCACTACCCTCTTCCAGTCTAACAGGCTCAAGGACGAATCGTCTGCGCTCAGGGCACATGGGTGCCAAGTGGGTCCTTGTGTGGTCCGCGCTGAGCGTCGATCATGGGTGTCTGTGTTTGAAATCACTGATGGCGAGCATCGCCTCAATTGCCAAATCCGGGCCTAGGGAAGCTGCCTTTCACCTCTTCCCAACTCCTCGAGTTCTCGGTGGTGGGCCATTGCTTGGCTCAGGGAAAAATACATCCGCCGTACTTTAGGCCTTCAATTAAAGGGCTCGGCCTGGCAATTTTCCGTTGCACCACACTCAAGGGGTGCCAATCGGAAGCTCACCAACCTGAATCGCCCACGAGCTTCATGATCGTTAGTACCAGCACCGAATCGTTTGAAGTTGTCGTCTAACCTGCTTCCTTTAGATCTCAGTTGAACCCAGGATATGGAGGGCGAATGTTGCGGCGGGTCGATGCCTGAGCGCTCAGGCTCGGACTCGGATTAGGAATGTTCGTACGAGACCTTTGCCTCTGATACGGCGGTGTTGCGAACTGACTACTCCCTGTCGTCTAGGATTAGTTGTGCGCCTCTTTCCCTCTACATCATATACGAGGCTTGTCATGGGGTCTCAACCCCAACGCGTCGGAAACACTTTGGAGTAAGTACGGCGCAGCTTTCTCCAGGTTTGTCCGAGTTCTTGCCGACCCTCGTCCAAATAGATCTGGGGTCCGTCACTGGGCCCCCACTCTCAAATCTTCACCCCTCTGACGAAGGCCATGGATGACGAGGACTCTTTCAACGAGGGTGCAGCATGGGTCCGTAAATGCTCATGCGGAAGGCGGCTGTATCAGCCGAACAGTTATACTAACCATATCAATGGTTGTACCGTCTACAAGAGCAACGTGGGTTCGAGCTTAGAGGGCGCGAGGGCCCGTTTCAAGGAGAAGAAAGCCACGAAAGCCAAGAAGGGAAAGGCAGCGTTGGCTACTTGGTTTGGGGACGGGAACCTCGACGTGGACGCCGTCATCCCCGCGGGCTCATCTCAAGGCTCAGATTACCAAAATCAGCACGATGATCTCGTAGTAAGCCGCACCTTCCTCCCCCACCTATCCCGCCACCTGATTGCCATCTCAACAGTACACAGCCCCAGCAAGGATAGACAGCCCTGACTTACTCACGCAGATCCAAGTTGAACGCCAGGTGGACTATGAACCCGACCTGACTACGCATGGCCGTGGTCTCCGAGCGCACAAACCGGTCCAAAAGTTCAAAGACTTCGCTTTGACGTCGACGATTCCGTTCAATATACCTTCCCTCCCCCCGGAAGCTTTTGAGGAAGACCAAGAGGGTGCCATCGACGCTGCTGAAGGCTCTGGCCAAATTCCAGATAATATGGTTACTCTCGGAGCAGCCACAGAGCCTGAGGCCATGCGTGGCACAGTAGGGGATGACGCTCTGTGGAAGAAGACGCCTAGGAACGTGTTCGGTTTGTACAAAAAGTATTGGACAACAGAGGAACGCCCCCACGATCCCGACCATTACATCTCCGGGAAGGACCTGCAGGAGGATACAGCGGATGAAAGCCCCCCTCCGGAATCTGGACCTGCTAAGGACATCCACCCCTTCCCCAACCTCAACTCTTTCTTGCTGGGAGAGTGGTACTGGGGCGATCGCATCGACAAGAGTCGAGAGTCCTTTCGAGAACTGCTCAGTATCATCGCCAGTCCGGAGTTCGACCCGGGAGACATTCGCGCAACCGACTGGGATCAAGTCAACTCGTCTTTAGCATCATCTGAATTCGACGAACGCGGGAAGTCGCACCCGAATTGGATTGGCGACGGCACATCCTGGCAATCCGCAGTGGTTACCCTCGACGTCCCTTTCAACAGCACTTCCCTCGATCCCGGCCCTCACCCATTCCAGGTACCCGACTTCCGCTACCGGTCCCTGGTCCCAATCATTACCGAACGTTTAAAGGACGTGGCGAGGGGCGAACAATTCCACATCGTTCCGGTGGATCTGCGCTGGCTGCCCTGTGAGGGGGGTCCTGACTCTCGGGTCTATGGTGAGCTATATAACTCGCCTGCATTCATTGAGGCCTTCAAGGAAGTTCAGGTAAGTGGCCATCTTCTCGGGCCTTCGATCTTCAGCTTATTCAACACGCTCTCTATACGTGCAACAGAACTTACCACCAGAGGATTCGGAAGATCACTTACCTCGCTACGTCGTTGGTTTGATGTTTGCATCAGACCAAACCATGCTGGCGTCCTTCGGAAGCGCCAAAATCTGGCCTTTGTACATGCTCTTTGGCAATGAATCTAAGCATCGGCGTTCGAAAGCATCCCTGAAGCTATTTGAAGAGGTTGCATACTTTCAAGTGGTACGTTCCCCGACACCAGATTCGAGTCCGAGTCTTTGTCGTCGAGAAGCTGAACAAGGTTCCCTAGATTCCAGACCACTTTCAGGACTGGTATATCAGCCAGGCTGGCAAGAGAAATGTCGGAGTCCCTCTCGGTACCTTCTTGAATCGGGAATTATTTCAAGCTCAATGGCGAATCCTCCTGGATGACGACTTCGTGAACGCGTACAGACATGGTATTGCTGTTACCTGCTTCGACGAAGTTCGAAGGCGCTTCTACCCTCGCATTATGACTTATTCGGCTGATTATCCTGAACGGTGGGAGGATTTCGTGCTCATCTATTCAATCAACCAAACTAACCTGGGACAGGGTATCCATCGTTGGGGTCCGGAGCAATGGAGACCGACCATGTCCAAGATGCCTGGTTGCAGCATGTGATATTCATCAGATGGGTTCTCTCGAGGATCGTCTAGTTCGGAATATGCAGCGTCGCATCGACGACAACGATCGGAAGGGTAAGGTCGAGCGCGCCCGCCGTTCGATTTACAAGGACCACTACAATGTGAACTCCGGACCTGTAGAGGCCGAATTGAAACCGACCTCGCTGGTTCCCGCTCAGGTAGGTGCAGCATGTGGCGTGCCGCCTCTTGAAGTCGTCCTTGCTGATCGGGATTCCTTGTAGAACGCGTTCTCCAATCGACTCTCCGAGCTGGGCCTCGATGTATTTCGCATAGTATCGGTCGACATCTTGCATGAAGTTGAGATTGGAGTCTGGAAGTCGTTGTTTATTCACCTCCTCCGGGTTCTCGAATCGGTTGATAAGGCGCTCCTCAATACTCTCAACTCCAGGTTTGTCATTTCAAAGATGTAGTAGCCGCCATGGCTCATTTGGCTCTTGCAGGTTCCGGGAGGTCCCCGGTTTTGGGAAGGACACGATCCGTCGTTTCGGCAACAATGTGTCAGAAATGAAACAATTTGCTGCTCGAGAGTACGAAGATATTTTGCAGGTATGCCTGTTCCGTCGACGTCTCTCAGCGGGTCGATTGACGTCATCTCAGTGTTCCATTCCTGTTTTCGATGGCCTGATCCCTGGTCACCACGGCGATCGCCTGCTGGATATTCTCTTCACATTCGCTTATTGGCATGCTTTGGCAAAGCTTCGCTTCCACACCGACGGCACTTTGTCGATTCTCGACGACTGGACCGTCACCCTTGGGGAGGAGTCTAGGGCATTCGCTGCACTCACCGCCGATTCCTTTCAGACGAAGGAACTCCGGCGTGAATACGAGGCCCGCAAGCGGAGGCAGGCTCGAGCAAGTACCCGAAAGCAAAAAAAAGGCTCAAAACCCCGTCGCTCTGCCGCTCGGGCCCGTTCAACTGCGTCAGCGCCAAGCGACTTCACCACTGAAACCGGCGGGGAGTCGGACGCTTCAGGTCGGTCGGCGGTCCATCCGAATCCTGTATCCCTGACTGACTCGATTGCTTCCGATGAATGTGTTTGACTGTTAGATGGTAATTACTATCCCCTCCAAGTATTCTCTATGTCGAGCACTAACAACGGTATCACGACGATAGGCCGCAAGTCTAAGGTTTGGAACATCAACACGCCGAAGTTTCATTCCCTCGGCGATGTCACTTCTTACATTCGGGTGTTTGGTACGACTGACTCGTACTCCACGCAACTGGTAAGAGGTTCAAGTTTGGCCTGCTTTTTTTGCCAACTTACTTTTGAGGCCAGTCCGAACGATTCCATCGCTTCCCTAAGTCACGGTACAGGCGAACGAACAAGAAAAAGGCGGCATATCAAATTTCCCGCATTCAAACTCGCCAAAGAAGGATCAAAAAGCTTCGCATGACCCTCACTCCCTCCTCTGACGAAGGCGTCCCCGAAGAAGCCTACAGTGCCTCGTATTTCATTGGAAAGTCTCAGAATCACCCAGTGCAGCTATCACGCCTCGTGTTCGTGAACTCGAGCGATCCTGCAGTGAGGGTATGTTTCTTTTTGTCCCACATTCTGGGTAGTAGACCGACCTCCCACCTGAATTAGGACTTCATCCCCAAGCTCAAGCGCCACCTACATCCCCGTGTGATGGAGAAGCTGTTACGGGAAGCTCGACTTGAACCAGAGGAATATGCCAGTGCCTTGAGGGTCCTAGAAGCCCGAGTACGCGACAAGGACAAGGAAACGCCCACCAACGGGGAACTCAACACCATCTACATACACTCGGACCGTGTTTATCAACATAGCATTGCGCAGATCAACTACACGACCTACGACTGCCGGAGAGACCAGGACACACTTAACTGCTCCACAACGCGAAGGGATCTAATGTGTTTGCGGAAGGACAAGCCGGGCGCGAGCACGGTCAATCAATTTATTTTCGGCCGGCTGCTAGGTGTTTTCCATGTCAACGTCGTCTACGGAGGGCCAGGAATGCTGGACCACAGGGCGCGAAGGTTTGACTTCCTTTGGGTCCGTTGGTACGAGCCCCTTCTCCCCAACGTTCCGCATTCCGCTATCTGGTCCACCAAGCGCATGGAAGGTTTGTCTTTCATGCCCCTGTCCAACCCAGCAGCGTGCGATTTTGTCGACCCAGCTGATGTCGTCAGGGCTGCACACATCATTCCCCGATTTGCGGCTGGAAAACGCTACGGAGAACTCGACATCCAGTCGGGGAGACTGTTCTCAATCTGGGCTAGGGACCAAGACGAGTGGAACGAGTACTACGTGAATGTGTGAGTCGATTTATGGGCGACTCTTCTCGACTACAATTACTGACATGGTCGTCTTCAGCTTTGCGGATCGCGACATGCTCATGAGATTTCACTGGGGCATGGCTGCCGGGCACACTTATGCTCATCCCAAAGCCCCTTCGAATGACCCTGCCAGCGGCGGCCCACTGTCTACCAGCGACACAGCACCGACCCGGGACCGCCATCGCACTGGGGAGTCTGACGAACCGATGGACGTCGACGTAAACGATCTTCAAGATTCCGGGGCCACCGATTCAGACGATTCTCAATATGACCAAGGAGACCGAAGCGACGAGGGTACGATATCCAGTGGTTCGGACGAGGACGCGTCTGACGGTAGGTCGAGCGGCGGTGAAGGTGATGACGAGGACGCATTTCTGTAGTAACTTACTCGACCCCACATACACTTCCAAACAAATTGGATGCTTGGCACATGTGTGGGAGTATGATTCAAGTGAAAACACTTCCGATGAGTCTATGCTGCACACGCCGCTCCAAGACCGCTTCGAACTACTCAGCGGCGACTCTTCGGCGGATCTGAAGGATGGAAGTCTAGCTGTCTGAGCCGGTTTCCGTGAATGTTGGTCGATTCTTCCGTCTCGTGTAACCCGTATTGCAGAGTTAGGGTTATAAGGGTGCGTCAAATTCTTAGTGGAACCATTCCGATCCTCACTTATGACAGGTTTTGGATCCTACCGCCAAATGCTGAACCTGTTCAACTCGAGGTTCGACCACTTCTCTCGGCACAGATGGATAGCCCTGTCTCAGAGACAGCTAGGTATGCCACATCCTGAGGCTCAATTTGAAGGCACGACTGAGGCACTTGATTCTAGAAGGCCTGGATCCCCCCCTCATGTTGAGTACGACCCATGGTCACGGCGGCGAGGAGCATGTACCGGTGTTCATGATCTGTCGGACTTCGTGTTGCTTCATCCTCGTGGTGGAGCTAGGTGAGGTTCCGATTCCCACTTCGTTTGCTGGTGATCTTACCTCCCAACAGCGCCCAGGCGTGACGATCCCCTTCAGTGTTCTTCAAAGCTCATGTTTGGCATCCTTTTAGAGCTGAGGCTCCCCCCCTCCATCCCCCGTTCAACTTGGCTGGCAGGTGATCGCCGTGTCGCCCTCGAAGCGACAATTCGGCCCTTCAGTACCTTCAAGGTTCCCAATGAGTCGGTGTGTCCGAGTTGGCTTATGATCGCGTTGGCTCTTTGTACTTACCGCAAGTTGTCCAGGCCTGGCAACACAGTCTGGAGCAAGGGCTCCCGGAATACACCGCGGCGAAACTAATCCAACCGGCGGAGTATCATCACATGGGGATCAAGCTTCTCGCGAGATCTGCCCAAAGGTGAGCTTCAAAGGGCACCATCAGTACTAGTGCATGAGTGACCCCCGGCTCCCTTTCACTTTACACCAGATACAGGCTCTGTCGCCATGGTCAAGAACTAAGTTGGGAGTCGACGAGTCTCGAGCTCCGAGTACGTTTAATGCGTTTTGGGTTCGCGTCTCCAACGTTGGAGACCGCTGCGATTGCTTTTGTGTACCCGATGATACCAGGTGATACCCCAGATCGTGCGCTACCCACATCTAGCCTGGTACTTCATCGTGACCCCTTAGAAGGCAGTAGAGCCTGCCTTCATTGTTGAACTTTACGTACATATTCGTGTTAATGTTTGCCAGGCCCGGACACGGGTTTCGCTCTCAAAGTTGGCTTTTAGATCTCGCTGTATTAGCCATTGATGGCAATTGGTCGCGATTTGCACAAGCTTGCCGATACCATGACCGGTGAATCCACGCTCATGTCCGCGCCTGCCTATCTGAAAATGAACGGAGAAGAGGTAAATTTATTAGAGATGAATGGTCGCTGCACTGTCATGTGGCGATAATAGGGTTAGCGGAATGCGGTCGAAAGATATGTCTTATCAAGGTGTGCCAGCGGGGCGAGGGCATGATCAGGCCATGATCGTTGATGGGCCATCGCAGGCGGAGCGCGAAACCCGGAGCAGAAGGAGTGTCGATGGTCACTTGACTACAACTCCCTTGTCAGGTGGTGGTATCTTTATGCATGATGATTCGTGGGCCTCAGAAAGGCGGCATGCAACAGTTTGATCACCCATTGATCAACACATTTTCACTCTAGAGACACACAAGTAATTGCCATCGGGGTGGCAGGTGCGGATCAAATCAATCAGGCAAAACAACCCCGTCCCGATTTTCCTGATGCAAGCGACGCACCCCAACCACAACAGCAATACCCCGAACCACTTGAACCGGCACTCCCCATCACCCCGAAACGGGTGAAAGAACACCTGGCCAGGCTGGCACCACACAAGGCACCGGGAATAGACGGTATACCGAACGTGGTGCTAAAGCAATGTGCTAACGAAATAGCCCCTCATCTCACAGCTATTTTCAACGCAGTCTTCGACCTCAACGTGTACCACCAGGCCTGGCGGGACTCAATCACATGTGTGCTACGCAAACCAGGCAAACCCTCATATGAGGTAGCAAAGGCGTACAGGCCTATTGCACTGCTCTCAACCATAGGTAAGGTTCTGTCAGCCATAGTAGCTGACGATATGTCAAGGCTCATCGAGGCGAACGGCCTCCTACCCCAAACACACTTCGGGGGGCGACCAAACCGTACAACAACCGACGCACTACACTACCTAATCCTGCGCATCAAGCAGGCATGGCGCCATGGTAACGTGGTATCAGTTCTCTTCCTGGACGTAGAGGGCGCCTTCCCAAATGCCGTAACTAACAAGGTGATACACAACATGAAGAAGAGGCGCATCCCGACCCAGTATGTCAACATGATCGAGAAAATGCTGGTTGGAAGGCGGACGAAACTACGATTCGACGACTACCTATCCGAATTCATCAACATCGAGAATGGTATCGGGCAAGGATGCCCGCTCTCTATGATCATTTACACCCTATACAATGCTGACATGATTGACATCCCCAGGAATGGCTCAAACGAAGACGCAGTGGGATACGTCGATGACATAGCCCTGCTGGCCGAAGGTAAGGACTTCAAAGAAACAACGGCAACACTAAAGGACATGATGGAACGCCGTGGTGGGGGCCTGCACTGGTCGAAAACACATAACTCTAGGTTCGAAATGACCAAGGTAGCAATCACGCACTTCTCGAGATCGAAGAAGAAGGGTAAGAAAAGGTCCGAGGCACCAGAACTCATCCTGCAGGGGACAGTAATCGCAATAGCTGAAGTCTACAAATACCTCGGGGTGCTGTTGGACCCCGAACTGCGATGGACAGCACAGGTAGAGAGGGCTGTTGCAAAAGGACTACAATGGGTAGCTCTGTTCAGGCGCCTATCGAAGACCAAATACGGGATAAACATCAACCTAATGCGTCACCTCTATAGAGCAGTCGGGATCCCAAAAATGCTGTATGCAGCGGACGTATGGTATACCCCCCCTAGACGCGTAGGAGGGAGGAAACGGAGGGAAGGATCAATACTAGCACTAACAAAAATGCAGAGAGTTCAACGCGCAGCAGCACTGGCCATAACGGGAGCGTTGAGATCGACCGCAAGCGACACGCTAGATGTCCACGCCAACCTCCTGCCAATGCAGGTACTCCTGGAGCAGCAAAACCGCAGGGCGTACATCAGGCTATGCACCCTACCCGACGAGCATATACTAAACAACCAGATATGGGCGTCACACCTGAACAAGGCTAATGCAAGAGTGCACCCCTACCCGTTGATCACGATGGCAAGTACGCATGACATCCCCCCAAGCGCAGTCGAGAAAATAGGTGCCCGAAAGCGACCGCCAACATACACTCCCGCATTCGACTCCCGTATCGACGAGACAAGGGAGGCCTCCATCGAAGGTGAGAAAATGGATGTGGCCAGAGTAAAGGTATATACGGACGGATCAGCCATTGACGGTAAGGTAGGAGCGGCTGCGCTCCTTTACGTTGATGAAGAAGAGGAACCACGGAGGACACTCCACTACCAACTGGGACCAAAAACTGAGTACTCAACATACGACGCTGAATGGGTAGGGGCGGTAATGGCGGTCTGGTTACTAATCAACTCCGACCATGACTCAATAGGGCACGAACCGGCGACCATATTCGTCGACAACCAGAGCGTGATCACGAGCGCAACAAGAGACACACCAGGCCCAGCTCAATACCTGGCGGATGCGCTACATGAGTTAGCGGAGCAGCTAAAGGAAAGAGGGCCGAATACCAGGGTGTTCACACTCAAATGGATATCAGCCCACAGCGATGTCGAACGAAACGAAAGGGTAGACGAAGAGGCGAAGAAAGCGGCGAGAGGTGAGTCGTCAAGGATGATTGACCTCCCGGAAACACTACGCAGGACCCTCCCGATCAGCAAGTCGGCGCTCGTCCAAGAGGCCAAAATAGAATCCAAGCGAAGATGGAAGGAACTGTGGAAGGAATCGAAAAGAAGCCAGGTATACGACAACATCGACGAGCAATTCCCGCCCAAACTATTCATGAAGGTGGCTGCGGAATCAACAAGACCAATGGCATGCGCCCTGATGCAAATCCGCACTGGCCACATCCCTCTCAATGGATGGCTACACAAACTAAAACGGACCGAAACCGACAGATGCCAGCAATGTCTAGAAGACAAGAAGGAAACACCGTGGCACTATCTCTTCGAGTGCAAGAAATACAAAAACCTCCGGCAAAAAATGGACCGCGCACATAAGGGAAGCAAACGCAACCTCAAGAAGATCTTCGCATCCGAAAAGGACACAAAGATCCTACTCAGGTACGTCCTCAACACCGAAAGACTAGCTGAGAAACCCCGGTACGTAGGACCCCAACCAATGCAAGAGGAGGAAGAGAGGGACGAACGAGGAACCGAAGAGAGCGCTAACGGGCCAGAACCCGTGCCCGATTACTACGCCGACCCGATCCAAACAGACGAGCAACCTCCCATACATCAGCCCCCATCCTCAGAAAATCCGACCGCCACCCCGTTGATACACCCTAGAGTCCTTCTGCTAAGACGCACGAGATGACGCCCACTGTCATGGTAGCCGACAAAAAACACCATCAAACCTACCTTAGTAACGTCGTTTAATACCGAATATCATACTGACCACCACAGATAATCAACTACTAATCTCACTACCAAAACCACTCACTAATCTCGCTACCCACAGGCATAATTAAGCCGGCGCATAGCCAAACGCGAGGGGACTCTGCCGACGGACCCTTAGGGAAAGGCAAGAACGACCCTGCGAGCGCACAACGACCCGGCCGAGGACCATGTTTGGACCCAGCCAACGAAGCCAGCACAATCGAGAGGAGAGAAGAGGGCCGCCACCTACGTCCACGGAAAACGGTGTTTCCTTACCGGGCGCCCGAGGGGTACTCCCAGAAGTATCCGGAAGGTGGCCTGAAGTGGACGTAAGACCTCCCCCGCCCTCCTGAATAGATTACGAACGCAAACGCAAATCTGTACATACCGATATGTCCCGCATGGGGTCTCCCCGGTGGACAATAAACACGGAAACAAAAAAAAAAAAAAAAAGCCTGTCCTTCTGGGTGGATATCGATCAAGGGGATCCTGGGTCAAACCGACCTGTGACAAAAATATTGGTTTCTCTATGCCCTTGGGTCTAGTCACCTTGGATCCCGGTGAGAGAAATTTGGATCACACTTGGAAGGCCCTCCCCGCTGCGTCCCCCCACAGTGTGCAGCGTGGTCTTCGGTTAAATTTGCTTCTCAGCGTATCCACCAAACCTTGTAAAAATTTCTGAAATACCGATAGCGAACTATCAAGATCCGAGTCACACTCGGAAGTGAAGCTGCGTCCACTGGGAAAGGGTTTACTGTAGGCAGGATGTATGCGCGCTGAGAAATCTGGAAATAAATTTCCGCGCGGTACAACTCGGAGTCCACTGATGTATGTCGGGGGAGGAGCAGGTAAGGAAGCACATCAGCTCGCTCTGCAGTGTAGGAAGAATAATTATGTCTCTACATCCGACCGAGCCGCTCGAAAAGAGAAGTCTGGGTTTCCGTCATGGCCTCGAGTACCGGAGGGGCGAAACACTCTTATCCCGTTCACGTCGCCGGCTGTACTCAGATTACGGGGATAAACCCATAACGCATTATCCACACTCACCGTTTTTGGGAGGATCTCCCGACCCTCTATCAAAGGACCGCAATTGGGTTCACGTTGTGTACTTGTGTGGGTCCCCCACGATCGAATGAATACCGGCCATTACCATTCTGAGAATCCAGTTAGAGGGATGGACCATCGCCAGTGTACTGGAGCTCAAAAGCGATCGAAGTATCCACACGGCCCAGAGTATCCCGCGAAAAAGCGCTTGAGGGGGGAGAGGTCTATTAAAAGGGAGCTCTGAGAGGGGATGAAGTCATTATAGGACTAGCAGGGCGAACTAGACAGAAACTAGAATCACGGGTAGATAGATATGCAATAACGCCCACCGCTGAAGTGGTGTTAGCGAATCTAATGGGAGGTTGCCGGGAAAGGCTGACTCTTTATGCCTGCCCCGCGCGCGTATACACACATCGCGCGTCTACATGACCCAATCCCGCACCTGCCTCGCCTCCGCAGCTCGACGCTGAACAATGGCCTCAGTTTCTTTCCCCCAGAGATCGGCAGCCGCTGATGGTGAGCCGGATTTTCCGCAAGCCTCGTAGTGTTTCTCAGCGTCCTTGAACTCTAGGACGATGCAATTGTCGAGGCTGAGTGGCTTGGTGTAGTCCCAGCGTGCAAGGGTGGGCCGAGCAGGGACTTCGTGGGGTGGCAAGGCAGATCTGCCGCGATAGAAGTCTTCGAAAACGAGTCCGACATCGTCTTCGTCTATGGGGAGTCGGCTGATATGGAACTTAGTGCATGCGTTTAAGATAATCCAAGAGAAGGGACGAACTTGAATTGCTCTCCCGCGAGTTTCTGCTCGCGATGGAGGAGGTCGCGGTACATGCGTTCGTAAAGCTTTTTCCTGTTCTTAATTGGCAGAGGGTTCGAGATAGGCTTTCCCGCCATCTCACTCAAAATGTAAGTGGCGACGTTCAGGCCAAAGATCGCGGGAAGCGGTCCTGATGTGCAGATAATAAGTTATGCTTGATGGAAATCTGGGGAGAAATGCAACAAGACTAACCCAACACGGGAAGGATTCGCACTCTAAAATCGTCAAATGCGTTGAGCTCCTTAACGGGGCCTTTCTGGAATTCTTCCTCTGGCAAAGGCAGGAGCTTGACATGTCCCGGTACCTCCGTGGAGTACACAACGGGAATTCCGCCGTTGATACCCAGGAGTCGCAGACGGCGTCGAACAGAGCGTGCGAGGGGGTCGTAAATCGTATGGGAGATGTCGCTTATTTGAATTCGAGTTGGGTCGCATTTGGCTCCAGCACCCATCGAGGAGAAGACCTGTACTAAGTTAGAGCGTGCAGGCCAAATAGAATGTCACCCTACCTTGATGTTATTGGAATGGCAATACTTCAAAAGGTCCACCTTTGTCTGAATGTTGTCGATGGCGTCTGTAACGTAGTTAGCAGACAGTCCACAGTCCATGACAATGACGGACGCACCAACAACCCAGTTATACCCATCCAACAGGTCCCCGCCTTCTTCCTTCCTCCAGATATCAACACATGCATCGACATGTGCCCACGGTGCTACGCCCTTCAAGAAGCGCTCCACGCACTTGACCTTGGGTGTTCCGACGTCGGCCAAGGTGGCGGTCGCGTGTCTATTCAACGAGGACAAAGTGACGTAGTCAAAGTCCACCAAGCGGATTTTGGATACACCTCTTTGACATACTTAGCCCAACGGTGGCGGCCCAAGTACGCTCTACTCACGATCGAACGAGCATTACTGCAGCCCAACTACCCACCCCTCCCGCACCAACAACGACTACGGAGCCTCCGCGAATCTTCTGCATCCCCTCCTCTCCGAAGAACGCGTAATTGCGTGCTAATTGTTCCTTGAGAAGCTCCTCGTCGTATTCAAGCCCAGCTTGGGCTTTCATAATCTTGACATCTTCCGCTCCCTGCAGCTGGATATCAATGTCAGGGGAACGTGGACGGCCTTCCCCATTCGCGGCAATGGAACGTCGTATTTCCTCGTTCAGGTCCCGCCTTTTTCGCTGCTTTGACAGCGCGTTCCATGCGTATACGACGCCTACAGTGGATACTGAAGCGGCTACCGCTGTCGCAATGAGTTGCGAACGATGAGACTGGAGAGAAAAAGAGGACATCGAGGTTCGTTGCGGAGGTGTTGGCCACGAATTGGCGCCGACAGTGTATGTCCGGGAAGAGCGGGCCGCGGTCAGGGTCCGGCGTCTAAACTTGTGCCCGAGTTCAACTGCCGCTGTCCCACTGCTTGATTCAAAACTTCATTAACCTTCATTTCCACCAACACGCCCTCAGCCTGCACACACGTTTCGATTGCTTCTAGCATAAGCATTCACCCCTAGGGATGTCCTAAACGAGCTGGAATCCTTCGGGTCGCTATGCGTGCCATTTCTCGACGCGATGTCCGTGACGATATTCACGGAGACCAGGCTTCTGGGCGGCATTTGCATACTGGGGTAAGTAGTGCGAGGAAGCACCAGGCCACATGTTTTGAACCGAATGGGGGCGTCGACACGGTGTGGCAGAGGCCATTTCGAAGTAATTGAAAGGTCAGTGCCAAGTCGCCAATTGTCATAAGAGCGCCATTTATCCGGTTCTCGTTCTCACAGGCTCGGATTTGCTCAAGACTTTTCTCCGATGGGTCTTTCAAAAACGGTCTACGTTTGCGCTTAGTGTGCACACTCACTTCCCAAACCATTATTATTACGGGATTTCAAATTGAGCTCCCTTGGGCGTCCTAGCGGGTTACGCGGGCACTTGGAGAGGACTTGCCATCTGGGATATGTCGACCCTCTCAATCAATGGCGGCAGTTGTCAAAACTCTTCATGTGTCATCGCGGGAAGAGCGTCCCTTCCCAGATCCTTCTATGCCTTCCTCTATTCAGCTATCCCAGGCAGTGGCGGCCTGAATATAAGTTCTTGGCCCTCCCTCCGGGCCATCACCCATGCTTCAATCAAACTCCTTGAAAGTTTTGGCCACCTTCACTTTAGCGTGGCTAGTATGGCGTATCCTGAAACGCTTCTTTCTCCCCCATCCCCTCGACCACGTACCGGGGCTGAAGCCGGGCTCGTGGATTGCAGGTACGCATCTCGACATCTAGTGTTACTGAGTGGACCACTTAGCCCGATCTTCACAGGGAGTCTGGCACAACTATTCGCCCAGGATGGCTGGGACTTCCACGACAGGATGGCCGATAAGCGTACGTTCATACGGTGTCGATTATGGTCGCGAACTCAGTGGTTCTTTCAGATGGTGGTGTCTTCAGGTTTCAAGGGTTCTTCGGGGTGAGTCCAGATCGTAAGCAAGTGTGGTTATGTCACGTTGAGCCCGGCTCAGGCACCGATGCTCTACGTCCACGACCCAGTGGCACTTTCGTACATCTCTTCCAAGGTTGGCATTACTTTTGCGCCCCTCCCTGCTTTCTGTATCTCACGTGGTAACCTAGGACCAACAAACACTCGAAAGCTCCGATGACATGCTTCTGTAAGAAAAGCGCCGCCCAATCCAAGTCAACACGCTGATATACCGATTTGAAGGGTTAATGAAATTATATTTGGGCGAGGGCTCCTGTCCACTACGGGTACGATTGATAAGCCCCCGAAGTCATGCAACGCGTACTTACATGGCCGCTTGCAAATAGGCGCCCACCATCGGAAACAAAGGAAAATGATGAACCCCGCATTTGCGACTGCCCAGATGCGAGACTTGAGTATGTCCTTCCCTCCATGAAGACTATCGCATATTCATTCCAGCAGCGACTGTTTTCTACGATGTCGGCAAGGACGTAAGTGCCCTAAACACCCTTTCTGATCACATGAACACCAACCCCAATCAACGCCTCAATGTAGTTATGTGACTCCATATCTCGTCGCGTCTCTGAGGGCGCCGACGCAGTACGTCTCTACTTTCTCAGAAGAAAATAACATGGAATGGCTGACCCAACTGATAGATTGACATGATGGACCGACTCTCGCGAGCAGCTCTTGAATTCGTCGGTCGGGGCTTCTTCAGCACGACCTTCGAGTCTTTCAAGGACGGATATACCCCTACTTACCTCTCCTCAGTGAGAGATTATGCGTGAGTCCTCGTTCTATCTCCCAAGTTGTTGAGCTACTTGTATCCTGATGAATACAGTCGAGTTATAACGCTACCGGATTTCATTCTCCCTCGATTCCTATTCCTGGACTACATTCGCAACCTGGGTTCTCCAGGATTTCGCCGATGGGTCATCGACCATCTGCCATGGAAAAACCTGCACATTCTTAAAGAAATCGTCGATACCATGCACAGCACTGCAGAAGTATTATTTCAAGACCACTTAGACGCCTTTGGGCGTGGCGAAGGAGGGGAGACTGATATTCTCAATATCCTCAGTGAGTAGTTCTGCCCTTGCCCCACCCTCCCCGGGTACTTACTCTCGCCCAGTGAAGAATAACAACTCGGCGTTGGAAGAGGATCGAATGTCCGACTCGGAGTTGTTGGCCCAGATAACGTTCGTCGAATCTCAGGTTCCCTGTGTCACAATCTTCATCTTTGTCTAGAACGCTCAACTTCGCCGGGTTTGACACGACGACGGGTGGCATAACACGAATTCTGGATCTCCTCTGCAGACACCCAGACGACCAAGAACGGCTGCGACAGGAAGTGATCGGCACTGCGGCGAAGTACCCGGATGGCGATATACCCTACGACGAACTCGTCTCGCTGCCCTTCCTCGACGCGGTGATCAGGGAAACGTGGCGGGTCTATACCCCCCTCCCACTCATCGTAAAGCAGTATGCCCTTCACTTCCAAAGTCACCTCATATTTCTGACCTCCACCCGCCCAGAGTTAACCAGGACGCCGTACTACCCCTTTCCAAACCCTACCCAACCACCAATGGAACAGCCATGACAGAAATATTTGTCCCCAAGGGCACGATGTTTGTCTTGTCGCTCAATGCGTGTAACCGCGATTATGCAATTTGGGGAGAGGACGCCAGGGTTTGGAAACCTGAGCGGTGGCTGAGCCCACTACCTGACACCGTCATTGCCGCGAATATACCTGGGGTTTTCTCTCATCTGCACGTCGTTTTATTTTACCTCGTTTCCCTCGCGATTCTGACTTTCTCTCCTCACCCTTAGTATGACTTTCTATGGCGGCCAGAAAGCGTGTATTGGGTTCAAGTTCGCTGAACTGGAAGCTAGTCAGTAGATTCAACCTCACGACTGGTGGAAGCACAGAGCGCATTGCTGAAACAACTTTTCACAGAGATCGTCCTCTCCTTGCTGCTCCGCCGATTCAGGTTCTCGTTTGGCGACAAGAAGATCATCTGGAAGATGAATGGGTTGAATCAACCTATAATTGAAGACGCTGAACTTGACCAGTACGGGCTCCCCATGCTCCAAATGCCCCTTCGTGTCGTCCCACTCTCCGAGTTCTAAGCTGTCCTCTCAATGAAGGCAGCATCAGGGGACCCTTGGCCTCGAGCACGGATCCCGGGCCACATCATGTTATTCACTCCATTTGAGTAACTTGAAGGGAATTTAGTAAAGGTCTATTGCCCAATGATATGATAAGTATCCTGTCAGGAGCTTTATTCTAGAGTCTCGCAAATCCGCAGTGAGAACATCCGAGAAGTATGGAATTGAGAAGCATGGATGATTCATTGAAGCCTAGAGCCCGTAGCCGAGATCTTTGGGGCACCACAGACGACACTATCAGGTGGTTAATGGTGCACTAGATAAGCGCCCGTGTTATCTGATAAGATATCCAACAGCACCGGCGTACTTGCGGCGTACTAGCCCCTTCATAACAACTCGATAGTAGCGTATCAGCCATGGTCGCTCAATCCGCTGGCTTCTGTCCCAGATCGCTGGGAACTTCCCCACCACTATCGAGGATTGGACATATTGGACAAATACCATAACTTTCTCCTCATCGGCGAAGACGTCCCCGACGAGGCACGGAAGGATTATTAAGGTGAGGGTGAGGGCATGGACGTAGAAGCAACTACCATCGGTTTCGCGGGAGAGGGGGTTTTATGGTTTCCTCTCCGCGGTTGTTCGAAAGTAATATCCACCGACCCTCTACTGACCCAGGGCTCGGCATTTCGAGCACAAGCAAGGTGCTTTCCTCTGTTGGCGCGTCCACGCGTATTCCGGTATTCCATTGCAACTATAGTCATTATTGCGGTACCGTTTTCCCCCTCTCGCGATACCGGTTCTGTTGAGCAATTCAGATTGCCCAATCCGCAGCAGGTAGCCATCTATCGGTTAAGCGCTTCCGCCCCAGAATGAATTGGGAACGGTAAAGAACCCGCCGAAGCATCTGCTGGTGACGGAATTATGTGCTGTATGGCGGTTCGAGCACGCCGAATCCCATGGTCCTTCCGCAACATCACGAGTGCTGCGGGCGCCTAACGAACTCGGATGGCGTTCGAAGCACTACTAATAGCACCATTTATCAGATAAGTTCTACGAAGCTAAATGCCCTTCCCAAAAACTGTATTGAAATCGTCACGGTTACCCCAAGTCGAGTCATTTCCCATCCCTTCCATCATCCAGTTTCATACTTATACCCGCCCATGCCAGTGGGCAGCAGTTACTCCCCCAGCATCACACACAACAACAATGTCCACCGCCCAGCCTGTTACTCTCCCCAGTGGACGCCAGCCCTTGACCCCCACGACGGTCGAGGACTGGAAGCGTTCTGACGCGTACCACAATTCCTTCCTCCTTGCCGAAGATCCCACCCTTGCTGCTGCTTTAAAGCACAGCCATGAGGAGGGCCTCCCTCACATCGAAGTTTCCGCTGCCCAGGGCAAGTTCCTGCATTTGCTAGTGAAGTCGGCAGGTGCGAAGAGGGTCCTCGAGGTTGGGACGCTTGCAGGGTGAGCTACCCAGTGTGGCATTGTTGGACGATTGATACCTAATATTATCCTCCCTCCCCAGGTACTCTACCATTTGGCTCGCAAGAGGCGTACCCGAGGACGGGTCCGTTGTTACCCTCGAGCTCGAGGAGAAACACGCAAAGGTGCGCTTCACTGGCGTTCGATGACATCATCGCGCGCTAATATTTGATAATCGGCATCCCATCAGGTCGCGAAAGAGAATTTCGCCACTGCCGGTGTCGCGGACAAAATAACTGTCATTGTCGGCCCAGCAGCAGAAACCATCAAGATGCTCGAGGCCAACCCACCATTTGACTTCGCGTTCATCGATGCAGACAAGGAGGGGAACCTCACCTACTTCACCGAAGCCAAGAGACTCGTGAAGAGCGGAGGCGTCATCGTGCGTTCCAGGAGACCGTCCACATTTTCCCAATTTCCCTGGAAAACCTAATAAATGCTTTACGTAGATCGTGGACAATGTCGTCCGAAACGCCCGCGTTGCCAACCCAGATCTCACCGATGCCAGTATCGAAGGCGTTCGAAGGCTCTTGAAAGCGATCAAGGAGGACAAGGACGTCGATGCGACCACCATTGGCACCGTCGGAGACAAGGGATACGACGGTTTCCTCTACGCCATTCGCAAGTAGCCCCAGGTTCACGCTCTCTCACATTCGAAAGTGATTTGTCCCAGCGACCATGCATGAAGAAATGAAACGAGGGAAAGTGTATTGGGGGTTCTACATACGGGCATAAGGACATAGTGGACATAGGTGTGTGTGGGGGCGATGCTAGGAGATATAACTACAGTTGTTGTACAAGATATGGATGTGTTCTACTCTACGGGGACCGGAGACAAGCTATCCAGGATATCCTAACAGGGTATTATCGTACATTTATGGTACAACATGAACGAGAGAGAAATGAAGAGAACTAGAATACAGAGGGAGGTGGTAATTTGAGATCATTTGGAAATTGGGAAGGGAGTGAACTAGCACTCGGCATGATGGTGATACACCCTGCTCTGCAGGTACGACTTCAAGTCAAATACAAGACTGCCCTGCGTTGCGTTGAAACCAAAAACAGCGTCACGAACGCACCCACAAGAAACCCAGTCACCACAAACGCCCCTGTCTCAGCCAATGCAGGTCGCATTTGCTTCTGCTTCGGGGCCGCGCGCCTGCTCAAAACGCCCTCATCGTCATCAGAGTCGTACCCCACAGAGGTCACGGTGTTGAAGTCAGGAGGGGATCTGAAGATGCCAGTAGGTGGCTTAGGTAGGCGGTACTGGAAGACAGGGCCACGCTGTGGTTCCTCTTCAGTTGGCGTCGGAAGGTAGTCGCTCAGAGGGGTCGTGGGGTCCGAATCCTCACCGTCGTCCGTAGAAACACGGGCCTTGGCGACCTCGTCCTCGTCCAGCCCGATGGCCGACACCCTTCGGGGGACGGACTGGACGGACGCCAAGGAGTCGACCGACCCGGACCTCCTGAGCTCCGCGACGGCTTTCAAAATAGGCGATCCGTCGGACCCAATGCGCGTGGTGTCTGACATGAAGGAGTTGCGAACTGTAGGCTCGGGAGATCCTTCACGAGAGTGGGAAGGAGGGAGAGTGGTGACGCTACCCCAAGACTCTGCCGGTGAGGGAGGGAGCGGTGGAAGCTCCTCGGGAGCAACCGTCTCCTTGGCCTCCACAGCCCCCTCCACATCTTCTTCTGGCAGCTCTTTGCTAGCCAGGAGTATTGGGGACGCAAGCGTGGAGAGTTCCATCCTCTCCTTCTTCCCGGGGAGTGGAGTCCTCCTGTCAGCCTCGTGTTCACTCTGCTCCTCCATGTGTACTTCCTTTTCGGGGGGTGGAGTTACAGGAGCTGGATCTGCGGGAGTTTCTGCACACGCGTTCCGCATCGTGGGCTGTGCACCACTTTCGACCGGGGATGGTGAGAATACCAGTTGCCGTGGTACGGCAGCTGGAATATCGATTCTCAGACCCTGGGGACCCTGGCTCAAGTCGGAAATCGTACGAGCTCGGAGTCCGTCCCGTTTTAGAGAGTCGAGGATGGCTGGGGGTGTTGCTGCTGGCGAAGGGAGGTAGGGGATGGAAGGGAGTTTGAAGTGGATGCGACGGGGAGTTGTGGGCGTCTGTGGGCGCTCAATGGGCTTTATCTCTTCGGCCGAGGGAGAGGTCGCTTCGTTCTCCATGGGAGACGTGACTTCTGGGACAGGGCTGAGTATGGACCGGATAGCGGGAGAGGTATCGCTAGACGAAACTGAGCGAGTCGATATGGAGAGTTGGCGAGGGGGAGTGGGCAAAGAGGGCCATTCGACAGGAGGGGTGAAAGGTTGGAATGTGATGGTCGAAGGGAGAAAATCGGTTTCGAGGTGCCGGGAGAATATCGAAGAGTAGTTGGGCGACTCAGGAGGTGTAATCGGCGAATGGACGTTGGCAGCCTCTCGCGAGGGCATATGGATGCTCATCGACAACGTACGGCGCGGACGAACTTTGGGCGAATGTTCTGGAGTAGTTGGTGTCGAGCAGTACTCGCGTCGGACTGTCGAATCGCTGGCCCGCCTTGTCGTCAAGCGCTTCGTTTCTTGTTTCCGAATGACCTTCTCCAACGTAGCGACCGAGTCCTGGAGGCGGTGAATTTCCTGGTCTTCCTTGTTGAAGCGTTGCAGAAGCTCTTCTCCGAGGGTGTTGGCCATGGCGTCAAGGATGCGGTTCAACTCTGAGTGTTCCTTCGCCCACCACTGCCCGCCCCAATGGGCAATTATAATGGCTAGATCCCGCAGGGCCCTGGTGGCGTACCGGAAGTCCTGGGTGATCATCCGGTGGAACCAGGGTCTGAGCAGGGTCAACGCCAATCTCATCGAGCCACCTGTCGCATCCCTGAAGCGCATCTCCTGCGATTGAGCGAAGAAGCGATTGCTGATCTCCTGGCAAAACTGACGATAGTTCAACTTCTTGTCCGCATAGTTCCATCCCAGGTGGTCTAACGGCTTTCCGGGGGTCGGGAGTGCCTTCGATCGCAGGTAATAAGATGGTAACCGCTCGAGGAGCGCGGGTAGGGGAATCGATGCCAGCACCGCGTACCCGGGGATGAACCCGTGGATGAGCACGGATTGTGATTCTTGTGAAAAGCGGTTCCACTTGGAGTGTTGTGAGCTGCGCCTGTGGTAAATCACAATTATATCACATCTTTTGTTAGTCGTCGTTATCAGTGACAAGGGAAATGACGGTGGGTACGCACTCTTCCGGAGAGCTTTTCTTCAACAACTCGACGCCGGTCGCCGCCCTTCCCAGGAGTGCCGATGCATCGATAATCGCGATCTCGACGTCCTTCTTCATCCCATGGTGGTATCGCCGCACGGCCTCCCATATCGACCACGCGAAGCTGAAAGAGGCGGAGACGAATATCGACTTTGAGCGAGTCGTCCACTCCATGTAGGCTGCGACATCGTCATAGCTGGACTCCAAAGGGTCGACAGCTACCGCTGAGGTGATCGTTGCGGGTGTTCGGGCGTAGACTTCGTCGAATTTGCCGGCAACGAACCACGGATCTGTCGCATCGGCGAATGGTGAACGCTCCTTCGGTGTGTAGACCCTGTACAGGAAGGGATTGCTTGACACGAGGGTCTTGTAGTCGATGTCGGCCCCAAAGCCGTACTGGGGTAGTGGGAAGATATAAGGCTCGGGGTTAGGTGAGGGAATCATAGTGGACGGGTCGGAGGGATTTCGATCATGGACGGAGGGTTCGAGACACTTATATGAGGCTCGCCTCATGTAATCCGGGCGCAGCTTATTCGAAGGAGATGCTTCGTAAACTATCCCACTTTCATGAAGCCGGACTCGGAAATTGAACAACACGTGCTGGCCTCATTGTCGTCGAGAATTTCGGGGGACCCCAGGCCTACAGTCTCCGATGACGGGTGACGGAGGCACAAGACTCTGAATTCCAGAATAAGGCAGACAATAGTTTGTGATTGACGCATCGAATGTCAAGCCCTCGGTTAGACGCCATGGGCTCGGGCGAGCCGTGTATATTTCTCGAGTGCGAACAAGAACCTACGGTTTACAAAGGATCAGCGTTCCGTTGCAGTTTAAGCACTTTTAACAGCTGCTTACCGGCGTAGTATATGACGTCCTTCATGATTCTCAACGGGTGCCTGCGGTCTCCATGCATGATCGTGTGTTCGGCGAGGTACGAGGCCAAGATGAAAGAGACGCCGCGGTCCGTCGTCCGATAGGTGCGCCACAGTCTTCATCTGTTTGGCATAGCCTTCGGAAAGGTTTGAGCTCCGCAGGGGCACGAGGTCACCCTCTGAATATTCCTTCTGTCACCCCGTTTCGAAAGTAAAACAATGATCCATGTCCTAGAAGGTTAAGTATTCCAACAGAAAAATATGAAGACGTCTTGTATCAACGTAAATAATAAGGATGGGGGCCCCAGCCGGGGGAACCGGCAATAGGATAATAACCCCACATACCTGATTCCTGCCTGTCCTGTTTGTTGTTGCAAGTCTTCCAGGGGATGGTGAGAGAAGGCGAGAAAGGGCAACGACATACTACGCGCTAGACCCTCGGGGTGCCATTTGGCGTGAAACACGAGCGGGACGAAGGGGAATCGGCTAACTGAGCTATGAGCGAACCCAGGACTTGCTGAAGGCAGATGACAGGTAAATGGCGTCGGAAGGCGAGTAGCACTTCATTTCCGGAGCAACAGAAAACGATGAATGAGCCAATAGCGCATGTCTGAATGTCATGTAAACATAGCCCGTGTCAGCCAGCTGGAAAATGTCAACGGAGACCAAAACGCGAGGTTAACCTAGATCGAAAAGACGTGAAACTAGGAGCCCCTGCAGAAAGGGTCGGAGCCAAAGAGACAAAACACCAGTCTACTCGTTGTCAGCTAGTCGAGGGGCTAATACCAATCCAGAGGGTAGGGGCCAGGATGGCAAGAAGTTCGGGGACGCATGCCTCGGGGTTGTCACCATGCCCATGACTCGAATCCCTCTGCACCGCAGAGTTGGATGGACGGACCTCGCAGTTCAAGGAGCCAATATCCCTCAACGAGTAGGGCTATATGACCGTAGTCACTGAGGGGCCCGTGTTGCTGGCCGCAAACCATTCATTCGGCTGCGCAGCTGAACGAAAATATCGCCTCGCGAATAGCGGCGATTTGAAGTCAAATAGGACACGAAGTCGGCATCCTTGCGTAGTTCAAGGAGGCTTATCGCCAAAGAACGTGAATAAGGGACCCCAGGGTATCGACTGCGAAAAGGGAACGGGAAACCACGTTCAAGCGTCTGGCAAAGCCACTCGTCAGACGTAGTGCCATGAATGAAAGAGCAAGCCAACGTGTACTCGCCACATCTATGCATCCACCATCGAGCATTACATCCCTTGTCCAATCCGCCCTTCAGCATCCAACTCCCGTTCCTGGATCCACGGACGACTGGACGATTCAGATGCCTTGGAGAGATTCGTGACAGAGGGTTTTACGCGTCGAAACGCGACCAATCGCGGCTAGATTAAGCAATGAACGAGGCGGGGAATCGGGTGGGTAAAGGCGTGAAGTAGGTATGGAAGCCAAGGTTCGTTGGGAAGCCTTAGTCGAAGTGGTGGTCGGAAGGAGAGAGGCGCCCAACCTTCCAAGCGTGGGACTCGACGTCACTGGGTAGACTCCGGTCTACTCTGGTCCATGTTTTTTGCTCTCACTCACTCACACTTACCCTCACCTCGTCTACAAGCTTTCTCCAGACTCTATAACCTCACAAGCTCGAATGTCGGTCCAGCCCAAGTCCAGCCTCTTAGAAAGCCTGAATTTGCAAACTGCGTCCGATAGCGTTGCATCCGAGCGATCACCGGCACTCCCAGAACCAACGTGACCCTCCTCCTCCTGTTCCCCATCTCCCTCGATTTCACCGTCTATATTCCATGGAGGAGTCACCATCTCGTCCTTCGAATCCTTGTGACTTCCACGTACTCTCTGGGTAGAATTTGGAGGCAGAGGACGCGATATAACGACGCACCCCAGCGTCACCTGAGCGGCTTACTCTTCAGGCACGTTTGATGTTTCCGGTGGTATACCGAGCTGAGCTGCTCTGTTGCTCAACTATCTGCCGGTTCGTGGTGGCTCGGGAGGGTCTGGGAGGGGTAGACGAACGCGTTCACCGAGGCACCAGCCCAGGTCATCTCTCAGGATCACCCAAGGACAAAGTGCTGCACGACGAACAGGGCGATCGGCTTGGAGCCGACGTCGTTGGCATTTGGCCCTCCTGCACTCAAAGAGACTTGTCGATCTACGTCAGGGGGCCGTCCTTCTGCATGACCAAAGACCAAGGCTTTCTGGTTCGCTTGGGTCGTCGCGATGATGCAGTAATGGCCTGCTCTGAAGCTGCTGATTTTCACCATCAGAACCGCACGGTTCGATTTTCCCCAAGGTCCTGGGTGCATTCCCCGGTGACATAGAGTCATACCCGTTTTGTGTTGAAGCTCCGGACGTGTCCAAGCCAGTTGAGATCTACAACGTAACCTTTCACCTCTCTCCCAACACCCCTCCAGCGCTTAACGAGGTTCCTTGGAAGGATCGACAAGCCTACTCGAAGATTAGCAATGGCAGCAGCAACAGCCACAACGCGCCGACTGGCATCTACCCTCACCACCCAAGCCTCCCAGCAAACCCGAATCCCCCCACCGATGCCCTCCACCCCCGCACCCAAAACGCGCAGCCCCCATGGCACCCGCTCCTCCTCGCCCTACTTCAACCCCGCCGACGACGACGCAATGGTACTGTACCGACCCATCTTCAGCATGAACCCCGCGTCCCCTGTCCGCCTCCCCACCGGCGAGCCCCGCGTCTTCCTCAAGAAATCTGTGAAGCTCGACACGAGCTTGGAATGGCAACACCAAGCCGGGGAACGGGTCAGAGATCCTCCTCCCGCAACACACCTTCCAATGCCCTCCCCCTTGGTCTTTGATGGACCAGCTCAACCACGGCATGAACGCATACATGACAGCTACCACCAATTGCGGAACACCGTATATACCCTTCCCTCCCCCGTCTCCCCTTCCGTCGGAAGGCCGCATCTACCACCACCTCCTAAAGCCTCCATGGCATCGACCGCGCCTCCTGCCGCCTATAGGGAGATGCACGGGCAGAGCGCCTTCAAAGTCTTTGATGGCCCCGCGAAGGTAGCCCGCTATCAGCATCAATCGCAAAACGAGCGTCCATCGGTGAGCATTACCCTCTCATTCCCTGCCCGCCGTACGGTTCTAATGATCTGGGATAGAAAAACCTTACACTCGTCGTGCTGGCTACTGGCAGCAGCGCTGTTGCAGTTGCAGGGTACCTTCATCTCGCACTCTAAAACGCATGGAGCAAATGAGCATGTACTATTACTAAGAAACTGTACTATACACCGTACCAATCATACCGTTCGTCTATGGATGCCGACCCGTCACGTCAACCCCAGTTGCGAGACTGCCAAAATCGCCAGAACTCTCCTGGCCCAGTATTGTACAAGCGCTAGATACGAGGTAATTGTGTATCCAGGGAGTCTTTATGCCTCTTTCGTGGCCTGGTCTAAGGAATACTTGGTATTCACTTTGGTTATCAGTTTCACTCCCTTTGCTCCCTCCGCCTCCGTTCTCCTGTCTGTTGCGTCTCTGCTCCTGTCTGCTGCGACCCTGCTCTTGCCTGCTGCCTATCTGCTGCGTCCGCCATTCGCGACACCAGGTTCTGCGGTTGGAGTGGGTGCACAGAATTTCGGTGAACTTGGACGAGATCGGGGCGTCAACGTCGAGCGTGGAAGAAACCACGACGGTCTCGAACGGTAAGGTAACCGCCGATCCAGCTTCACGGAATAGTTGCCATCCTCTGAGTCAATGTTTCCCTCCTGCATAACGAGAAGCTTGAGCAATCGAAGTTTCTCTGCGACGGAAAGGAGTAACTCACAGGAACCCAAACGCGCCGTCCGCTGACGATCTTCTTGAGGCTAGGCACTGTTTCGATAAAGTACTCGACTTGCTCGAGGTTCAGCGAAGGGTTGATTCCATGCTGGGCATGCGATTCGATATCGACAAGAGTCGTGAGGTTCTCTGCGGGTGAGATAGCAGTCGCAAACGCGTACTAGAGGGAAGCAGCATTAGCCGCCTGTCCAACAAGCGCAAGTGTAAAACACTCACCGCTTCGCGAATAGGTACTGACACATCTAGCCTTTCTAGATTCTCGCAATCCTTGGCGATCTTCTCAACCGATTTCAACTCGAGCACGCAATCCAAGAATGCCAGGTTCCTCAAGTAGTCCCCGTACGCATCCACCAACTTCTCAATGAACCCATGCTGAATTGTAATCTTGCGCTCGGGGAGCTTGATGGAGAAGGACGAGATGGTTGGTGCGGATAGCTTCAACTGTTCGAGAAGGGAAGCCAGGATGGCCGGGGTGGGAGAGGGTGCCATGTGGTAGCGCGCATCAACGGCGAGGTGTTGGAGGGAGGGGAGTGGTGGGAGAGGTGTGGGTATGGGTCTGCTTTTTTCCTGAGAGGGGTTGAGTAACAAGGCATATGCGAGCGGAGTTGGAAGAAAAGACGGACCAAGGTCGTCATAGACAGTGCTACCAAGTTGGGAGTGTGAATGAGGAGGTTAAGGATTGTAACGTGGTCCACGCGAGGGCACTGAACAATATGCAGTCCTTTCAGCTCTGGGAGCTCTTTCAGCGTCAATTCTAGCGCTGTCTCGTTCAGCTCCTCCGTTCTCTACACGGCAGTCAGCATACTTGAGTCCAAAAGCTCAAACACCACTCACATATAACACCAAGCTCGTCAACGTATTCTGCAGCCCCATCGTCCAGCTCGGCAATGCATCGACCATATTCCACGATGCAAACTCCAAAAATACCTCACTCAAGTTCCCCATATTCGTCAAAAGCTTGGCCTGCTCAGTCGTCAAACCCCCATTTACGCGGATGCTCTGGAGGTTGGTTTTGTTCTGCAGCGCCATAAGGAAGGCAGGGACGACGTTGGGTTCGGTACAGCGGAACGTGTGGAGACTTGTGCAGAGCTCGATCGCTTTGCGGCAGTCGCGCATGAAGATGGAATGGGGTTGGATGCGGATCTTGAGGTTGTTGGTCTTTGGTACGCCTTGCAAATCTGCAGATTCCACTTCGTTAGACGTGTCCAGCGAGGTACAGGCGAGGCGAGAAGTTTTACCGATTGTCCGCACATGGTTCGCCATGCTCTTATGCTGAAGGAGGACCGCAAACGGTGACATGACCTTTCAATCCACCGTCAGCAAGTGTGTAAGTTTCGACCTGGAAAAGGCACACCGTATCGTACGCCTTCGCCTCTCTTAGTCGGTAGACGATGTTCCTGTACAGCGTTGGGATGGCTCCGGCAAAGAACGTCCGGCTGACGAGGCTGACAGAGGTCAAATCGTGTCCAGAGAGGTGAGCAAAAATGAGCTCAAGGACGTCTAGATTCAGGTTTTCTGCTGAAACCATTGTGACCGACTGGGCTCTCGACGAGTATCTTGGCTTGGTTTCTTGAGGAGGTAAAGTGCCGACTCGGCGCCCTGGACGGTTGGAGGGGATACTTGTGGAAAGAGAGATGATCAGGGTTCGGGCCAAAGGACGCGTCCGTGTCACTTGAGATTCGGACGCAAAGTTCCCACACACGGCCCAGCGCCTATCATATTCGAACGACAAATTATGCTCCAGGAGACCAAGACGAGAGGGCTACATATTCTACGATACAGTTGATCGGCTACAACATACATACGGGTGGGACAAACAACACTGGTAACTTCAGTCCGAATACGACTCTACATCTCATCTCTCCCGCTGAGCAAGGCTATCCGAAGACGCATTCGCATCAAACGACCTCGAACTCGATCCTCCGCGGTTATGCCCAACCACTGCTGGTCCCCTCGGACCCATCTGGTTTGGACGGATCGGCTGGGGATACTGAGCGGACCGAAGAGGGGTCGCGGCCCTGGGCGGCAGAGGGGAAAGGTTAATGGGAGGGGGAGGTGGCGACCGAAGCTTCGCTTTGGCGGCGGTTTCAGGTGAGAGCATTGATAGGAATCGCCGGTTGTTCTCTTCGACGGCAGTCTAAGCGCGGCGAGTGTAAATTAAGGGCGCAGAAAGAACCAGGGAGGGAAAACGTACGGCGAATACCGGGGGCCAGACGATGGGCCTGCGTAGTTCGTCGTCAGGTAGGTGCTTGCTGTACAGGAGCAAGAAGGGGCCCGCTGAGAGGTGTAGGCCTGCTGTATCGGAGTGAATGGCGTCTTCGGACACCTAAACAGAGTTCGTGTCAGTGGTATTTTATTTCGCACAAGTGACGATGAACGCTGAAAGCACACCTGAGTAACCTCATGATCGCACGTCTTCCACCACACCCCCTCTCCGTCTTTGACATACGAGTACAAATTCTTCCTTCCTGGGAGGCCAGTGTGCATCAGAACTGCCCGAAGGTCGTACTACAGCCATGAACTTTAGCACTGGGCAGCCTTTGACTCTACCAGAGTACTTACGTTAAAGTTCTTCAGTTCAGCGCATTCGAACAAGCCATCAGCCTTGGTTTGCAGTCGCTTAATCTCCTTATCCAGACCGTCGATTTTGCTTTCCAACATGAACAGAACGTCCTTGAGGTTGACGACAGTGTCCGAAATGACGTGCTGCCGGACAGGGTCATCCTTGGCCTGCGCGACGTTCTCGTAATAGTATATCGTGTTCTTCAAATCTTGGACGGTGTCTCGTTGCTGCAATACGAGTGTTATGAGACAGTCGGTTCAACGTACGAGGCAAAACCTACGTTCAGCCGGCTCAATATCGTTCTACGATTCGCCAACTCGCTGATCTCCATCGAGAGTTCATGTCCCCGGAGAACCTTGCTATTCGTGAGCTCAATGTTACGGAATAAGAACCTGTCCAGGTAGAATGAGTTCGGGAAGCCAAAGGTACCCTCTCTGTCCGCCTTGGAGGTATGATCCCGATTGAGGTTGAACGCGATGAACTCGGGCGGATCCACGATCACGTCGTGTGACGACTTGTTCTCGTCGTACCGGCTGAGCATCGACGCAAGGCAGCTCAGAAGGTCGCGTTCTGGTCGGTTGCCGATGTCAATAATGTCCACAACACTGCTTGTTTGAGGCCGCCCGACTTTACGGGGGAGCCTGTTGTTGAGCTCGACACGGACATACTGGAAGGTGTGGAAGACGACCCTGCGATCAATCAGCTACTGTTAATCGGGGACGCAGCTACTGACTTACGGCTCGGTATGGTCGTCCTGTTGCGCAGACAAATGCTTTTCGATAATGGAGCCCAGGGAAGAGATGAGGGCCGCTGCACGGTCAGACGGTGAATCCGATAAGCAGTCCTTCTCGATCGATTTCTCGAGCGAGGGGAGGACTTCGACGTCGACAATAGTAGCCAGCTGGGCGAGGTCCATGTTGGTGAACAGTTCAATCAAATTCCATACCCCGCGAGCTGCATGATCAGCGGGGCAGTTTTCCGGGATATCGGGAAGTATCAGTTTTGAGACGGCTTTGCGGACTTGAGGGACGTAGTAGAGGGCCTGAACAACCAGCGCAGCGCACGCAAGATTTGGTACTTCCGGGCGAAGCGCCACGGGTCTGTGAAGGTGAGCCCAGGATAGAGGACTCTACACGAGCAACTCACCTCCCCCCCTCCCTGACCGTCTCCTTTAGAATGAAGTCGTCCTTCTCGACCGTGTTGATATCATCCAAACTGCGCTGGATGGCATCGTTCAAAGACTGCTCCTCCTGGCTTATCGTTGGCGTCGCCGCTCGGCCAACCGCCACCTACGCATCGTCGGTCAACCTGCAGCAGGGTCCACTAGCAAACCTACGTTAGACGGCACGACTTGCCACTCAGGGTGTGGGGCTCTATCGCTGGGGCGAAAGCTTGTTGCACTCAAATCCGTTTGCCCCGTCAAATCGATTGCACTCTTGCTTGCTGCGGGTAGTTGCGGCCCAACGGTGATGACAGGAGGGTCCGCATCGTGGTATCCGCGATCTGGGGTGTTCGTACGTTGTTGGGAAGAACCTGGCCAGCTTTGAATGGGCTCTCCGGTGTCGCCGTCGAGAATGGCGGCTCCCGCTTTGTCCATATCGCCGTTGTATTTCTCCAAAACCCTTCGCGCGACGTCGGCGTCGCACCCAAAGGCACTGCAGAGTATCTGTATGTTTTCGTCATCGAGTTGCATGGTGCATCCGAGGTGGTGATGATGGCCGTAACAAAAGAAGATACAAATTCGACGACTCCCCACTGATGCGGAAGCTGTGGTCGCTGACGTAATGTATTCATTAAGCGCCCACCCGAAGAGCAAGTCATGGTGAAAGAAATGGGATTTGAAGTCTCCTAGATCCTATCATATCGTACTTACTCTAGGTCCACTAAGGACCGCAACGACGCCACATTTTCCGCTGAATACCTTTGCTTTTTGCTCTGATTACTTGAAGCGAGAGTTGAAAACATTCTGACTCCATTCGAGTGGATTGAAGCAAGCCATGGGACGTATAACAGTCGGAGGGAACTCTTCATATAACTAGATACAGTGTTAAGCAGTCTTGTTGATGGCTGTGACTTTAAGAGGAAGCTGAGGCTCCAAACTCGAGTTCACGTTAAGAATCGGGGTGGCAATACCACCCATCTGCCAGTAAATCTCCTTGTGTTCGCCGAGTTCAAACTTGAACCTTGAGAGGAGCTCTACAAGAACCACCTCTGAATCAATGACCAACGTTAGCACTTTCTATTCCCTAGTCGACAGACGACGAACGTACTCATCTCAAGCTGGGAGAACTTGAAACCGATGCAAGCCCTGCTGCCCCCGAGAAAAGTCATCCTTGGGAACATCGTCAATTCAAAGTGGGGAAGCTCCGACGGAGGGAACTTACAGGTGCGAGTATACCCCGGGGATTTTGGCATTGACGAGGACCTCCGGGAGAGGCGATGTCCACCTCTCCGGCTTCCACTCATATGCGTCAGGCCCCCAGAGCTCAGGGTTGCGGTTGGACGCGATGACCGAGATGAAGATCTTCGTTCCATTAGGAACAAGGATTTCGGTGTGTTCTCTCCCGTCAGCCCCGGTGACTGGCTTGGAAAGGGGGAGCATCGAATCCTTCTTGGCTCTGTCAAAACGTGAGCGTATGCAAAGCGACACGGCTGTCCACACTCACTGCCTCATAAGCATTGGGACGGGTGGGTACCTGGAAGAAGCCTTCATCAGCATCCCAAATGCGAGAGGGGTGTATGCGTGAACTTACAAACGCATCGTTTCGCGACAAACTGCATCCAAGTAAGGCAGGCTCACCAGGTCGTCGTAGTTCAGCTCGCCTCTTTCGCTTGTTGCTTCCTGTATCTCCCCGCGGAGCTTTTCCTGCGCCTCAGGGTGTACGCACATCAAGTGCAAGATTCGGGAAAGCGCATTGGAAGTCGTATCCATCGCGGCGAACGTCAGGGTTCTGCGTGTAGAGGTGAGGAAGCGTGTCCTCCCGAAATACTGCATAAGGCGTACGACATCTGTCCGAGCAGTTCATCGTCATCCAGTTTCTCCTCGACAGACGCCGACATATTGGCCTTCACTGTGAACACCATATAGCGTGAGTGACTGAGGTGGTACATACTGGCCTTGGACTTACACAGGATACTCATGATATCCTTTCCACGACCGACTTTGGCAGCGAGGGCCTTGTCGCCCTGTCGAAGTGCTTCTCTCTTAGACTCGAGAATCTGTTCAGCAGTCCCTCGCATCACGTCGACGATATCCCTGCATCGTCGAAGATCCGTCCAGAACAGGCTGAGGAAGTCGACAAATGCCCGTTGAAGTCGGGGGGGGCCAATATGAGCGACTCTCGGGAGCACCTTGAAACGCCAGAAATTGAGCTTTTGTTGGGAAGGGCTAGGGAGTATTTTAAGTAAATGTACCAGGTTACTTTCGATGTAAGGAGCTTCGACTTACATCAGAAGCTTCGCCGAGACGCTGAACTTGTGTTCTATGCCGCCTTCCGTCAGGGGATCGAAAGAGTAACCGAGACCGCTTTGCCCAACCAGCTCCAGGGCAGTCCTGGTCATCCAGTTGAGAATGTTGATCTAAAACAAAGCCAGAGTTAGACGTGTAGGTAAGGGTCATCAAGGAGGGGAGCTCACTGTTACTGGCCCGCCTTGAACTTTCGCCTGGATAGAGTCGCCCAACTAGCGGGAGGTCAGTGCCCTGTTTCAGGCCTCCGGACTCGGGAAGGAGCCGAACTCACTTTATGCACAACGTCGTAAAAGACTGGAATCATTTCGCGCATGTGTGCGATAGAGAAGACAGGATTCAGCATCTTCCTCTGCCTGCGGTGCGTTTCGCCTGCCGGGGGAACATATTGGAAACATCCGTAAGAACAGTTGACCCGAACACGTACCAAGGGTCGAAAGCAACCCTTTCCCAAACGCGATGTTGTTGTTTCTGGAATTTGAATTGGGTAAGAGACGAGAAATTCGCTGTGAAGACCCTCCTACATGATAAAGGTATCTGTTTCCTCGTACACATCTTGCTCCTGGGTGAACGTTAGGGGTCGATAGTAAAGCTAAGGCATGCGCATACCTTGACGACAATGTGCTGCATGGCCTTGGGGTCATAGACGTAGAGTTGGGTTTCCTATAAGAGTTAAGAGCCTTGAATTAGCACCCTAAAAAGATCTCAGGTTAGGGCTTCAAAAGCACACCCCAAGGAAGCCCTTGAACGTGAGGACTCCACCATCTACGAGCCGACAGGAAGTCGGGATGGTCCGTCAGCATATGATCCATGTCAATTGCCGAATAGAAAGGGGGGATGCTCACACGTCTCCGCTACTTCCTTGTGGTAGCTCCAGGACTGTGGGTGGATCAGGGCTGGCCAGTTTCCTGGGGTGATTATTGCTAGTTAAACAGATAAATCGCAGTGGGCCTGTCGGTACACACCTCTAAGCCACCCCTTCAACCCTGGGGCAGGCCGAGGTCCCGGGACGTTATCGAGAGGATTCTTCTTGAACAACGTCCTCAAGAGTATCCAGGTTCCACAGGCTACCACGAGGGTGGCAGCGAGTTGAAAGTTGGTGGGTGTCTCCATGTGGACAGGGTAAAATATCGCAAAGGTAAATCGAGAAGTCGAGACGGAGAAACAGTCTGCTGGTCACCAGTTCGTTTATGTAGCCACCTCCACTGGTGAAGCCACATAAAACATTGCTTCTCGAGGGCCCGAGGGACCCTATGACTGTCATCCCTCATCTTGTAAGAGTGACGCAAGCCGGCCCTAGCGGATGGCTGAGCGTTATCACCAAGTTGTCATCGAGTGGGAATGGGAACGAGAAGCGCTTCTTCGGCGAATGCCCTGTTGCCTCGCCAATCGAACAACGGACTTTGAGGGTAATGCCTACCCATGAATCTCATCGACTTGTAGTAAAAAGTGTGAATACAAGTCGATGGGACGATCGACGGCCCTGTACAGGTGTGCAGGGTAGGGTAGGGAGTTCTCCAGGTCCTCCTGCCTAAGGGATGTGAGATGGAAGCAACTGAGAAGGATAAGTATAGAATACCGAATGCGAGTATACGATCATTGAGGATTGCGATCCGACGGATAGGTGGAAACATAAGAAGAGTTGTGTCAATTGACTGGTCGAATGGGAAAGCAACTCGGCGGGCTCTGCGGTTCGTAGTCTGATGAGGGTGAAGAGCTGAATAAGTACCCACTTACGCCACGTCAACCTTGTGAAGCCATTTCCCTCTTGTAGGTCAGAAGGCACTCACTTCCGTTCTTCCTCTTTGCCGTAAGCATTGCGTAGGCGTAAATGACCACGAAGGTGGAGCGGGTCGGGTGTTTCGAAGAGTTGAGAGGTGATTCGTGACCACCAGGCGAGAAGGTCTTTGAAGTTCGGAGGCAAGGTATTCAGGCCAGAGTGGTCGTCAAATGGGAAATAGGGCGCACCGAGTTCGTTCCTTTTGGTGAGGGCGGGACACATCCGGTCGTCGATGGAACTGTGTGCTTGTCCAAAGAATATGGGATCAACTCAATGAATGTTTCATCCCGAGCTCGACGCCAAAAGGATGGGGCCTATGCCGTCCTCAGAGCGCATTGTATTAACCCGGGGGCCCTTTTGCGGAGACACGTCGGGGGCCGTTAGGGTGCAGCGCTAGATGGTCACCTCGCTTGAGGACCCAGCCTGAATTCCATTCCACTTAAATTGCAAGCCGCTTTGATAGAACGTTCTTCATGCAGCGCAAGTATATCAAGAGCCACATAATGGATTCGCATGTTGTGGATGTTGACCTTCGTTGTGTGCTCGAACATGCTGGTGGTGGAAGAGAGGAAAGAGTTGGCGCTAGCGGGAGCAATGTCAACCAAATTTGCCGAGATGACGTAGTGTCTGCGTTAGGCGCTGGCGCCTGATCGGCCTGATCACTGCCGTGAGTGGTCAAACTGTTGCTATAGTTGGCAGGTGTGTAGTGATAGAAGGGGGAAAGGGGTATATATAAAACGAAGGCGATCAAGTAGATATATTTACAGTCATTTGAAAACGTTGTAGTATTTCTAGACACGCGCCGCTGGCGGCCCAAATACGGGGAACTCGCAGTACGATTGCAACGTCGCATGAGCTACGTCTTGACACCCTTTAGGGCGGTGACCTTGAGAGGAAGCTGTGGGTCCAATGTGGAGTTCTCATCGATGATAGGGGTGGCAATACCGCCCATTTGCCAATAGATATTCTTATGCTCCCCGAGCTCGAATTTGAACCTTGAGAGAAGCTCGACTAGAACGACCTCTGCGAAAGATGGGCAAATGAGTAATTTGTACCTTCTGTTCAGGGAAGCGACGTACTCATCTCCAACTGGGAGAATTTGAACCCGATGCAAGCCCTACTCCCTCCAAGGAAAGTCATCCTGTACAGCCACTTCAATCTCAGCCCGCAAAGAATTGGCGAAAAACTTCTTACAGATGTGAATATACTCCAGGAATCTTAGCGTTCACCACGGCGTTGGGGAGCGGTGAGAGCCAACGGTCAGGTTTCCACTCATACGCGTCCGGACCCCAGAGCTCCGCGTTACGGTTAGACGCGAGGGTGGATATGAAGATCTTCGTTCCTTTGGGTACGAACACCTCGCCCATTTCCTTTCCGTCGACTCCGATGACTGGCTTAGAAACCGGGAGCATCGAATCTTGCAGGCACTCTCTGATCAGCATCGGGACCGGTGGATACCTGGGGCATGATTTCTTCCGTCATTTTCAATAAAAGTAAGGTTAATATCATAGACTCACAATCGCATGGTCTCGCGACAGATGGCATCCAAGTAGGGTAGGTTGACGAGGTCATCGTAGCTCAACTGCCCGTGATCATCTAAGGCTTCAGAAACCTCCCGTCGAAGTCTATCCTGCGCGTCCTGGTGCAAGCACATCAAGTGCAAAATGCGTGAGAGGGCATTGGAGGTCGTGTCCATGGCGGCAAAAGTGAGGGAACTAAATCAGGCGTGAGTCCACATTTGTGAGGCCAAGCTGGAGGAGTTACGCACGACATCTGGCCGAGCAATTCGTTGTCCGACAGTTTATCGCCCTCGGAGGCAGACATATTAGCCTTCACTGTCGAACCCATGAGCACACCAATTGAGCGCCAGTCTCCCCGCACTTACGTAGGATACTCATGATATCCTTGCCACGTCCTACTTGGGCCTTGAGGGTTTCGTCGCCTTGTCGAAGAGCCAACTTCTTCTCTGCGAGGATCTCCTCAGACGTCTCAGTAATGACATCGACGATGTCCCTATACCTCCTTAAATCCGTCCAGAACGAACTGAGTAAATCGACCGCAGCCCTTCGGAATCGGGCCGGACCAAGTCGGCCAACATGAGGGAGGACTGCGAAACGCCAGAAGTTGAGTTTCATTCCCGCAGGCCTGGAAATCAGGGTCGTCAATCGCTAAGGATGATGCATGAGGCCGAGAGGTAGTTGTAACTCACACCATGAGCTTGGCAGAAACACTGAATCTATGCTCCTCCCCGCCCTCTGACAACGGATCGAACGAGTAGCCGAGACCACTTTGCCCAATCAACTCCAAGGCAGTCCGGGTCATCCAATTGAGGACTTCAATCTAGGCATATAGAAAGTTAACTCTGTTCATTCGTGCACCGGCTGAAGCTCACCGTCGCGGGCCCATCTTGAACCTTCGCTTGGAAGGAGTCTCCCAACTAGATACGAAGTTATTCGCTGAACCAAGCAGATTTCAATGGACGGCGACTGACCCTGTGAACAACGTCGTAGAAGATTGGAATCATCTCCCGCATATGCGCAATCGAAAAGACGGGATTCAGCATCTTTCTCTGTTTTCGGTGCTGCTCGCCTTGGCCCGATACGTTAAGACCGTGTGTTGAATTTAAAGCGAATCGGACGCGCTTACCCATAGTTGCAAGCAAGCCTTCTCCGAGAGTAATCTCATTGGCCCTAAGTGGGGGATGTAAGTACTCCAATTCTTCTGTTCGTGGGTGGCCGCCCCTACAATGTAAACTGATCCGATTCTCCATAGATATGCTGCTCCTACGATGAAAGTTAGAGAAACCACACTCTTCAGAATGTGGTACAAGCATACCTTGACGACAATATGTTGAAGGGCTTTGGGATCGAAGACATATAAAATCTTCTCCTATTAAGTGACGGCTGTGAGCTATGTTTCCTGTACCAGCCATGTCGGAGACGCACTCCCAGAAACCCATGGATCTTGAGAACCCCTCCATCTATTGGCGAAAGGCAGGTAAGGCTCTCGTTTGATATCGTGCCATTGACAGGCAGTACTCACATTGCTCCGCAATGTCTTTGTGGTGACTCCACGCCCGAGGATGAAATAGATTCCCGAAATTGCCTGGGAGAGATCCAATAAGGTTTGAAAATCTCGCAAATAAACATATCTAGACCATACCTTTCAGCCAGCTATCGGACGGAGGACCGGAGATGTTGTGGAGAGGATCCTTCTTGAACAACAGCCCCAACACCTTCCACGTCACCCAAGCAATCACAACGCCGACGACCGCCTGGACAGGGGTCGGTGGATTCATCAGGCTGCTGAGGGTTTCTAGGATCCAATAGGGAGATAATTGTTGACGATGCTACGCGTATACCCTTCCAATATATATCCCTCCCTCCAGGGCCTCTCAGCCCACGAGTTGTGTCGGGGACATGCTTCTCAAGGGCCCGAGGACCCAACTAGAGTCATCCCATTTGCTAATCATCTGGCGGCCTCTGGGCTGTGAGGGGGGCAACAAGACGGTGGGAATCAGAAGCGTCTCTCCTTCGCGATCGGTGGATTTTGATGCGTGCTGCGTTGGCGCTGCGCTAAGCGCCACTGTGAGAAGTCTCCAAGATGGGGAGCCGTTTCGATCTTCTGTGGGTTTTGAGGTGCAGCCATTGCTAAAAGGTGTTGGTATACTTCATGACCACTTACACGCAATACGAACCGAAAGCTTCAACCGTGGGGCTCTACCGAAAGGTCCACCTGAACGTTCAGGCAGCCCGGCCTGCCAGTGGAGCTTCCGATGTTATGTTTGCACGACTTGCCGTCACTCTGAGTCTCTGAAACGATTGCTTAACCGGATGGGGAAGTCCAAGGACTCCCTATAGCTTTGCTATGCCCCGGAGACATTTGACCGCAACCTGGCCAAAATGGTGCCCGGAGCCAATGAAGCTGTTCTAATTGCGCTGTAATGACAGTCTCAACCCTGGCCTTCCTCGTTGTTGTACGCATTGCTTTTATGCTTAGGCGTAAACGACCACGAAGCGGGAGCAGGGCCGAGGAACATCTCGGAGATTTTTACCCAGTCATTACTATCAGGGCTTGCCAATAGAGTTTCTAGGAAGATCACTCCGGTCAAAAAGCGTGATAGGAGGAGAGTGAGGGGGAAACGCACCAAGCTCGTTCCTTCCCTTGAACGCCGGCGCCCGCTCGTTGATCTTGGGAGGAAGGGTCTCGAGTATGCCAATGGGGACGTAGCGGTATTGAAACGAGAGGGCTTCACATACATACCGGCGGGTTGCGTTGACGCCGGTGGTGTCAGAGCCAAAGTGGCTGAAAGATCGAGTCGAAGTCAGTCGGGGCTAAGACATTCGGTTTCTACACTCACTTCAAGCCGAAATCCACGTACTGCGAAGGGTAGACTCGTTAGCCGGGGAAGAAAAGTTGGGAGAAAGTAACTCACGTCTCTGATCAAATTCAAACGCTCACGAGCGCTAATATCCCATTCCCTTCTCTCTTTGACTTCAGTGAAGACCCAAGGCTTGATGAGAGCACCCCGCGCGATCATAACGCCATCGACTCCGCTGCGGTCGACCTTCTCCCAGTAGTCCTGGGAGGAGAAGGCGTCGCCCCCGCCGAAAATAGGTATTGGCGCGACTGTGGTCCAAGTTTAACTAGGTGTTCCGACTCTGGAAGGCCAACACTTACGGTCCTCTTCCTCCTCTTTCGCCCTTACAGCTTCGACACACTGCTTGACGTAATCCCAATCTGCTAGGCGTGTGTATCGTTGCTGTCGTGTACGGCCATGTATCTAAATAAAGTGGCTAAGTCAAGAGCTCGCAAGGTGGACGAACGGAACATACCGTCATGGCACTGGCTCCCCACTCAGTAGCTACTCTGGGCATAAGCTTGTGAGCATTATTTTTCCCATCCTTAACACCAGTCCTCATCTTTACGGTCAAGGGAATCTCTCCCAACGCCTTCTGCATACCAACAATAATCCTCCCGAGTTTCCCCGCAGCGTCCATCAGCGCGGACCCGCTTCCGGCTTTGAAGACAAGGTCAATTGGGCATCCGCAGTTGAGGTCCACGAAGTCAATAGTATTGGGGAACTCCTTCGCCAGGACCTCTGCTGTGGGGACGAGTACGTTGGGCTTGTTGCCAGCGACTTGCACTCCGAATATGGACTCTGAAGGATGGCGTCGGACTAGAGACCACTCTTCTCGGGAACCGGCAAGGAAAGAAGGTGCAAGTCCCATTTCACCGCAGGTGATATCGGCTCCGAGCTTGACGCAGAGACGTCTGAAGGGCTGCAGGAGGTGAGCGAAGACATGCGGATTTCAATATCGACCCACCAAGTTTCCAACTGTCGTCAAAGGAGCAAGGTATGTCTTTCCTTTCCAGTTCAGCCTCTTCTTTTCTGAGAAGCGCACTGGAGCATCCGGAGCATCTTTCGCAGCCTCCAGGTTTTGTTCTCCTGTCCGCTTTGCAATGGTTTCATCCACCTCCATCTTCGCCCCTTCCGTTGCGATTTCTGGAACATATCCAGGTTCATCGAGTCGGGAAGCATCAAAGACGACGGGAGGTGCAGAATCGGTAGGTTTGGGTTCAATATCACGGAGGTACTGCGTCGCGATAGGCAGAGGGTACCGCTTAGCCTTGAGGCGCTTCTGGTTTTCTGCACCGATGAAGTTCATCTCGTGTCCCGTCAGAATAGCGTGTGCCTTTTTCGTCTCATCCTGCACTAGCGTAAGGTTTCCCTCAGAGCCTTCCTGTACGTGTCCACCGAGAAAGCGGCATTTGTACCCGTATCTGCACTCTCCTGTTTCTGCGAATATAGGGCATTGCGTTGCGGTATCAACGTTCGGGTGGCGTGAATGTGGCTTTGAAACAGTAGAGAGGTCGGGTCTGAAGGGAGTTGATTCTGTAAACTCGGATACGGAGGGGATACGGAGGTCTTGAGGCTTCGCAGCGAGATACGCGTCGATGTCATGGGAGAACCGGCACCTACAGCGGGTCAGTCTGAATACTCATTACGGTGATAATTTGCTCACTCGGTACCCAAATCACAGGCAGCACCGTTGGCAACCCTCCAGCACAACTCCAACTCGTCCCTGACCTTCCCAAACCTCCGACCTGTGTTCTGACCGCGCTGCGCCTTCTTCTCCGCCTTGCTCATGCTCTTCCAGGACTTCTTGCCACCTGTACCTGGCTCATGGATCTCACGGTCTCCGGTGTCCCTTCCACTTGGCTGGGCCCCTCCCTCTGCGGCATCATCGTCTGGGTTTGCTCGAGGTTGAGGTGAGGACCGTTGTAAAAGGAACCTGCTTCAATGTGAGCGATGTTTTCTCGACTAATCGTTGTTCTACTTGCTCGGCCTTAATTGGGACAGTACCAGGAGGCAGTTTCGAAGTTTTCATGGCGTTCTCGTCCAAGGGCATTGCGAGAGGAGATGAGCGCTAATTTCAAGGGGTTGGGGGGCTGTGAGCCAATCTTATCATCAGTTTCCCACGAACAGAGTAGAATTTAAGAGAGAAGGCGCCTAATTGCTGGCGCACCTTCGTCCCGAACCACGACGAGGCCCCGACGACGACGATGGCGACGCGCTCAAGAAAGCTGCCACCACCGAGGACATATGTGAAGCTCCCTCTGACGCCGGTCAGCGAGGGCATTGTGCCTCTCTTCACCCGGAGACCGCCTTGGTGGGCGCGCAACCCTGGGACAGCCGGGTTGCTTGTTTGCGATCTCATTGTAACGTGAGTTCCGTCAGTTGGCGCTCGGAATGGTGCAGAGCTAACCTTCAGGGAAGTGGCGCATTCATCGAGCTGACATGGAACCACTGGACCGAAATGAAGGTTGTTCCTCCGCCCGACGCACCCTCCGACTCTCCGGCCCCAGCTTCAACAGTGGAATGGGAATTGCGACCAACGTGGCAGCGCTTCGGTCTGTGTAGCGCACATTTCCTATTCGGATGCTTCTTTGCAGGTGGTCTTCTTGGCTTGAAGTCGCAGTTCATCCGTTCCGTCACGATCCTCCCCAACGCGGCAGCAGCTGCAGCTGGAGCAACGAAGGCAGCGGCAACTGGAACGTCACGCAGAGCTACTCTGGCCGCAGCTGCAGACCTTCCTAAGACCGCTGTTATTCAGACTGCGAGTCACCCGAAGAACGTGGGGTGGGAATTCCCATTGCGTTCGAGTTGGTTGGAGGAGGGACGCGACAAGAAGGAATTGATGTTGCGGTGTGGGGATGCCAACTCTCGTTGGTTCTTGGGGTTGGATGGAGCATCTATTAATGGGAAGCAATGTGTCTCGAACGACGAGGCAAGGTCGCTGCTCACCAACGCATGGAAAACCATTCGACCAGGTGTGGGCACGAAGACTTAACAGAGGGGCGTTGCTGCTCAGTGCGTATTTCTATCTATCCATATTAATCCAGCTTTTTTGCATATTGCAGAACGTATCAGCTTACCCCTGCCAAGCTATTTTCGATGGGTCGGACCGCGGGGTCTTCAGGTTCACAATTATCGGGGGGGTAACCTTTCCAACTGGAGCGCGTGCCAGTCGCTAGGAGGCGAGGGCCTAGACGGTGCTAGAACTCTAAAGGCTGCGCGACCCTGTGATCCAGAACTTCTTCAACTTGCTTTGACGCGTCGATGTGTCGGCCATTGCCGGCTAAACAAGCGCCCGTGCCCACGGAAGCGTTCGTAGTGCTGGTAAGTCGGGAGCGCGAAGTTCTGATGGCCAGGGGACTTGTGGACTTAGATCTTAGGAGCAACCGGGTATAAATTCATTCAAATCTCTTGCAACGCCAAACACCAAACAAAAAATCTACAAAGAGACCACATCCTAGTAACGCCCAGTTTCTCAAGGGCAGAAAGTGATGGTGTAGTCGGCCCTCCTGCTGGATGGGCACTTGAAGAGCGCATTGCCACTCGACTCGTCGTACGCATAGGCGTAGGAGTTGGGGCAGTTCGACTCTGCGCGCATCGTCAGATTACGATCCCCAATTTCGAACCGGCAGGGATACTCACTGAAGTAATCATAGAATTGAACACCCGAAGGAGGGCACGTAGCCGGGGTGCTGTGGCTTCCAGAGCAGCAGTTCGCAGAGTCTGCCTGGTTGCCGTCAATGTTGGCGAGGCAAGCGGACTTGCATCCGACGGGGAAGCCAGAAGCGTCGAAGGGACCTTTGAGCTGGGAGGGGCAGCTGGGTCCGAGGTCCTTGGCGCAGTCGGCGACGGGGCATCCCTGGTTGTTCGTGATCCTCACGGGGAGATTGTACCCGTCGACGAGAGATACTATGGGTAGGTGAGCACCAACTCACTAGGATTGTGGAGGGGTAGCTTACCGTCGTACCAGTCGTCCGTGCCGTCAAAGGTGAATTCGGCGAGGGTAGCAGGGGGAACACCCTATCGTCCAACACGAGGCATGAGAGCTGTCTCACCTCAATTGCACTGTGCGACTCACCGCTCCGCTACGGTCGTTACAAACCAATCCACCATTGCAGCTACCAGTCAAGCACGACTGCGCACCGGGTTTGCTGAAGTCACAGTTGCGCCTTCCCTATTGAAATGAAGATCAGGGTTAACATGGATACCAGATGCCGGGTCCAAAACTGGTGCGAACATACCCAGATTCTTCCAGCCCTCCAGTTGTCCGGAACGGTGAAGGTAACCTTGGTGTAAGCAGCGGCCTCCCATCTAATAGCAAACACCGTGAGTTCTTTTGTGCAGGTAGAGTGGAGGTGGGGTGTGCAAACCCATTGGGGTGGCTGGGAACCGCGGAGCCCACGTTCAGGTCGGTGAAGATGGCGGGCCAGATAGTGAACGGGCAAGCATTGTACACCTATATTTTGAAGTGGTGAAGCGTCAGCGGAAAGTCCATCATGGAAGCCATGAGCACACGTACGGTAAACGTACGAGCACTGGCACCGGTGGCGAGGGCGACAATAGCAGTGAAAGTGGCGAACTTCATCTTCGGTGGAGGGTCAGGAGATCAGAGTAGAGGATGAGGGAGAGCTCGAGCTGTTGTTCGATGCCGCATATCCACACGTCTTCACAGGATTTTATACGTCTTCCTCCTCTTCCCTCTAGATCTTTACGGCTGAGCTGGACCATGCAGCCTCCCATCCCATGCCGTTGACGACCACACGCTGCAAAGATTCGCCGAACTGTTTTGGCTCCAGGTGAGAAGCTGTCGCATTTGCATAGCGCTTGGATGGCCTTGAACTCGGACCGCTCGTTAGATTGCTGCAGCATATTTCGGGAGAAGTCGACAGTGACTTTTATCGAACCTAGTGCTCATGCGCAACGTAGTCACGCTGGTACGGTGCACCATAGCGAGCCCTTCGATCTTGAGTGGGGCCTGCACTGTGGGTCATATATTATTCGGTTCGGGGTTCAGGAGAAGGGATCACAAGGTACTGGACAGGGCCGAGGGCTTCGAACATGTGAGGCCACTGGCCAGTGGCAAGGCCGAGAGAAGAAACTCGACATCCCGATAGCCTGTACACGTTCCCGCGGCTAGACGAGGGAACCTAGTGCGCTAATCCCTCCTAGAAACCGAGGAGAATCGTTGAGGTTTTGAGGCCAGACTATGTCGCGAATTGAGTTGAGGCCGTTTCGTACGTTCCGAGAGTACGAGACCGTGACGAGACCCACCTGACCACCCGGGTACCCAGAAGCAAAGAAGGTCGAGGCGATCATGTGGATCGCGGTGATGGTGGCAAGATGAAAGAGGTAGTATGAATGCAAGAAGCACAGATATAAGACGGCTTGTGCCATCGCCAGGAGACGCTGGTCCTTCGCTACCCGGAACATGTTGCCACAGTGGCGAGAAGTGATCATGATTTTGATTTTCGCGCGCTTACGGAAGCTGACGGGCGCTTAACGGACGATGATCGGTGTCAAAGCAGCGTGAGTTGGTCGTGAGGCCTAAGCTCTAGATGCCGTATGAATACCTCCAAGATGCTCCGGTATACGTCGTATGCCCACGGTGCATGGGGCTCGAATGGTGCGATTCAACGAGTTTATAGTACAATGACAAGACGTGAGGTCATGATTTCTATGCAATAGACTGTCGGGAAGAGGACCAGAGAGGAAGGGGTATAGGGTAAAGGAAAAGATATGGGGTACATAGGAACGGAAGAGATAGGAGATGCTATGCGAATGTAGACAACGAGCGACGGACGAGAGGGAGAAATTCCTTTCTGATAAACAACCAAGGGCTGACAGAACCCAACACCCAGACAACAAGCAATAAAAAACGCTTTTGTCCACCTCTTAAGTACTCAAGTACTCAATCCTCCTCGTCATCGTCATCCCTTCCCCCGTGCCTAAACAGAGCAAGGAGGTCGTCCATGCCAAGCTTCATATTCTTAATCTTGTCTCCGCTCAGCGCTGCATACGCTAAGGCCCTCTTCTTCGCCTGGAGTTCCAAGATCCTGTCCTCAACGGTCTCGTCGATCTTGAGCTTGTAGATGAAGACGTCCCGCTCCTGTCCGTATCGATGCGCGCGGTCAAAGGCTTGCTCCTGGAGGAATGAAGGTGGGTAAGTGACAAAGTCAGCAGAGAGGCTTGAGAGCATCGAAGAATGCAAAAGAACGGACCTCCAAGGCGGGATTCCACCACATATCGATGAGGATGACGTTATTGCACGCCGTCAAGTTCAAGCCCGTGCTTCCAGCCTTGAAAGAAATCAAAATAACCTTGACCTTCGGGTCAAGCTTGATCGCGTTCAATGACACCTCTCGTTCCTTGGGGTTCATAGACCCATCAACTACAAGTCAGCAGTTGTCAGCATGCGCCCAATCCGATATCGCATATCGCAACCCAAAACCCAAGAGAAAACAGAAACTCACATCGCACAAATTTAACCCTCTCATCCTTCAAGAATGGCTCAATCAAATCCAACATACTCGTAAACTGCGAAAAGATGATCGTCTTCTCCTTCGGGTCCCTCTCCTCAATATCCTTTAGGATCTTGAGCATCATGCGGATCTTGGCGGAGGTCGGGCGTTCGAGCTCAGCGCGCTTCGCTGCCTCGGCGAGGGGCACGCAGCTGTTGCAGTGGGTCTTCCATTCGCCTTCGCCGATGTTCGTGGGGCTGAGCCTGGGATGAGCGAAGGGGTTGGAGGTTAGAGTCATAATCAGGAGAGTGGGAAGGGGGAGGTGGGTGATGCTTACACAATGGTGCACATCTGGCACTTTCGAATGACTGAGAGCTGTCCGAAAGCTGCGATAAGGTCGTCGTCCTCCGCGTCCCCGCCTTGGCTCTTTGCGGGAGTAGATTCAAGGGCTTCGGCGTCCTTCTTGAAGTCCTTGGACACCAGGAGTGGGTGGTTGCAAGCTAAATTGTTCGCTCATCAGCGAGGTACGATTGGAATTTGGGCAGAAAGGGTACCTTGCCGAAGCCTCAAAAGCAAGAGCAACACAGACATATAATTACTCCCCGCACTCTTGTTCTTGTCCGACATAAGCTTATCAAGGGTGCTCTCCATCTTCGTCTCCAGACTCTTATAAAAGTTCGCCTCAGATGCGTCGAACGGACACGACACGACCTCCAAATTCCTTCCAGGAAGTTCGATAAGCGCCTTTCCGTTGAGGGTATCCGCTTTCCGTCTTCGTAACATGATACTCTTCAAGACGACCTGGAGCCGCTTCATCGCACGGCCCGCGCCTCGCCCGGAGGAGATGGGCTTGCCTATGTCGAGGTTGAAGCGGCCGAGGTCGTTATAGGGCTTGACGTGCAGGAATTTAAAGAGTGAATGGAGTTCTGATACATTGTTTTGCCTTCAGGTATGTGAGCAGGTGTGTTGGTGGAGGAAGAGCGTCGACCTACATCGGTGTACCCGTCAGACACCATCTGTACTTGGCGTCGAGTTCGCAGCAAGCGATGGCACCTTTGGTTTTTGCGTTCTTGATCGTGTGTGCCTCATCTGCGTGGACCTTGAGTGCATGACTGGAATTCGATAAATAGACCCTTACCGAGCACGACTCGCCAATACTTGATGCGGAACAAGGCGTCCTTCTTCGCTGCCGCCTTGCCCTTCTTGGCCTTCAGCTTCGTCACGATATCGTCAGAGTCTTCCGAGTCGCTCGACACGCCGGGTGCAGTCTTGGACTTCAACTTGAGCTTCGCCTGCCCTTCGTCCTTTGCAGGCGGTACATAGCTTTCGTATTCGGATTTGACAGTGTCGTAGGTGGTCACCACAACGTGGTGCTTTCGCAGCTGTGCAGGGTCTGGCCACGATGTCAGGCATGGTCGCCGACTTCAAGGAGGGAAACTCACCCGTCGTTCTGGACGTGCCCTGGTGCTTCACCACACGCAGTTTCGTCATCTTTTCTACCTCCGCCTTCCACTGGTCCACAACAGACAGGGGGCACACCACGAGGGTCGTGCCACTCCACCCATCCTCTTTGTCGCTCTTGTGCGGCTTGCCCTCCACGATCCGCGTCAGCGTCTGGATCGTCTTTCCCAGACCCATATCGTCCGCAAGGATCCCCCCAGCCTTCTTCCCCGTCTCCCGCTCCCGCATCCACGTCCGCCCCACGACCTGGTGGGCAAGGAGCGTGATCCCCTCCTTGAACCCGTCAACGACCGCCTCGGACATGTCCACATCCTCTTCCGTGTCCTGGTTCATGGAGCTGCCCATGAGATCCCGCAGCTCCTTCTCGGTTTCGGTGCTCGTGTAGACGCGATAGTCATCCTGGAAGTTGGGGACGTTGATCTCTTCGGTTGCTGGGTCATTCCTGGATGAAGAGGATGATGGCGCGGGGCTGATGGTGGGGGTTAGCCATGCAGTCGGGGCTTGGCTCTTCTTCACGGCGAGAAAACCGGGTTGGATGATGGGCGCACGGGTGAGTGCCGTTGGTTGGGATTGGGTAAACCGGTTCGCGACAGGGTTAACGCTGGGTTTAACGCTGTTCGTCCATCAGCTAGGCAAATTCCCAAGGCACTTGAAGTACTTACGGAGCAGCGGCCTGTGCATCATCGCCCTCTTCGTCCGACGAGACGATAATTGGTTTATTGCTGCGCCCGAGTTGGGTGCGTCTGGGAGGGCTGTCTGGTGCCACCGATGAGGATTCTGAGCTGGTCGAGGTCACGGACTAGGGACATTCAGCACGCAAAACTCTCCACCAAAATGTGCACCACTCACAATCACGTCGTGGTGCTTCTGTGGTGAGCGCAGCCGATCTTCTGGGAAGTAGTAATTGGGATCGTGAAGAAGTTCGCGTTTCCTAAAAGGTGTGAGGATAGCTTGATTTCATTAGGTAGTCAAGAGCGTACTTTGACTCCATCGTGGTTGTGGTTCAGGTTCAAGTGGTGAACGCGGAAATGAGGCGACGCGCCCATTTCGAGAGATCACGTGCCCATGTTCAAGTTTGTCTGGGGTTAGGGTTAGTAACTATTATTAGCCAATTACCGCCGAGTAGCCGGTGATCGAGACAGGGGCTTTTCATCGGTGTTCCGTGATTTCTTGCTCCGTTTTTTCCCTCAAGGCTTCGTCCAATCCCCCACTATGCTCAGGGCATTCAAGACACAGCGCCCACTTAAGGCGGCGATTTCTTCTAGTACCCGGGGAAGGGTCCGGGCGTGGACGTCAGTCACAACTACCAAGGACTCTCTGGTTGTCGATGTGTTGAAAGCTCGGTTCCCGTATATCTGGCTTCGGGATTCATGCCAAGGACCGGAGAGCGTTCATCCCAGTAATCGCCAGAAGCTACATAGAACCTCCGATATCCCATTGGATATCCAGCCGAAGGACCTGAGTGAGGGGGAAGTCATCCACTTGAACGACTCACCCGCCACGAGCATCCGGGTGGTACCTGACGGCCTCGAGATGACTTGGAACGACGGTCACAGATCCTCGTTCACCTTCGACTTCTTAAAGAAGCATGCAACGCCTTCGAGCCTTCAGGAGTTCCATCTTTCCGAGTACACCTCCCCGACAGCCTGGACCTCTTCTACGATCACCACGTCCCCGAGTCTCTACGTGACCTACGCTTCCCTGAACGACCCGAAAAGCTTGGTCGAGGCGATGACACAGCTTCTCAAGCACGGCCTTATCTTCGTTTCGGGAGTTCCTACGGAGCACAAGACTAACGACTCCTGCGAACTTAAGACGCTCGCGGAGAAGTTTGGAGAGATCAGGCACACTTTCTACGGGGAGCTGTGGGATGTGATCAACATCCAGAACAGCAAAAACATCGCCTACACAAATCTTGACCTGGGTCTGCACATGGATCTTCTGTGCGTTCGTCGACGCCACCGATGACACGACGTTGCTCACAGTTTGCGTTCTCAGTTACTTCCACAACCCTCCCAAATTCCAAGCCCTTCACTGCTTGAGGAATCGGGTGATCGGCGGGGCATCCTACTTTGTAGACGCCCTGCAAGCCTCGCACACCCTCTTCCACTCCAATCGCTCCCACTTCGACGTCCTCACCAAGACTCCCGTCGCATTTCAGTACCTAAATGATGGACACCATCTCTACAAGCAGCACCCCACCATCCAGCTAGAATCTCCTTGGGCAGCAGCCCCACCAGCCAATTCTTCCACGCCCCCTTCGATCTCACATATCAACTATTCCCCTCCATTCCAAGGTCCCCTGCCGGTTGGGACGCCGAAGGAATTTTATCCGGCACTGAAGGAGTTCTCCAAGATTCTGAACGATTCCCGGAACACCTATACGTATACCCTCAAGGAAGGTGATTGCGTTTTGTTCGACAACAGGCGCGTCCTGCACGCTCGAACCGCCTTCGAAGAGAAGCTGGAAGGGGAGAGGGAAGAAGGCATTCTGTTTGGAGAGGGCCGGGAAAGGACGAGCAGGTGGTTGAAAGGGTGTTATCTCGAGGCCGATGCAGTTGCGGATCGGATGAGGGTTGGGAGAGCAAAGAGTTCATAAGAGCTCTGCCGCGATGTACCTCGAAATTTACTAGCGAGTGAGGAGAATTACAACGCGGTACCTGGAACGACCCTGTGACCAGGCCAGCGCACCTCGGTGCACCCGTTTCTCATTTTGCGGGGTACATCTGGGGTACATCATCGGGACAAGAGGTTCCGAGTAGCCGGAACTAATGGCATCATCTTGTGATTGTGTTGGTATAAAGCTTGAATACAAGAGCTCCTCAAACCCGGTACCTCATACACCCCTCTCTAACATGGCTGATCTCTCAAAAGTCGTTGGTGCTGCCCTCCCTGACAAACCTGTGAGTGCGAGGGACAGTGCCGTGTGACAGGGGGCGCGGAGTTGACGTTCGGCGCCCATAGGTGTCATGGAACAAGCGCGACCTGTTGACCTACGCTGTTGGCGTCGGCGCTAAGAACGATGAGTTCCCGTTCATCTACGAGCTGCGTGAGTAGCCTGAAGCTAGCACTCCATGGCCATAGGGGGCTAACCTACAATAGACCCCAACTTTGCCGCGCTCCCCACCTACCCCGTCGTTCTCGCGCTCAAGGGCGACGGCCAGGATGTGAACCTCTTCTCCGAAGCCCTTAAGGGAAAGCCTGTCGAGGGCCTTCCTAAGTTTGACCCCAACCGTGTCGTTCACGCCACCCAGTCGATTGAGATCCTGAAGCCTTTGCCTACGGTCAGTGGAGAGGGATGGCTATGGAAGGGCAGGTACACTGGCATCTCCGAAAACAGTGCGTCCCGCAATGTAGTTTCGACAATTTACCCCAACGATACTAACGCGCACCTTCCCTTCAGAGACTGGAATTATTCTCTTCGCCGAGAACCTTCTCGTTGACCCTAAGGGCGAGGTGTACGCCAAGCTCTATTCATCCTCCTTTAATCTTGGTGCCAAGGTTACTGGAGAGAAGTTCTCCAAGTTTATCGCTGGACCTCCTCAAGGCAAGCCTGTGCCAAAGGAGCGCAAGGCGGACTACGTTGTCGAAGAACAAACCACCCCTGAACAGGCCATTGTCTTCCGCCTCAGCGGTGACTACAACCCTCTGCACATTGGTAAGCTCGCAATCCTCGGTACATCACAACGAAACTCGTCAATCCTAACTGAAATCCTTCTCCTCCTTCACCCCTTCCCAGACCCCCGAATCGGTCAAGCAGCAGGATTCGGCGGGGTCATCCTCCACGGTCTCTCCACGTTTGGTTTCGCTGGACGCGCAGTCCTCAAGACTGTGGGTGGTAGTGACCCCAACGCCGTCAAGTTCTTCGGTGTTCGTTTCACTGCTCCTGTCAAGCCCGGTGACAAGCTCCAGACCAGTATCTGGGAAGTCGGTAAGGGCCCCAAGGGCACGACTGAAGTCGCGTTCGAGACCAAGAACCTCACGACTGGTAAGGTCGTGCTCGGTGCCGGGTTGGCGTATGTCCTGAAGAAGGAAGGCGCCAAGTTGTAATTGAAAAAACTGTATCTTAGTGGTGTATTATTTTTCTTCGTTTTTGGATGCAGCGTTGCCACATCACAGTTCAGGACTTTGCCGAACGCCCTATTGACTGTCAGCTACTGGCATCGGCCTCACCACCTCCTTTCCAACGTCGATAATAACCTGCGACGGACCTTGGGAGCACATTGGGTGGAACTCATGACCGCATTTTGGAAGGCTGCGCTGAGGGGGCTTGCCCGTTGAGGGGTTCTCAGAAGCAACCAAGTACATGGTTGCCAGCTGTGTCTTGTGGTGCGATGCGTTTGATATGCCTCTCCCTCTGTTGAACAGGAAACGAAGGTTGCTGACAGTGACAGAAACACCTTGGAACTGAAACTTTCGATCCGGAGGCGGACAGGTCGGCAATGACCTCAGATGCAACCCCAAGCACGATCGGGCGAGGCGGACACCCCAATTCCGAGGCCCTCTTTAAAAAGGGGCCAACTCTTTCCCACTGTCTCAGTGCCTGTTCCTTCAGCGACGACGATTTGGATACAGGTTACCCCCTCAGCGGAGGCGAGTTATTGGTTCCCCTTTGCCTTTCCACACCACACTCACCCCCCATGATGCCCCCATGATGTAGGCGTTCCAAGTCTATCAACATTACAGGGCTCAGCCCTCCCTCGTCACTGCCCGCCTCCCCGACCTCCAGGGACAGGGCGCCTTTTGTGTCTGTGCTCACCATGTTCCGGCTCCCCTCGCATGCCGCCCCCGCCTGCCCTCACGCGGTCTCAGAATATGAAAAAATGGCGTATTACAATGGCGTTACGCGCGGCGGCGACAACCCCTTCCTCGTCTACCGTTCCGACTACGCCGTGAATCCCTTCCCCATCCCCCAAGGCAGATTTCGCTACCCCCCTGTTAAAGCCGTCCAAGAAGTATACCGCACGTCGCTCAACCCTATCTGGCACACTGTCGGTCCCCAGGTCCGCGATATCGTGAAGACTATGGGAGTTCGCCCCTTCTCCGTTGACCCTGCCCGATTCGCCCGTTACGAGGACGACAACAGCAAGACCCTCGGCCCTCCCGTCGTCTGGGTCGGGGTTCCTCCCAACTCTACCACTCCCGACACCGCCCACGACGTCTCCAAACGTATTCTTGCGCTGCTCACCCACCACGGAGCCCAGGATGTTGTGGTAGAGTGGCGTGAAGTTGTTCTGTCCAAGCTGTCGGGTCCACCCCTCATGAGGAGTGTCAACAGCTATGATGCTACCGCTCACGTCCGCCGTCCCTTCACCACCGCCCTCAATATCCCGCTGGCCACGAAGGAGATGGAGGCAGAGGTCTCTCAGGGAAGCCTCACGCTCGTCTTCCACGAAAGCGAGGACAGGCGCGGCGAGCCCAGCAAGAGGGTCTTGGGCGTCACCAACTGTCATGTCCTCCGGAAGGACACTACTGTTGATTATAGGTTCGGCGGTGCTGGAACTAAGCAGCTCGTCCAAGCCAACAGTGCGCATCGCTTCCAAAAGGCCCTTGACGACATCAAGTCTCACATCCGTGGTTGTGCCGTTGTCGCCGACTACCACGCCAGGGCGATCGATGCGCTGGAGGCAAAGAACACTGGTTGCGATGAAGATAACAAGCTGAAAGAGCGTCACAGTCTGGACTTGGCCAAGGGGCAACAGGGAATGGCCACGCTTGAAACCTTCTACACTGAGGTCGAGAATCAGTGGGGCAACGCCCAGGATCGCACCATCGGTCACGTCGTCTTCGCCAAAGCGATCACCGTTGACGCTAAGGGTGGGACGTACTACACGGAAGACTGGGGCGCTTTCGACCTTGACGAGTCGAAGTTCAGAGCCAACTTCGAGGGCACGGTCGTCGATTTGGGTGCGTTACGACTCTTGCTCTGTCTTCCGTCTTCTAACAAACACTTCTTAGGGACTAAAATGGCTATCGATATAATCAGGGCGATGTTTTACCCGCGAAACAACCCGAGGGGCTTTGAACACCCCGGGTTGAGTCGCAAGCTCCAGATCGAAGGCCTCCTGTCGCCCGAGCTCCTCGCCAACCCCGATCTTGTCGACGACAAGGGCCGACCATGCCTGATCGTTGGCAAGGATGGCAGCGAGACAGGGCTCACCTTTGGCAGGTATGCCGGGCTCGAGTCGTTCCTTTGCGACGATCTCGGTGTCGATTCAATTGAACTCGGCTTTTACAATTGGGGTAGGGACTGTCCCCCCTTCGTTGCCAAGGGGGACTCCGGCGCTCTCGTCTGGGACGGTCGCGGTCGCGCCGTTGGCCAGCTCCACTCTGGTTCGTCAAAGGGCGGCTCGAGCCGCTTTCACGTCGCCTATGCGACCCCTGCCTCGTGGCTTGTGGAACGCATCAAGCTCGAGTTCCCCCACGCCGTTTTCTTCAGCACGACCTGGCCTACTTGAGATCAACGCCATCCCCTCGACCTCCTACAATTCCACCTCTCCTCCATCTCGATGTTCCTTCTCTCCGGCACCCAATGTTCCTATTCGCCATGACTGCTAGGATTAGTGCTCCCAAACCCACTCGCCTACTCCTCCCTCATATCCATCTACGTCAGATCCATTCTCCCGACTCTTGACTAGTCCGGTAGTGCAGACAGTCCGGCCAAACCCGTTCAAGTTTCCATCTGCTATAGCGTTACTCACGCGCTGCTTCTCCTGCCTATTCTTATTCTTATTCTTATTACTTACGCGGTGCGACTTGGACACTATTGGTGCGCTCCCTCGCACGTATTACCGCTCCTTTCAAGTCAGTAGAGGATATGCTGGTGCTTAAATTTGCCCCAGAGCCAGTGGTAACAGCTGCCTAGTATGTCTCCTTCCAGGACTGTCTTGGATCGTTCGCTAATAATCGCGTTCCAGATCCATCCGCGTACTCGACTGTCGCCACCATGGTCTAGCCGTGTCTTTTCCCTCTTGTGTAAGGGCATCAGGATTTTGCCCCTCACCCTCACCTCTCCTACCCCCTTGGTCTCCTACATGTTCTATTCGACAAACAGTTGGACGTTCGATTCTACTACCTTTGATTCGGTAATATCGGTGGGTCGCGTAATACGCGGTCCCATCGGCCTTATCATAACCGCAGTGAACTTCCGTTAGCTTTCGCCTCGCCTGGATCAATTTCGGTTGGAGAGTCAAAAGTTTGCCGTGCTCTTCAAATACGAAGTTGGCAGAACAGCGCGTACGTGATGGGTCCTCATCTTAGAATGTGATGGTCGGGGCCTGCGGTTTCGCGGTGGTCGTACAACAAACCTAGCTATCGTACATGGTACGTTACCTATCTGACAGTTCATCAAGAGACAAGCTCGGAACTGGGGCGATGAAGAAGACATAAGTATCAGCTCACAGCAAGCTGTGAGGGACCCACCCATCAACCAGCCTCGACTAAAACCAGTGTCTCGTACTTTTTTCTATCCATTCTTTTGCATTATTTACTCCCTAGGCATCCTTCCAAGCCCACATGAAGTCCACTCTTACTATCCTCACCATCCTCGCCGCTGGGGCCAGTGCCCGCCAAATAACTGTGTGTCTGTTCGTGTGACATAATCCAGTGTTATCTCTACTAACAAAGTCGCCTTCGACCATAGGTAACTAACGGTTGCCCTTTCACCATCTGGCCTGCCATCTTCACTGACCTCAACGTCGGCTCTGCAGTCCCCAGCCAGCCTAACGGGTCAGAGCCACTTAATATTCTAATTCTTTCGACACAAATTGACGGATACTCTTTTCAGTTGGGAGGCACCAGCGGGCCACACCATCACCTTTGGTGTTCCAGACAACTGGAAGGCCGGAAGAATCTGGGTACGGTCACCCCTCTCGCACAAATCCTAATGCCGTCCCTGATGTCGGATATTTATAGGGAAGGACGGCCTGTGACTTCAGCAAGCCCGGCGCGCAGTCCTGCGTAACTGGTAGCTGCAACGGCGGCTTCGTCTGCAGTGACCATTCTGGAGCCGTGAGTGCCTTCATAACACTGAGGCCAAAGGAACTCCATGGCTCAATACGAGGCTCTTAGGGTGTGCCTCCCGCAAGTTTGGCCGAGTTCACATTTGACGGCACAGATGACTGGTATGATGGTGAGTTGCTCCATCTCTCTTCCTCCTGCTGGATATACCGCTCACAACAATACAGTATCGCTGGTCGATGGGTTCAACCTCCCCATGAGGGTCACTCCCACTGGGGGATGTGCCGTTGCCGACTGCCCTAAGGACCTAAACCCCGAATGCCCTGGTGAGATTCGGGGTCCCGCGGATGGATCTGGTGCCAACCACGGATGCAAGTCCGCATGCTTCGCCAACCTCGACGGTAACCCAGCAGATTCTGCGAACTGCTGCTCCGGAAGCCACAATGTACCAGCAACCTGCCCTCCCTCGGGTGTTAGGTTCTACGACTACTTCAGTGAGTGAAGTCCTGTGCCCCAGAAATATTACATTGCCTAACTTTTTTCTTAGAGTCGGGATGTCCCAATGCCTACGCCTATGCTTATGACGAGTCGAGCGGCACTGCTCTGTTCAAGTGTCCGGACGGCAAGAAGGCTGATTATACCATTACTTTCTGCCCTTGAGATCTTGAGATCGCTCTGGCTCTATTTGAAGCAAGTCGGACTATTATTTATACCTACTCTACTCCCTTTTAGAACGGACATTGGCCAATATTTGACACAATCCATCCCACTCCAGCGCTCGAAATTTATTATGTGCTGGATCACCTAGAAACACGCCGAGCATCTAAGCTTCGAAGTATTAGAAAAGCGTACTTCACGACTATATAATACAGCCATTCCCCTTCGCGAATCACCATCTCGCAGACTCGAGAGTCGCCGTCACTGGCAGGCGCTGCTCATCGCGGGCGCTTAACGGGGTTACCTAAGCCATCAGCGTTGCCGCATCGCGTCTTCCAAGTTCTTCCCGAACCGCCACCTCAATGAAACCTAAATCACTCCCGAAGCTCCCCCAAAACATTTCTACATCAATTCCAGCTCTACCAAAGGTCCCATGTCCACAGCTCTCAAAACTCCCAAAGAGTCCTCGCCAACGGGGCGTAACAGTGCGTGTTTGGCCTGCCCCCGGCATTGACGCACTCAGCCTGGATAGTATCGCGGCCTAACCCCAGGCAACGCGACCAAGATCATCGCACCCCGCGCATACGACCTTCGACCTTTCGTTGACCCCAGCCATCCAGCCGTCCAGCGTACGGGGAAAGGTGCAAGTTCCCTGGTGAATTGGCATTCGCCGTCCGAAGCATTTCGAATAATTGCTGGACCGAAGGCCCTTCTCTTGAGCCCAGACACGAAGGTGGGACCGGGGTATAGTGGGGGGACGATGTTTGAGAGGTGGGATGAGAAGCTGGAAAGGATGAAGATGGAGGAGGTCATGAGGAACGAGGCGGGATCGAGCACAGGGGCAGGAGTGGTGGAGTCCGAGTGGCCTATTTCTCCTTCGCGTCATGGGAAGACGAAAGCCATCGAGGCAACAAATGTTACTGACGGTCTCATGAAGGATGCAGGCGTAGCCCTCTCCCCTGCCATGAGGCGCTGGCTCGCGCGACGGAAAGGTGTCCTCTCAAAAGCGGTCCCCATGAGCATCCAATTTGCCAACAGCAAAGCGAAGATGGGAGGGAAAGTGTTCTACGCGTTCGCATCAAAGAAGCGAGTGCGGGCTGCGATATCTCTCATTGTAAACCAAGGCGCGAAAGTCGTGGAGGTGCAGGGGGAAGAAGCAACGCCGGGAGAAGGCGGTTCGGACATTGTCAAGAAGGAGATTGTGTTCGACTTGGAGGAAGTCGAAAAGATGAAAGAGGGCGGGTGGGTCATGAAAGGTACGTATCTCAACGGAATATAGGTGTGGGTGGCTAAATGACGAGGCTTTGTAGACTGGACATACGTCGTAATGCCGACAATGAGGTTGTACCGAATACCCTTCATCGAGCTTATACCAGAGGTCAGGGAAGCCCTGCAGTTCATTAAGGCGAAAGCGACGGGGATAGAAGAATCGTGGCTTCGGCCGCCCAAACCATTTGAGCCGCCGAAATATCGCGGCGATCGTCCAGGCGGGAAGAGTTTTAGATCAAGCGACCATGCGAAGATACGAAGGTAGCAGGTCCCGGGCGCTTACCGCCTTGTCTCATCCGTCGACGTCATCTTCTGTAGTATGACTTTTATTCGTAAAAGCACTACTCAATGGGATCATCAAAGTCATAAAATCGATATACATGAAGCAGCTGGCGTACGAGAAATTACTGGGTATCAGCCGGCCCCTGCGGCTTCGCATTGCGGTTCTGGAATCCCTTCGACTGAGCCTCGCCCGCACCCCGAGCCCCAAATGCCGAGTTACTTGGGCCTCGAGGCTCCCTTGCGACCTTGACCTGCTGCTGAGGCGGGTTTGGAGACTTTGGCGAAGTGACGTTCGATGTTGAGCTGGATGGGCTTTCACTTCCAAATATCCGTTCCCGTGCTACCTTATACCGAGCCTCGCGTTCCTTCAGGGAGTCTTGGGCACTTTCTGCTGAGGCCGAAGAGGAAACGGGCGATGGTGAGGATTGGGTGGGCCGTTTGAGGATCTTCATCTTTGGTAGCTGGTCAAAGACGCCTTGGGGTGGGATATGGGCAGAGGGTGTGGGGACCGCGGTGTTTCGTACCAATACAACATTTGGCATTGGATGGTGCGTCTTGGTATTTCTATTGGAAGAAGGCCACAGGCCTCAGATCGGACGGGAGGATAGACAAAGTCAATAACGCACGCGTCCTCCCAGATCTGTTTGTTCCTCTCTTCGGTAGGCGCCTCTTCCTCCGAGTCCTCATCATCGTCCCAATCGTCTTTGATTGCAGGTGCAGATGTTCGACTGGCTTTCTGGGGCAGCCTGGACGCATTCATCTGCTGCGTACCTGAGAGAATCAGTCACGACGATGCATCAGAGAAACGAATGCTGCCACGAACAGCGATAGGCGTCGTCGAGGCTTCACCCTCGTCCCAGAACCCATTTCCTACGCCCTTCGAGGCCATAGGGTAGCTACACGCGACGAGTGGTGGTGGTTGAGGTTCAAGGACGACTCGGCAGCACCGGCATCAAAGCTTCACAGCATGTGGTCATCGACAAGCGTCCGGATCTTATCTTATCACACCCTCAAACCAAGTCTGGCATCCTCAGCGAACCAACCACATTTCTGATATTAACCACCATGGCAGCCCCCTCTGAGTTCCTCCAATACATTGACCGTAATGCCGACACCTTCATCCAACGCCTCGCAGACGCTGTTGGGATCCCTTCGTATGTCACTCTCGGTCTTTTAGCGCCCGTGAAGGAGCAGCGATGGCTGAACGACGGCAAAATAAATTAACAGGATCAGTGGGGACGCTAAGCGTCGAGGAGATGTTATCAAAATGGCGAACTGGTTAAATGACCAGTTGACCTCATTGGGGGTTGAAACGAAGCTTGTCGACCTTGGAAAGCAGGAGTTGGATGGACAAGTTTTGGATCTTCCCCCTGCGATCCTTGGAAAGATCGGCAACGATCCTGCGAAGAAGACTGTGCTGATTTACGGCCATTTCGATGTTCAACCTGCAAGTACAATTTCTCATAAGGTGTTGGCGAGGCTAATCGTTGTTTGATAGGCACTGAAATCCGATGGCTGGAACACTGATCCTTTCACCCTGGTTGTGAACAAGGAGAATGGTCAGCTCATTGGGCGAGGCTCTTCCGACGACAAGGGGCCTATCCTTGGCTGGCTCAATGTCTTGCAGTACCACCACGAGAACAAGAAGCCTTTGCCTGTCAACATCAAGTTCTGCTTTGAGGGTATGGAGGAGTCTGGCAGCGAGGGTCTCGATGAGCTCGTCGAGAGGGAGTCGAAGCCTGGAGGATACTTTGAAGGAGCGGACTGCGTTTGCATTGTGCGTCTCATTCATTATCAGGATGACCTCGGCCTCATCTGAATCCATAGTCGGACAACTACTGGCTGAACGACAGGACGCCCTGCCTCACCTACGGTCTCCGTGGCTTGACCTACTTCAAGGTCACCGTTACTGGCCCTGGCCGCGACTTGCACTCTGGTGTCTTTGGCAGGACTGTCCACGAGCCCATGACCGATCTCGTCCACCTGATGGGCAAACTCGTCGAACCATCTGGAAAGATCTTGGTGCCTGGCGTCGATGAGATGGTTGCTCCCGCAGATGAAGAGGAGAAGTGAGTGGCGCATCTCGTCAGTGCACGCGGGCAGTGACTGACCCCCGTTGAATAGGGCCATCTACAGGGCTCTGGACTACAGCATCGCCGATGTCCAATCCGCCGCAGGGGGGCAGGTCGCCCTCTCATCGGATAAGGTCGATGTCCTCATGGGTCGCATGCGCAACCCCAGTCTATCCCTGCATGGTATCGAGGGTGCGTTCAGCGAGCCTGGAGCAAAGACGGTCATTCCGGCCAAGGTTTCCGGCAAGTTCAGCATCCGGTAAGTGTGTCACTGGTCAAGGTACGGATTACCGGAAGCTAAATGATGTCGTGCCCCCTTCAGATTGGTTCCTCCTCAGACTCCTGAAGCCGTCGATCCGTTGGTCATCACGTACCTGAAGTCCGAGTTTGCGAAGCTCAACAGCAAGAACACGCTCATCATCGAGAACCTCCACGGAGGCAAGCCATGGGTCGCGGACCACAAACACTGGAACTTTGAGGCTGCGAAGAAGGCGACGAGGGCGGTGTACAAGCAGGAGCCCGATCTGACGAGAGAAGGTGGCTCCATCCCTGTCACCCTGACCTTTGCCGAATCCCTGGGTGTCAACGTGTTGCTCCTGCCCATGGGTAGAGGGGATGACGGTGCCCAGTATGTGCTTCCCTTCGGTTCGGCGATGATGTGCAATTTGGTGACGTTCCGCGCTTTTCCAGCTCGACGAACGAAAAACTCGACAGGTCGAATTTTATCGAAGGGGTAAGTCATGGTGGCGCCGCTCCAATGAATGTCGCTGACTCCTGTCTTTCTTTCAGAGTAAGCTGTTGGGTACCTATCTCTACGAGCTTGCTGCCATTGCAAAGTAAAGAGTCGATCATCGGAAGGAAGAGCATACGTACCTGTAAATATATAGGCCTGGACATCCATAACAGGGACTCGATCGCACACGGCTTGGCGCTGCGCCAAGAGTATTGGGGCAAAAATGCTGCAGACGGCCTGGTGAACCCTTGAACGTTGTTCAGAGTTGGGAAGTCGTATGTTTTGTAACATCCAAGATATGACAGACATCTCGCTGCCTTGCCATCGGCAGAAGCTGGATGCGGGCAAAAGGTCCCAAAAGGGCTGGATTGGCGTATTTTATCGCGTGGGACACCGAATTTGGGCGCCAATTAGTTCCATTTCTGAGAAATTTAAATCGGCTCAACATTTTTCTGACCTCATTCTTGAATCTTGGGCGTCCAACACCCTTCTTCCTCTCCAACCACCACCTCCTCCTCCACATACCCCTCGTCGTCGTCCCAGACATCCCCCACGACCATAATGGCCCCTGTCACGGTTACCAAGATCTGCTGCAGTGCGTGTTCCCACACCCCCCTATCCTTTACAGGTGTCCTGGTTCCTGACGCGTCGCCACGTTACAGTCGGTGCGGGATATGTAGGCAAGTCGACCATGCGCAAGGCGGGATTTCCAGCGTAGAGCTAACAGTCTCCCTCGTCACTTCCGATTGCAACCTTGTGTTATCCAGGAGGTCCCACCTGCGCCGTCATCGCCCTCAAGTGTCCCAACATCATCGTCACGATTGTCGATTTGAACCAGGCTCGTGTCGATGCCTGGAACAGCCCTGATTTCAAGCTTCCCATCTACGAGCCTGGACTCGAGGATGTTGTCCGACAGGCCCGTGGCCGCAACCTCTTCTTCTCCACCGATGTCGATAAGGGCATTGAGGAGGCCGACCTGATCTTCGTCAGTGTCAACACCCCCACCAAGAAGAGCGGTGTTGGTGCCGGCTTCGCTGCTGACCTCAAGTGAGTGTTCATTCTCGCTATCCTCGATGTCTGCCTTTCGCTGGCGCGCATGTTGTCTCGGAAACGCGTCTAGAGCGCGTTCCGCAGTCCATAATCTTCCCTCTTGATGGTGTCAAACTAACGATTTCTATCATATACATAGCTACGTTGAACTCGCGACCCGCCGTATCGCCCAGGTTGCTACCTCCTCCAAGATCGTCGTTGAGAAGTCCACCGTGCCATGCCGAACAGCCGAGTCCATGCGCACCATCCTCGAGGCCAACTCGAGGCCCGGATGCCGCTTCGACATCCTCTCCAACCCTGAGTTCCTTGCTGAGGGAACTGCCATCACAGACCTGTTCGCTCCTGATCGTGTCCTTATCGGATCCCTGCAAACTGAGGAGGGTATTTCGGCATGCAAGTCCTTGTCAGCGGTCTATGCCAACTGGGTTCCGTAAGTGTTACGATGATCACTGTTCTGGCTCGTTTCGCTGATACCTGGCCGATAGTAAGGAGCGAATTCTGACCGTCGGCCTCTGGTCGTCTGAGCTTTCCAAGCTCGCCGCCAATGCCATGCTCGCTCAGCGAATCTCCTCCATCAACGCATTGTCTGCGATTTGCGAGGCTACTGGTGCCAACATCGATGAGGTGGCGAATGCTATCGGCTACGACACCCGTATCGGCCCCAAGTTCCTCAAGGCCTCAGTCGGCTTTGGTGGTTCTTGCTTCCAGAAGGACATCCTCAACCTCGTCTACCTATCCGAGAGCCTGCATCTCCCTGAAGTCGCCGCTTACTGGCGTCAGGTTGTGGAGATGAACGAGCACCAGAAGCGCCGCTTCTCAAAGCGCGTCGTGGACACCATGTTCAACACCATCACCGGCAAGGTTAGTCCCAGTCCCGTTGATCGGAAACCAAATGAATCTAACTTCTTCCTTCTAGCGCATCGCCGTCCTTGGCTTCGCCTTCAAGGCTGACACTGGTGACACTCGCGAGTCTGCCGCCATAACCCTCATCCGTGACTTCCAGTCTGAGAAGGCCTACGTCAACGTCTACGACCCCCAGGTCGTCGAGGAGCAGATTTGGGCCGACTTGACTGAGGCACAGCCCCTTGTTCCCGTTGATCAGAGTCAGTCCAACCGTTCATTAACGTTAGTAGTGCACCGTTACTGACGACATCTTTTCCCTCGTACTCTCTAGTCAAGAAGCAGGTCCGCATCTGCAGCAGTGCAATGGAAGCTTGCAAGGATGCTGAGGCTGTCGTCATCGCCACGGAGTGGAAGGAGTTCCTCGACATCGACTGGGAGGAAGTTTACAAGAGCATGAACAAGCCTGCTTTCGTCTTTGACGGTCGTCTCCTCGTTGACGCCGCGAAGCTCAGGGAGATTGGCTTCAAGGTCGTCACCATCGGCAGGCCTGCTCCTTGAGCACCTCGTCCGTGTGCATACCCCCCTTGCTACCCCCTTCACCCACTTCCCCCCCTGCCCACGCTTTGCAGGCACGTACGCTTTAATACTTAATGCTTTGATGGACTTCAAGATGTAGACTTTGTGATGTTGCATACCCTACCCTTGGATAGAGGATTACACTTTTTGTTTCGAGTACTACTACTAGTCTTAGATTGCGGAGAAAGTGTTGTATATAATACAAAGAAATACGAATGCACCATGGCACAGATGCGACTTGGTGAGGCTCAAAGGGCTGTCCTGTGGCTCAATTGATCCCCCAAGCTAGACACTGGGTTGTGAGGAGAGTCGGGGGTGGCTGCGAGCCTAATCGTCCTCCCCTTCCGTACCAAGCTCCAGGCATCCAGCAGTTTGTTGAGTACTGACTTCCCTCCATGGGTGAAGGATGCTCGACCATTCAAGAGTTCGGAGTATGGTCGCAACCAAGGGACCCCCGTTATGCATCAACGGCCCTTTGGTCCCAACGGGAAATCGTTGTCGAATTGAGCGTCGTATTTCCTGCACTTGTCGTCCCAAATATCCCTGGGACTTTCCAACCCATCGGCGGTCTAACAGGCGGTTGATAGCGACGTTGGTGTACCAACTCATCCAGCACGATGCGATAGGGGCGTTGACGACGTCCGATGGTAGGTCTCGAAGGTACAGTCTTGCTCACACCAGGGCCGAGCGAAGGTGTACCCTCGCATGTTTGCCTTGCCCAGTAGATTTACTAGAATGAAGGCGACGCTCACTCCACTTCCCGCTTCCTCCCCTCCAGTGTTCCATGTTCTACTGTCGTCCAGTATGTCGACTATGGAGGGATGAGATCCTCCAACAACGAACGACGAGAAGAAGAAGCTGACAGCAAGCCACCCTTAAATTCGTCACGCACTCGTCCGCGATGGTACCAGCGATGGCGGCCTTGCCTGTACCTGCGGGACCCATAATCCAGAGCACCCTGGACCGTAATCCTGGTTTCTTCAGCGCATTTAGGGGCATTGAAGCGCTCGTCGGAGGCGTGGATAGCGCCGCTTGAATTCAAGTTGCGATGCTATCCATTGGGCCTGCAACAATGGGCGTGCGGGTTAGGCGTAGTAGCCAAATATGAAGGATGCATACAATCGAAAGGGTGTCCGCCCGAGTCCTGAAAGACGTTCTGGACGCTCGTTCGACTGTGGTTGTTAGTCGCGGGTGACATTGAGGTGGTGGATGTGCGCCTCGTGGGCATTGATACTCTGCGCACAGAACCCAGCTCCAGGTGGCCCCTCGCCGTCGGTCTCCATACGACGGCTTGACGACGGCCAGTGATCAAGACTATGCAAGGCGGGGGAGTGTTTCAAGGCAATGCGTGTGGGAAGGGGAGAGCCGGAGCAAGCGAGCGCAGCAATGGCAGAACAAACAAACGAACGAAGGCTCGGGCGCTTATTCCAAATTTGGGCCTGAGCACGCACTCAATACAGGTGTGTTCCGGGATCTCGACAGTCAAAGGAGGATTCCATTACATTCGTGCAAACAACAATAAGGACAATTTACAGTGGAAAAGGTAAGTAAATAGTGAGGATCGAAGGCGTTCAAAATGCGAGTTCAGTGACGGAGGGAGGAAGGAGAATGGAGCGTTGAGGGGATGGTACACGGTGTGAGGAGATGGGGAACAAGAAACGGATCAGTGTAATCAAGTGGTCAATTGGTGTGGGGGGGGAGAAGGGAGCATGGGCGGGCGGATAAGTGTAGGTAGATTGGAAGGATGGACGAGAGAGGACTGGATGGAGAAAGCGAAGACCTTTCGAAAATCCGGAGAGCCGTGGAGGCAGCCGGTGCAATGAATCGTCAATGAACGTATATGTCTATCATTAATTTCCTTGATAATCCCCACGAAGAAGTTACAACTTATTGAATAACAAAAACGTCAAAGGACGGTAGGAAGGTCGTAAGCGTTAAGGTAAAGCCCAAAGCGATAAGCGTAGCGGTCGACAGGGTCGGGAGGGCGTCGCGTAAGTAGACGGAAGCGATGGTCGGCGGTGAGGGCGAATGGATGGCGACGGGTGTGGTGAGTAATCCTTCTATAGGGCCGCGTGGTCTAGATTATATGGAGCACTGGGGAGGTAGGGGAGGAGGGGGGAGAGCGCCCAAAAGGGGGCATCCCGAAGCCACGAGGGAGAGGGAGGCAAGCATATCCCAAGCTACCCATCCATTTACTTCATCATATGCGCCAACTCGACCGCCCTCTCCGTAATTTGTTCAACCGACCACCTCTCACTCCTCGAAATCCCGTGCTTCAAATCCAACACATCCCCAACCTCATCACAAGCCCTCAACACCGTATCAATGTCATCCTTCGTATGCGCCGCGCTGACACAGAACCTCACCCTGCTCGTCACAAGCGGCGTAGCAGGGTACGCCACAACGACAACGACAATCGGTGTTTGCCTATCCTTCATCATCGTGTGGAACATGTTCATCTTTCCAGGGTTGAAGAGCAGGAGGGGGACGATGGGCGATGCGGGATGGCCATAGGTGATGAATCCGAGCTTGATCAACCCGTTGTGCAGATATCGCGAGTTGAAAGCAAGCCGGCGCAGGCGTGTCGAACCTTCTGAGCCATCAGAGAGTTCTCGAGGTAGCGATAGCCATGAAGGAACAGCGGAATGAGGAGCAGGGCCTGGATGGACGTATTCATCTTCCAGAGCAAGAGGGGCGGGAGAGGAGAGTCGCAGGCCGCTGGATGGGACGGGAACGGGAGATTTGACACCCATGATGCTGGCCATGCTCGCAACGACCTGGGTGAGGACCGGTGGCGTCATGGCTTCGGCGTAGGGGCCAGAATGGCCGTGTACCCGCAGATGGTCGATGATGACTTTGTTTCCCGCGATGTAACCACCCGCAGCACCGAATGATTTGGTGAAAGTACCCATGAGAATGTCGATGCTCCGGGGGTCGATACCGAAGTAGTTGGCGACGCCTCGTCCTTGTGGACCCATGGCGCCAACAGAATGAGCCTCATCGACGAAGAGGTAGAACTAAGTTCGAGGCTCAGGTTAGCTTGCCCCACAAATGGACACGAATCAACACACCTTGTACTTCTTTTTAAGCTCAATGATCTTTGGCAGGTTAACCAAGGTACCCTCCATACTGTACAGCCCCTCGACGATAAGCAGAATCTTCTTCCATGGCCTATGGGTCTTGGGTTGCCCCTGACTGATAGACTCCCGCAACAGGGTTTCGAGGCTTTCCATGTCGTTGTGCTTGAACATCTGGACGCTCGCCCCGCTAATCCGAACACCGAACCGAATGGAGGCATGATTGAGCTCGTCAGAAATGACGAGACAGCCCTTGCCCACGAGCGCAGGAATATAGGTTGAGTTTGTGGCGAAACCCATCGAGCTGATGAGAGCATCCTCCATGCCCACAAACTTGGCAACGAGAGCCTCGCTGATAGTGTGCAGGTCGCTAGAGCCACCCTCAAGCCGAGAACCGAGGGTTGAAACGCCATAACGCTTAATGCTCTCCTCCACCGCATCGGCGCACCCTCCCTGACCCTGCGCGAATCCCAGGTAGTTGTAGGACGAGATGTTGAGAGCCCGGGTTCGACTGCCGGTGAAGAGTTGAGTGTGATTATAGTCGGGAGACATTCGGTCGAGCAAAAGGATGGTCCTTCCCGCAACACCAGTGACGGGTTGCGAGAAGCACTCATCCATTCGCGTCTTGAGGCGTCGGGTATAAAATGAGTCGAAATCCGAGTTCAAGGGGGCGTAGCCCTGTAAGGAATAGTCAGCATGAAGAGATGCTCGGAAGCTATAGAAGGCGCGTAACAATCTAACCGCGCTCATCGCACTGCGCCCACTGCGCCGGGGAATGGACTTACACCTTTAGGTACCAAGTGCGCATAGGACGCTGCGTGGAAACGTTTTCCAAGGAAGTCGCGGATGTGGCCGAGGACAATGAGGATGAGATAGCTGATGTACGTCGAGAAGAGGATGTAGTATGGAGGGTCGGCATCGACGTGACCTGGCACCGGCTCGCCAGGCGTATGCTGCGACGTCAGGCGATACTCCTCGGACGCGCAGTGGCCAAACTCGGTGTGAACCGTCTTGAAAACCTGCTCAGACGTCGGCGGCCTCGCTGGGAGAGCCAAGCCGTCTGAGTAATCCTCCTCCTCATGTAATACGGTGTCCTGTGATGACGAGGTGACCGATGACGAGATAGAGAGGGCTGGGGTCGATGTTGGGGAACCGTTCAGCGCTCCTCTTGCCCTCGCGTCCGCCTGGGAGAGCGCTGAGAGGTACGAGGCCGCCGACGCCATGGCCGAAAGGGATGTCCCAGACTTTTTCTTGAACATCGAGGGCGTGATGGGTTTGGAGACGGCCATGGGGGACGGCAACGGGGAGCTCAGCGGCATATTAGCGACGTCGAGGGGGAGCTGGTCGACGTCTGGGTGGTTGCTGGGCAATGGGGAGGATTGGGATGGTTGGGGTCAAGGATGGAGAGCTCAGTATAACATTTTCTCACAGGAAAGGCCACTCCTGATTTATGATCACCCGATTCACGTAAGCCCTCTTGCCCGCTTCCAAGTCTCGCCCTTGTCCTCTCCCTCAAGACATGTCTCATTTCACTCGGTTTCATATGCTCTCGACAACCTTCTACCACCTCGAACGATACCGGTCGTCGTATAGATTCCACAGCCCAACTCTGCTGCGATTTCACTGTTCTTGGGGGTTTCTACCGGTCATCGATGTTACAAACTCCCACCTCGGAACGGCCTTTTTTCTGTCAGCTACAAATACTACAGCCCATGCTTTATAACGATTCACCGGCTCCCGATTCGCTGGAATGCACTTAAAGGACTGTTCCGGAACGACAGCATCCATGGCCAAAGCTCGTTGCTTCGAGTGCTCGGGAATTGTCGGTCTCAAGGGGCTCCAACCTCACCCGAGTTTGCTGGAGGTCTCCATCGTACCCGTAAGTCGACATCTCGATGTCTAGTTCACTGGCGAGTGCTTGGGCACCTTCTCGTCGCTTCGTACTAGCCCTCAATTACCCTGTCAAGGATTGGGTCACCGTGGGGTGCTCTGAACCTTGAGCCTTTCAAGCTCACCGACGTTCTCCGTGGGGTGTCGAGGTTCTTCCTGGAGTCGGCTTAGGACCCGTTGATTGCTTGTTGACCCCTACTCTCCGGCTCGGGCGCCTAAAGTGCCAATCTGCTATGGCCGAAGCAGATCACGAAGGCCTGATCGCGTTGGGGTACCGAGCGTCGAATCGTTCCACACCCAATGAGTCATCCCCCCGCCTATATACAAAGCACCGTTCGGGCATGCAGCCCACTGCCAATTTTTCCCCCTTGCTCCTCTCACTTCTCTGTAGCTCACTCACCATGCCGACGGTATTCTCTCGCCCACCTGCTGAAGTCAACTACAGTTCACCCATCGTGACGCTGGCTCGTGAGCTACAACATGAAATACTCCAATATCTTACACTGTCGCCCAGCCGGAACAGACCTGCACTTTACATCCTTGCATCCACTTGCCAAGCCCTCCTGAGTATCTCCCTCCCATTCATCCTCTACAGAGTCCACCTTCGCCCAGTATCGGGAATTCAGGCTTCCAATCGTCAATCGACCCTCCTCCGCGCCCTTGAACGCGATGTGCGCTTACGATCGTATATCAAGGTGGTAACACTCAACCTCTCGCATATGCCGTCACAGCTGGGAACGGAACAAACAGACTACTACAATACCAGGAGAATCCTGGAATGGCTAGGCGCCGTTCGAAAGTTGGATCTCCAGTGCCATTCAATCGCTGGCTGGAGGGAGCTTCTGGTAGACGCAGAGGGCGGTTTCTCGTTGGAGCCCCTCCGAGCCCATCGTGCCGTGCTTTCTTCGCCAGCGCTCACATCTTTATCCATCTCAGGCATATCCGTTCCGAGCACGATCTTCGGCCTATGCCCACATTTGAACGCCTTGGTTCTAGAGTCTGGTGGGGCACTTCGTCGCTGCGAAGTGGATGATAGTGAAAGGTGGGCCCGCTCAACCTCCTACTTCATTCTTCAAGCAGACGCTAATGCCGCCGGGATGTTTTGGTTTTCAGCCTTAATGCACCTCAGCTAAAGACCCTATCCATAGCGCACATCTCTGGTATTCTGTACTGGTTGCGGGCGACCCCAACGGAGGCGAGACGCTTCGCGTTCCCAGACCTCAGACAATTAAAGCACCTCAGCATCCTCGACCATCGGGCTCCTCCTCCGTTCAACGTTGCGTCCAAGCCAAAGGCCTTGGAGTCGTTGGAGTTTGTTTGTGAGTTCCTTTCTGCCCTGATTAGAGCCGTCTCCCGTACTGACCACACTCCCCACCCTTGATAGGGGCCCTCGATAAGCACGACGACTCCGATAAAATGTTCGGCGTCATGAGCGGGACTTTAATGCAAGACAAGAACATATGCATAACCACCCATCTGCGCCGCTTCGCCATCCAGTCTCGAATCACCTCCCAAAATCCAATGGAGAGGCTACTGGGAGTCACTGTCGAGATACTTCTCAATCTCGAATTGGGCAAGGCTTTCGAGTATGTAGAAAGCGTCAAGTTCACGGGGAACGTCTGCAGAGCGCGGGCTTTCTCCTCTTATTGCCTGGACGCTGATTTACAGGCCGAGTTGATGGATTTCACACTTGCGAGCGTCAGGGAAAGGGCTCCTAATTTGAAAAGGATCGAGATCATGGTGCAGTGTACTGCGAAGAGCGAGCAGGCGGATGACCCACAGGTCGTAAAAACGCTGGCTAATTGCTGGAGGGTTCATGTCTCCAGGCACCAACTGGCTACCGCCCTCCTCGCGAGCGTTGGCATCCAAGTTGCCTTTTCGTCGACATGCAACGGGTTCGACCTCGCCGAAGAAGGGCTTAGGGGGTAGCGTTCAAACCGAATGTAAAGCCTCCAAATTGCACTACATATGTGGGCACCCCGGCCTTCGGAACGCGAGGAAGCCCTTGCAATCTTGACTTTCGGAAGTCCGGGGACACGCTTACTTCTGTCGGATTCGGAGGTGGATGCTCGAGCTGGTACATTAGAAGAGAAACATGAGGGGGGCTCCCACGAACTCTAAAAATCCGCTATCGTGATCGAGGTGGATGGTGCTACCGTGTCAGGTAGTATTGGAGTCGGTCATTCGCAGCGGCAGGGAAGAGGTTCATTCGCGAGTGAAAGGGAAGCTTACACGACTCGGAAGCGCTCTCAAGACGCGATTGGTCAATGGGTCCCCAGGACGGAGCTTGTGATGTGCAGCCGGCGTTCAAATTAGGCGCCCGCCGCAGTGCACCCTTTCGCATGCTGAAAGCCCGGGCATGCCAGCAGGATGCTATTGTCGAGTCTCATCAAGGAGCGCCGTAGAAGCCATTGATATAGGCACTGCAATCGGTGGGCCACGACTCGATAGAGCCAAGCCCGGTGCTTCCTCTTGTCCATCTTCATAGCGTCACAGGGTCAATGCTTCCACCCTTCTTCAATTATCATGCGCAAGTGGTATCTTCTTCCAAATAATCAACTAAATGGGAGATAGTGCATGCACCAACGTCGAATACATATCTCATAGATGAACATCCTTGAACAACTTCCTTACATCACCTCAATAGCTTCCTCTGAAAGTGGCTGATTATTAGGTTCACTTGATCACTTGATCGTGTCGGTGCATCTTTGTTTCTCACCACATTGTCTGCCGACCGCCGATATTACTTGCTCAGCGCGTGCATTCGACTGCTTCTTGTTCTCCGTTTCCAACGTTCGCAGGGGCTTTCAACGACATATTCGAGGTCCTCTGGCCTCGTGGCGCTCTGGGACTGAACTGGGGCGACACCTTCGCAGTGGAGATCCGAATAGGTGCAGTCTCGCGCACATGCCGCCCTACCCGTTATCGTGCTTCCCGTCTCAGAAAATAGGCATAGCATGGAGTGCCTGTTCCTGTTGTCGCGCTCGCCCTCCGTCACCCCTCCAGGCGGTCCCTCTCCTTCCAACGGTCTTGCTTGCGGTTCAAACGTTCCCAGCTGTGCACATGCACCTGCGTGCTCTCAAGCTGGAGGTCCGCAGACATATCTTCAAAGGATCATCTGTCTTATTTCGCCGAATCTTCAATTCAAAATCACTGATAGCCGAAGCTACCTGTGCCGTACGCACACAGACGAAGACACTCTCGTGTTACCTAGACGCGCGGTAGGTCCTCAACCTGGAAGGTGCAAAGGTGTCAGACGATCCGGTGCACCGTGTGCGTTCATCATTGAAACGGGCTCGGCGAGTGGGTTCTCCCCTTCTGCACATAGGGCGAAGAAATCCTATAAATGCTCTCAGAAAACATAGCAGACCTCATCAGGCTAACCAGCTTGAGCTGCCTCGTATCCTCTATTCCATTCCCTCAAACCCTCTATCAACATGAAGTTTGCTTCTCTCTTGGCTGTCGCCACTGCCGCCACTACGGCGAGCGCTCGTACATTCACTGTGCGTATCGCACCTCTCCCTCCGACTGGGGACCGACACTGACCAACAGGTCAACAGGTGTACAACGCTTGCCCGTTCACCATCTGGCCTGCTATCTTCACCGACCTTAACGTCGGAAGCGCTGTCCCCAACCACGCTAATGGGTTAGTATACCCTTCCCAGTCTTCGAGAGCGAACCTAATTCCTATATACCTCCCCCAGCTGGGAAGCCCCTGCGTGGTCCAAGGTTACCTTCAGTGTCCCTGACAACTGGAGGGCTGGAAGAATCTGGGTACGGTTCCCGCCCACATTCAGTTGTATTTTACTTAATTTTGGTCATTGCGAACAGGGTAGACGCAACTGCGACTTCCGCAAGCCTGGGGCCCAGTCTTGCTTGACCGGAAGCTGCAATGGTGGCTTGGTCTGTGACAACCGCTCCGGTGCTGTGAGTCCACGTCAGGCTGAATTTTGAGATTCCCCTTCTGACACGGGGAAATCCTAGGGCGTTCCTCCTGCCACCCTCGCCGAGTTCACCTTTGACGGAACCGACGATTGGTATGATGGTGAGTTGGCCAGATGATTCCCTCCCGCCAAGGGTTAGTGTTCACAATCGCGCAGTGTCTCTCGTCGATGGATACAACCTCCCTGTGAGGATCAACCCCACCCAAGGATGTCCCGTCGCCGACTGCGCGAAGGATCTCGGACCCGACTGCCCTGCACCCCTCAAGGGCCCCTTCGACTCCACCGGCTTCCCCGTCGGATGCAAATCCGCTTGCCTCGCCAACCTTGACGGGAACCAAGGCAATTCGGCGAACTGCTGCTCGGGTAGCCACAGCACCCCTGCGACTTGCCCTGCTTCTGGCGTCGCGTACTATTCCTACTTTAGTGCGTGGCCAATCTCCTTTCGTTCATATTTAATCTGACCTTCCTTTCAGAGAGCAACTGCCCAAGGTCGTATGCATACGCTTACGACGAGTCCAGCGGCAATGCGCTCTTCAAGTGCCCCGCCAGCAGGAGGGCCGACTACACCATCACCTTTTGCCCTTAATCTTCCGGCGGACTTGAGTCCTACAATTACGAACTTGATCATCTATGCAGAAAGTTTGTATATTCACTTGAATACTCATGTCTCACACAATATCCCTGGCTGTCGTAAAATATTCACATACCCACGAAGCGAGTTTACCAGCGCTTGTTCGGGTGTTGGAAAGATTCAGAGATCCCCTCGTCATCGTTCGATCGAGGCAGCACCTGAGGAGTCAGAAGGCGGAAATGAACTTCAATGAAGGGTAGGTATTCGGCTAAGTGCTTTGACTCCGCATGAGTTGGATAAATGAGTGTGGGTGTGGGATTTGTAAATTGTGTGGGAGCACCGATCTTGGCAGGATCGGCTGCGGAATGACCGTGGCACCCCGCCACAAACAAGCGCCCATTGCTTGCGGCAACTCGGCGGGATGGCGATCACACCGTCCCTACTTCCCACGCATCACCATGACTGCCGATACATCATAGGGGCCTTTGGGTGGGGTAAACTTGAATGAGATCAGTCCTCCCTGCATCGTCCAGGCCTTCACCACTCAAAGCGAACACGACGAGTGCTCGGAAGGGTCAGTGTATATCGCGTTTTGAGGTTCCCCGACTAACGTTACGCGCCTCCCGAGGCAGGCTCCAACTTCTTAAATCCACCCCTAAATCTAGGATGTCCGAGGCGAAATCTAGCGAAACTCCTCACGTCGTAATCGTAGGAGGAGGAATCATTGGGTGCACGACAGCGTACTACCTCACCAAGGCCAAGAAAGGGTCAGCGACAGGGGATATTCCCATCAAAGTGACCCTTATCGAGGCATCCCAGCACGGCGTCGCCCAAGGCGCCTCAGGGAAAGCCGGAGGGCTGGTCGCGCGTTGGGCATACCCAAGGGAACTCGTGGATATTTCTTACCCCGAGCACGAGAAGCTGGCAAATGAACACAACGGCGGAGATCGTTGGGGATGGCGGTATGTTGGGTGCGGTGCTTGGGAAGGCAGAGGCAAGGTTGGGTCTGAGACGGCGGAAAAGGGAGAGGGAACTGGCGAGAGAAGCTTAGAGAAGGAGCTTGGGTTGCCTGGAGGGAGTAAGCCGGACGCTAAAGGTCGGGTGGAGAAGGGACTCCCTGATGACTTGCTTTGGGTGCAGGAGGACTTAACAACCGGTTATTCGCCGATGGCTGGGGATGGCGACACGGCCCAGGTGCACCCATATTTGTTCACGACGAGTATGTTCGAGCTGGCGAAGGAGCAGGGGTTGGAGCATATTCAGGGCGGCGCGACGAAGGTGTTGAAGGAGGGTGGGAAGGTTACTGGTGTGGAGTACACCGGCACCGGGGGTGGCGAGAAAATGAGGATCAAGGCAACTCACGTCGTTGTGTCAGCGGGTGCTTGGTCTCCGAGAATCGTTGAAGGGCTCCCCATCGCAGCCACACGGGCGCACAGTGTCACCATCCAACCCCAAGCCGGCATCGTTATATCTCCGTACGTCTTGTTCACGGAGATCAGCATCTCAAAGAAAGCAGGAGGCCGTAAGATAGTGTCACCTGAAATCTACGCTAAGCCGGACAACGAAGTCTACTCATGTGGCCCTGGCGACAGTCTGGCCCTCCCAGACACCGTAGACGACGTTGAGGTCGACGCCGCGGCTTGCGAATCAATCATCCAGCACGTAACGGCGATCTCCAATGAGTTGAGAAATGGGACGGTAGGCAAGCGGCAGGCTTGCTATCTTCCGACGGTGGAGACGGGTGGCGGTCCATTTGTAGGAGAGGCGGCCAGGGTTGCTAAGGGTTTGTATCTTGCGACGGGACACACCTGCTGGGTGAGTGATTGAGTTTTGACGCACCCCGAAAGAGAAGGCAGCTCACCGGATGAATAGGGCATCTGTAATGCCCCTGGCACGGCCCTGGCTATCACTGAATTGATTCTTGACGGTAAAATTCGCAGCGGCGACCTCAGGAAACTCAGCCCATCTGTCATCCTCTAAGTGGTTAGTCGGTTCGCCAGAATTTCAGGGTTCTTTCCGTGAACATCTCGTCCAGGGCGCAGAAGCTTCTGCACGTCCCCGTAGCTTCTGGACAGACCGCAGGCAATTGGGGGCGATTGAGCGCACTCACAGAATAGAAAATGGCCCACAAAGACACAATCAACACTTCTACTGATACTATGGGGTGACCGCAAATTTTCTTGGGCGCCAATCTGCCACTTTCGGAATGTCAAAAGGTTCTGGGGTGTCGACGGCCTGCTGCGGAAATGGAATGGGTGTCGTGAGTGTCGCTTTCAAGGGGGCCAGGCCGCCAGATGAAACACCCGCTCACGTACAACCGAACATGCGCCTGTCTATTGGGTGCAGCCCTTGCCATGATCCAAGCAAGGGGCATCCGTTGTACGTGATTGGCACCACATGCCAGCATGCGCGTCAATCCAGCCTAATTATCCTCCGAGGTTCCACGCCAATTTCATCTGGGTAGAGGGAGTGTAGAGGGCAGAGTGGCGGAAATGCAGTGCGACATGCGGCGGGTAACGGGCCAAGACAGCTCGGGCGCGAGCACCATCCTGCACCATCTACCTCGCACGGGTCCGGCGAAATTGGGGTGCGCGTGGTGTCAACAATAGAATTCGCAGACAGCGACCGAGTGCCTTTCAAACAGGTAAGGAAACCTTGAACCCGCACTCTGGTGACCCTAGCCGCTTGTCATCCAGAGACACAAAAGCGATATTAAACTGCCGACCACGTCGCGCCCTGGGTATCTCCGGCAACCCCCTTCGAGGTAATCCTGCAGGGCGCGTATGGCAGAGTGCTGTGAAAGCCTGCAGAATGGAGCAGGAGCGATGACCGAAATTATCGCTAGCGCAAATCGAGATGGCCTCGAGATGGGTACGCAACTTGTCATTTGAACAGGAGTCCATTCTTTGTGACGGTGTCGCTAGTCGGCGCTAATTTAATCACAAACTTTGACCCAGCTGGCCAATCCGTGGCCAGAGGCGCGCCCTCCTCGCCGTTCATCCTTTCATCTGCCAAAAGTCGATTTCTTAAGCATCTGCCGTAGAGTCCTCACGGACACACATTGGACACACAAACGGACTCGACGGAGCCATCCAAATCGGTGTGGTTGCAGTGAGTAAACCCTGATGACCCTGAGGAGCCCTGAGGATTGGTGCTCTGATTTGATTGCCGGTCACTCCAAATTTCAACGTTGGCGCTTGACGCCGACGGGTGCGCTCCGGGCATGCCTCTCGGCGTTGCGACGCGAATCCATGCGTCGCTGGGATTTACAGCGCGCCTCTCGGTGAGCATCTTTCATTTGTTTGTGTCCCGAGCACCCATTCATTTCTCCACTGCGTCATAATCGTTGGGGCAAGTATTTGACAGGATGAGATGGACCTCCTCTGGGCCCGCTCGGGCGATGTCATATCTCGGAAACATACTGCCTCGTGGCTCCTCGTGCTGATGGTCGCTTCCGTTTGATGGCGTTTGGGGCCGTAAAATGACCGCCCGGAGCTGTCGACGACATGTCCGTCGCTTTTTGGTGTACGTGTCCGTCGTGTCGAGGTACTCCCCTGTTGCCTAGCACAACGGGCGAATCGCCAGTCGCGTCCCGAAGGACTTAGCCGAGACCGAATTGCAAATTTCGTATAAGTAAGTACCACATCTGCCACCCCACCCGTTCCCGCTTCCCCGTTTCCCCCTCCGTCTCAATTCCATTCCGCGCTTTTTTCTATTGTTTTCCTCTCATCGCGCGTATTCTAATCACGGTTTCTCCCCCAGCGCCTGCAGGCTACTGCTGTGAAGCTCCGTAAATCAACGGTGCTGTTATCGCGAAGTGATCGCCTAGATCTTCGCGCACCTACATTAAGCAGGTCGACCCATCCCTTTCCTTTCCCCACCTACGAATAATCATGTCGAGACCCTCTTACCTCAGCCGTGAGGAGCCGTACGAGTAAGTTCCCCATTTTTCCATCGTGTTAAACGGTTCTCTCAACTTGTTGTCTCCAGGGCACTCTGCCACCACTTCAATGTTTCCCCACCACCCGCTATGACCGACGCTACCATCCCAACGATATTTACCATGACCGTGACACACGACGCCCATATGCCCACCCACGTTTTAGCCGCCGTACCGTCTGGTAATCCAGACGCTGTACCTCTTATGCTCCCCATCGACTCCAGCCTCTATGACGCCGGATTCCGCGTTGACATCAATATCCCAGCTGCTCCACCAGGCTCGACGGCCCCCATTCCCCACACCGCCGATGGCACCCTCGTCGTCACTTTCCCGGTCATTCCAATCACCGTGCCCGACACATCCACTCTCCCATTGCTCCTTCTCTACGGCCTTGGCTTGGAGACGCACCCCAATTTCTTGACATGGCGCCTGCTGCCGTCCCAAGTCATCGAGGAATTCCCTAATGCCGCCACCATGGCGCTTATCCTTTCGCGGGCGCGTCAAGAGCAGTTCGACCGCATCTTCAGATTCAACCAGGGCCTGTGGCGTAATATCTTGTCCTTAGGCTTGAAGGACGTCCATACTGTCGAGCTTGTTCAGACAGCTTGGAACGTTACAGCGGAATCACGCAAAATTCGGATGCGTCCATCCACCACGTCCAGGCAGTAGGCGGAGCCTCCAACCCCCCCTTTCTCTATACTTATTTTCTTTCTATTTCCGTTCGTACTATAGCACCACCATAATCCCGTCTATTGGCTACAATTATGTCCCGTCTGCTCCAACGCTTTTGCTGACCTTGTTTGCTTCTCGTTGCATGTACCACCCTAATCGCTGTCCTTCTACAGTATGCTACCCTTTAATTACTTACCCTGTACCATGTACCACGGCCATCCCACCCATTTGTACTCGTCCTTTTACCGCACTACGCTCGTAATCCTCGCTCGTCCTTGCCTACAATTACTCAGTACACCCTAGTATACTCCGGTCCCACACCGACACCGACAACGTCTATTCTAACTAATGGCGCCATTTGTGAATTAGAGTTCTTTTTGGTGGCCTTTACTCGGCGTCATGGTCGACCTCACAGCCCGGTTGAAAGGGCATAACTCAGCCTCGAGGCTGACGCCGCCATGGGAGCCGTCTGCCCGCAAGTGCCTGCAGGTTGATCTAGGCTTAGTTCATATAATTGCGTCTCAGAAAGGCTGTACGAAGATCACTCAAAAGTCCCAATTCGCAAAAGGGAGTTCCGAAGGAATCCCAGAGGTCGTACGAGTTTCTCCCATCGAGCTTCCATCTCCCAAACGTCGTTCTGGCGTTCTCTTCCCAGATTAGCGCCCGTGGTGTGTAGGGGTCTATTTGTATCTCGCGTCCACAGGCGCCCACATCCCCGTTGATGTGAAATGTTGACACATCGTAGATCTTCGCACACCAGCGCTTCTGTGTGTGCCCTCAGTCTCGTCCTCTACACTTCTCGCAAATCTTTTAGAAGAGAACCCCGAAGTATCCTTCCCGAGCGCCGTCGAAGAGCAGCCTTGAGACCGCAGTCTGATTCACCTGGCACCAACGACCGTCGCCCCCTCAAACCCTGGCGATCATCGCACCTCTAATAGGCTTCAAATCCACCCACCCTCGCCACCACTCGGCACTCCAGGCCCTCGACACGTCGCCTCTGGACCATGTTCTGGAATCGAGGCGAGTCAGCCGAAACTTCCCGCGTCGAGGGTGTGTGTCTATGCAATGTGCAAATATTGAGGCGTAACGTAACAAGCATGCAATGGTACAAGTACACGGGCAGCACAGAAAACGATGCAAGATGCGGCATTCGATATAGTTCATGGAGGCAGAGAGAACGTTTCAGCCTTGGAAACGTGAAAGGATGGAAGCAGAGCGCAGCGAGAGGGGAAGAAATTGGCCAGTGAACTGAATGGATCGGTGGCATATGAGAAAAATGGGTCATACGAAACAAGGCAGTCGGATAAATAAGGTGTCGCAGACATGGTGAAAGGGAAGCATTTAGGAACAAGATACGCGGTAAGGTAAGTGGACGAAACACGCGTCGGCATGACGCAGGCCAAGAATAAAGAAGTTCACGCACAGAAAGAAAAGATCCATATGTAGTCGCGAGAGGCACGAATCAATTTCACTGATCAACATCCATCGCATCATCCCCACCCTCCCTCAAGGTCTGCCGCCTCTGCTGCTTAACAGGCGACCCATCCCCAACCATGCTCCTCCTCCTGTGATACTCACTCTGCCTCACCCTTTTCTTCGCACTCAACAACACTCGATCCCCATTCCCACCTGCACTCGCCCTCACCTTCACCACACCCATGCTACTCCTCGCGACCTTCGCACCGAGGCTCGAGCGCGGCTTCGCACCGGGCTTCGGGGCGAGGGCTGAGACTCTTCGCGGAGCAGCAGTCGATGTGGCTGTAGCGGCGCTAGGGCGTGGAATGACAGACGCGGAGGCGGCCGTACCACTGCTACCTGCAGCGCGCTGGTTAGCGAGCTTAGCGATAACCTTGGAACGGGAGACGCGGGGTCGTTTTCCGTTCAGAGATCTCTGGCGGATTGGAGACTTCGCGTCTTCGTTGCCGGCAGGCGAAACCCCACTGCCCTTCTTAGGAGTGGGTGCTCCGAGCTCGAGAGGTTGGCTGAAGATCTTCCCCCGAGTGGGTGAGAACAACCCCCGAGGTTTACCGCCGCCGGTCGAGGATGCGGGTGGTCGGGCAACCGCTAAGCTGTTGGTAATGGTATCGAGCGCAGCAGTTGGTCTACGAGAGACGGGCGGGGATTTGAGAGGGTGGGCGGGGGTCGGTGTTTCGACAACAGGCTTATGTGCTGGGGCCGGGGTAGGTGTTTCAGCGACGGGCTTAAGGCCGCTACCTCCCGGCGTCCTGCTCGCCTTAGCCAAGGAGCTGGCGGTGGGAGCGAAGAGGCGTGAAGCAACCGACAACCTCGACGAAGATGAGGGTGTGCTAACAGGCTTAAGGGACGATTGGGACCCAGAGACACTAGCGAGCCTCTTGGTGCCCATACTGCCGACGTTCAAAGGTTGGGTTGTGGACACCCTGGTACCCATCGAGGACACATGGGCAGAGCTGGCTCTCGAGCTATTCGTCGCGGTGACAGAGCTCTTTCGGGATGCCGCCGTGGCACCAGCCGCGAGGGAAGTGACGGTTGGTGCGACACTACCCCGCGTGGATGGAACCCCGAAGGATGGAATAGGAGACCTGGCCCTCGCAGAGGAGGCCGCTGTTGGTTTGGTCAACGTGCTCTCAGAGCTTGGTTTGACCCCAGTAGGACGGCTCGGCGGGGCAGCTGCCTGTGTCGAATTGGGCTTTGTGGGGACGATGGGCTTCTTGGGGGCAGCAGTGGACTTCGGCTGACCAACAGGCTTGGGAATGGCGTTTGACGTCGCCACAGCAGTCTTACCGCGACCCCATACGCTCGCAACGAGTGACTTCGCTGAAGAAAGGAACCCGAAGCGCGATGGTTTGGGGGGTGGCTTGCCTTTCAAACGGGAGGAGATCAGACATGGTCTTTGTGCCCAGGAAGAAAGGGAAGGAAAGGGACCTACCAACGATGCTTGACCTTGCACTACGCCTCCCATGCATTCCAGGACCAGTGCTACTACGTCGCTTCGCCTTATTCATCTCCAACTTGCGTTTAATGGCCTGTCGTTCCTTCTCTCTAACAACCGCATCCTCCTCCTCGGCCTGCTTGCTGGGAGCGGCAGATTCGGCTCCATCCTTGCTATCCACGGTGGCGTCGGATGCGACGCGAATACGCTTGCCTGCGCGTTCATCGGGATGCTCACCATCCTTCTGCGGATCCTCGTCTTCACCGTCCTCGTCCGTACCAAAGGCTCCGGGGATCACCCTCGCGCGCCTGCCGTTGCTGATGACCCTAGTGCCACTCGCCCAAACCCCAGCAGGACGACGAGGGCCAGTTGCTGGGATGACACTGGACTTGCGTTTCTTGCCGGCAATAGCCGATACGTTCGTCGCTTCCTTTGCGGGTACAGTACTAGCCTCCTTGCGCTTCACGAACGAATCGATACCCTCCATCTTCTGGAACTGCTGCTGGTGCGCCTGATCGAACTTCTCCTTCATCTCTCCCTTGGGCTTGGGCAGCGGCTTAACATCCCTAGAGAGATCGGCGTTCTTATGGGCACCGGGGTGGAGACGCCCAATGAGCCCGGTATCAACGCTTGCGACACCATTCTCTTGCAAACGCTTGTTCATCTCCTCCAGGACACTTGCAGCAGCCGACTTGAACTGCGCGTCGGAGACGCGGTGCTTAGGGAGTGGCGACCCAAACACGAACGGGTCATCGTTCGCTCGGGCTGCGGGAACTGGCAACACCGAAGTGGAAGTGGAGGGTAGTGGAGCAGATGTATCAGTGGCTCCGCCGGGTGCCGTGTTGTTGGTTGAGGACGACGGGAGAACTTGGGAGGCCTTCGTCATAGAAGTCAGAGACGGTGGCAAATCGTTGAAGGTGAGGGTTGGATAAATACTGGAGGCTGGAGCCGGGCTGCCCATGATGATGTCGAAGCTCGTCTTGAAGGGCTTGAGCTGTGGGGTTGCAGAGACCAGATGATGGGTGGTGGTGGAAGGCTCTGGAGCAGCAGCCTTGGTACCAACAAGGCGGATGGTCGTGGTGGGACGAGTGGGAGTGGCTGGGGCACCGTTCAGACCAAGGCTGAGACGGCCGTTCTCCGGGGCCGGGACACCAGGACGGAGAGCATGACCAGGGAGAGGAGTCTCTCCGTCGCCCAGGAATCCATCCATGGTCATCCGCGCTGGGTTGAATGCCAGTGGCACATCATCAACGGGGGTCTCCGATGGAGGAAGCGAATCGTAGGGCATCGCGGTGGTCTCGAGCTCATTCGAAGCTTCATCCGTCGCCTCGTGCTTCGCGGCTCCGTTCCGAGATGAAGTGGACTTGGGCGACTTGGACCCATGCCCTTTCTTCAGCTTGCCAATCGAGTTGGCTAGGGCCTTGATAGAAGACCCGACGGTAGCTGTGGCTGGATTCAGTACCGACATTGGAGAGAAAGAAAGAAAGAGGCCCACATCTCGAAGAAGAAGTGCCGAACTCTCCAGCACCACCTCGGTGGCCACTCTGGCCACTCTTTGATGAGCCCACGGTATTTTGGGACTCATCCTCTTCCGCGATGCTATACATGACCACCTCCCAGTCGCTAAATGTGGGTTTTAATCCAGGCCTTTTCGGTGCTGGACCATCTTGGTTTGGTGAGGGTGGTCGAGCTCGAGCGGCTTCACCCTGATTGGTTTCGTTGGCGGTATCGTTCATGTCGTGTTCTTCCTCCATGTCGTGTTCGTTGGATTCCCCTCTGACTGCAATGCTGAGAGGATCGTCCTTGGGAAGCGTTTGTGCGTGTTTCTTCAGCTTGTCGATAAGGTCTACGTTCTTGCCCGATGCCTTGATAGAGTGTATCTTGCAGAGCTTGACGAGCTGGTCTCGCTTGAGGGAGTGGAGTGCTGGGGAGTTGAAGAGGATCTGTGTTGTTGAAGTCATTGTGGGCATTAATGTAGGGTCATGTAGGTCGTGGAACGTTGAACAAGGTCGTGAAGCAGTATTCAAGAGAGAACGTCCCACCCAAGTCCATGCAACCGGAGCCAATCAACGAAGCGATCAACCAACATACCTGTCATGTGATCGTGAATCTGCAAGGCGGAGTTCAAAAGCCTCGGGGCTCTCCGGCTGTGGCCCGTGCGCAAGACGCGTCAATATAGATAAGATAACGCGACGTCGACACCTCTCCTCTTCCTTCCTTTCACTCAACCCTCCTCTTCCCCGTACCCTCCTACCCTCCCCAAGTTCCAGAATCCACCTCACCATCGTCTTCCCCCGGGCTCCATTGCCTCGGCCAGATGCAGGTCCACGGTCCACGACCTGTTTGATGAGACTTGTTATATTTCAGGGCTGAAGGACATCTTCGGCTGCTCGGGCCAATGGACTGCCAGCGAAAGTGAGCGAATGAACGCTCCCCGGGATTATCGACCACCAAGTCACCTCTTTGCTCGATATGATGTTCGCTACTCTTGCGGCCGGGGAGGTCAAGAGTGACCCACGGCGGAGGGGGATGTAAATGAAGCGACTCCATGCACCGGCCATTCCAAGAAAGCCGGATTCGACTCTAACACCCGCCCACCACCGAATTCCTCATCCCTACGCAATTCGCACCTTTCGTGATTGCCTGCTATTCCTGAACATCTACGGGAGCCAAGGCGGATAAATGGACCCTCTTTCTCATCCCCGTCCTGTCATCTGACTCCGCCACCTTCAAAGCGTTACATACCTTCGCGGACAAGAAAGATCTGACCAATTGTCACACTCCTCCATTCGCCATCCCCGAAACGCATAAATACGATCAGAAAAGTCAGGATTCCGCTACTCTTTTCTTCTTCTTAACCATGGGTGCATCGAATGAGACCAAGGCAGTGGTGGGTGCTCGTTTAGCTCGTCGAGCATACTCTGGTGAACTGACCACCTGGCGCAGGCAGCGAACGCCATCAAAACACTGACGATCGTCGGTTGGGCCACGACTGCAAGGGGCCAGGCCCTCAGCCTACGCTTAACACGCCAGGACCCTCCCTCCATCGTCCCCGTCCGCGCGTGGCGCGGCGAAGTCCTCCCCAACGGTCCCCCCTCTCGACCTCCTTCCAAACTCCCTCCCCCTTCTACAAACGAACTCAGTGTCACCGTCGCCGAACCCCTCGGCTCTGGCCGTTGTGGCAACGTACTTGCAGTTGACACCCTCCGACTGACAGACCCCAACGACCGCAAAGTCCGATTCCTCTACCCACAAGCACCCCATTTCCCTGAACTCGTGATCAAGATCGCTGCAGGTGCTGATCATGAAGAAGCCTTGAGGCACGAGGCGGCAATGTATGACGAGATGGAGTCGTTGCAGGGGATCTCTATTCCTCGCGCGTACGGCCTGTTCTCTGTCGATGTCCCCGCGGGCACCGTCGTCCCTGGGGTCACCTCTAGCCGCATTTCCATCCTCCTCCTTGAACGGCAGGGTGACCTGCTGCCATTGGGCGACAAGCTTCCAGAAGAGTAAGTCTCGTCACCATTCTCGTAAAATGACCTTCGCTTACTAAATTAACAGAGGTGATCTCTGGGATGTCTTCCGTGACCTCGCTCGGCTAGGCATCGAGCACACCGACATCCGCTACTCTGACATCCTTCACGCCCCGAACCCCGAGTACGGGTTGCCTGCGATCCCCTGCCCGTACCACCACTGCGTGCACACGTACCGCGTCGTCGACTTCAGCAGCGCGCAAAAAACTGACCTCACGCTGAAGAGGCACTACTTCAACACTGCGGCGTACCTCGGCCCTATGCTGGAGGGTATGAAGAGTAACGTTATCCTCGAGCCATGGGAGATCAAAGGCAACGTTAAAACCACCAATCGCCCCAGCGCCTTGTGATCACCTGGTCTCTTCCCGAGTCTTAGGTATCAGTCACCTCGCTTCCCATCCCAATCCCCTGTCCCACTTCTTGGCATCGTTTCGCATTCAACATGATACCACCTGGATCATCACCTCGCATTCAACATCGCATCTTGTACGGTTTCAACACTCATCCCTGACGGACATTGTATCACCACTACCCGCCGCTCTTCAACATCGGCAACACCATGTACATTATTGACCCTGCTTGCTATCGCTCTGCATACATACCTAATCGGTTTCATGACATCCCTTGGTTTGCCGCAATGGACCTCCCCTGAGCCTCGCCCGGACACCTGTTCGTTATCTCTTCCACGTTTCTCTAACAACGCACTGCGCGAGAGCCACGAAGGCTGAAACCTCCACGCGACATAGCGCCCGTAACGTGTCTCCTCTAAATGAATGTTGGGCGTACTCACATACGTTTCCTCACCTCAGAAAACGAACGTTAAGCGGCCTCATGGCTGCAACGAGGTAAGCTAAATGAGCAGAGATCCTCGGTTCCCTCGCAGCACTCCGCCCACCAACCCTCCCCTCTTTTTGTGTGTGTAAAGCCCTCACAAACTCCCGACGAGCACGTCAACGATGTCATCCGCATCAACCAACTCAATCAACTCTTCCCCGATGGCAAGCGCCCAACAAAGCCGGGCGGGGACTCCCTCCCCTCCCCCATCCGTGCCCGCGGCGGCGTCGACGCCCCCTCGTGTTCCCAGCCCCGCTCCCTCTCCCATCCCCGAGGTTCCTGCCCCCGTTCTTACAGCTTCCCCCGTCCCCGCCCCTGCACCCGCCCCAGCATTCGCCTCCGAGCGAAAACCACATGAGCGGGAAGTGTCCCTCGACCTTACCTCCCCCATATCCATCCACGCCATCGCCAAAGCGCGCATATACCACACCCAGCTCGCCACCAAGAAGTCGTCTAGCCGAGGTTCCAACAGTAACGGCAATGGCAACGCGGAAGAGTGGACGTACTCGCGCCTCAAGGGTACCTTGAAGTTCGGGCAGAACTATAACATTCCCAACGGCTCTTCCGCTGCGGATCCCTATACCGCCAGGAGGCGAGCATCGGGGGATAGCACCGCGAGTGTGCTGAGCGGGGGGAGCAGCCAGTATTATTTTGCGTTGGCGGATGATATGACAGGCAAGACGATCTGGATGTTCCAGGTCCCTGTATCGTTCGTGTATGAGGTCGATAGGCCGTTCTTCCATGTCTTCAATGGCCGAGTGAGTTTCTTATATTGCGTATAACGGTTGCTGCATACTCACCTTGGTTTTGTAGACGCGAAAGTACGGCTTCTTGTTTGAGGACGATGACGAGGCGGCCCTCTTCTCCAAGAAGGTAATCAACGAAACCTGCAAAGACGGTAAGTCAACCCTACCCTGGCCTTGATTTTTCCATCGTCCATCTTGCTAACATCCTCCCTCTAGCCCCCCTCAAACGCGGCCGCAGTCTCAAATCACGCACCCGCCCCTCCTTTCGCCCGCAGTCCCCGTCCGTCACCACCGCAATGATCTCCTCCCCTGCGCCCAACTCCTTCCGGCACATCTCGCACATCGGCGTCAGCAAAGGCGGTCAATCATTCGAGGTCTCGCGCACCCTCGATGCCGCCTTCAAAGAAGGTTTGGAGAAACTCCAAATGGGCGGCCTAGGAAATCGGATTGTAGTTTGTGAGAGTTCAGAGTTCCTGGCATCGTTCTGGAGAGATGTTGACAAGAGGTCACAGAGCACCGACGATGCCAGTCCGAGTGTAGGGTCGCATGCACATGCCCTTCCCTTGCCTGCTGCGCGGGTTGCGGTCGCCTGTTAGGTAGATCGAACCGTCAGCGAGGTGCAGCAGAGCGCGTGTGAGGTCGCTTACCGTCACCAGTCACGTATATGCTTTATGTCCTTCCTCTCTTGGGTTCCAGTAGAATAGTTTATCAGTGTGGCTGGGCCACCAAAGTACCAAGTACCAGGTACTAAAGGAGTGTGGAATGGTTTTGCTAATTAGTTCGTGTATACTACCGACGTCCATGTCAATGATGTCTATATCAATCCTCTATGGTCTATGTCATAACGTCTAGAAGAAACAAACCCTCCTAGAACCGGGTGATATCTCGCCCGAAAATCCCTGGTAGCGAGCGTTAGTTCATCCCAAGTAGGGAAGGGAGAGAAAACCCTGCAACGTACAGTTCATAAACCAATAGAAGGGTACAAGAATCTTGTTCCTCCAACTCAGCGTCATGGTGAAGTACGCCGATCTCCAGAGCAGCCACGCCATCTTTCCCGTCTCTTTCGACATGAATCCATCCTCGCCCGCGCCCGTACCTGTCCTATCATAGATGGCTTTCCTGGAAAGGGGAATGAGCATCAGCTAAGATCGCTCTCAGCCCAACGGTGGACATACCAATTCCCGATATACGCCAAGCTGCCCTGGTTGTGGAACTCGAAAGGTTTGTTGTGTTCAACATCGTTCACGATCCTGTTCAATTTCTTGACCAGATACTTTGCTTTTTGACTGGCCACTTGGGCTGTTGCGGGTAGGGGAGCAGACTCGATTTTGCCAGCGTCACCGATAACCCAAACGTCCTCGTTTGCTTGGCCGTCCTCCATGATCATGTTCAAGTGGTCGTCAGTTATGATACTAAAGCACAGCAGGTGAGTATAGCCACGGGAACTAAGGCGAGAGAACAGAACGAACTTCGAGGTTTTAGGGTCCTTCTTGACACCACGCAAACTTTGGACCAACGGATTCGGTGCAAGACCCGTACTCCACACGAGCATTCCAAAGGGAACTGGCAAGGCGTCGGCAAATCGGGCACACTAAAAACCAAACCGTGGTTTTGCTTACCTTCGCCCTGTTCCTTCACGAACAGCTTCCCAGCCTCCACTTTGTCAACGTTGTGACTAGTGAAGAGGCTGATACCCTCTCTTGAGAACGTCTTCTCGGTGTACTTCCTCAAGTTCTGGTCGAACATTCCGAGGATGTTGGGTGCAACATCGTAGAGGGAGATTTTGGCAAGCCGAGTGAGAGATTTGTCGTAATGTCGCTTGATGTCCGTGTGAAGTAGATCGTGCAGCTCAGCGGCGAATTCAACGCCAGTTGGACCACCACCTGTGGTTTGGGAGTTAGCTGGGCTGGGTGGATGGGTTAGACCTCAACCTACCAACGATGCAGAAGTGAAGCAATTTTCTCTTCTCGAGGTCACTCAGAAATGGCTGGTTTGCTTGTTCGAAGCCTAACGGGCGCCTTTAGTCCGATGCAACGCCGTCGCCTCGGAGATACATACATTCCAGGATACGCGACCGAATCCTCCTGGCGTCTCTCACGTCCTTGAGGAAATGTGCGTGTTCCTTCACTCCGGGAATATTGAATGCTGTACACAGCCAAAGTCAGCAGCCTCTTCACTTAATCCCCAGAAGGCTGACGACGTACTTTGTGAATAAGCTCCGACAGCAACCACAAGTTTGTCGTAGCGGATATGGAAGGGCTCCCCGTTAGGATTGTGGTGCTTGACCACCGTTCCGTCTCCAGTGGGTTCGGCATTCGGTGGCCGGGTGGCGGGCATCTGTTCATTACAAACGCCTCAGGATCTTTCGAATGCGATAGAGAGGAAAGAGAGCGGTAACATACACATGTCAGGACCTTGTTCTTCAGGTCTAAACGAATCGGGCGTGAGCACCACCGTGCATTCGAATGTTGTGGCTTGAACATTACGCACCGACTTCGTCACACCAAGCCTGGTAGTAGTTCTACAAGGACGTCAGGAAGTCATGAAAGTTAAACACCAGCGAAACGTACAATTTTTGGGGCGTATCGACGAACCTGTGGCGCAAGGGATTAATCATACCCCGGCGCACAGCAGAGGAAGCGGGACTAACAGGCTCAACAGCTGTCCTGAATTCCAGCGTTCCAACAGCTGTACTAGCCAGCAATGGCGTGAAATTGAAATATGTGTTGGGTGAGATAACCGTCACATCTATAATGGAAGAGAGTCCGTGAGCAACGGCGAATAGGAAGGAAGCCGTGAAGCACGCACCCCAATCGTCCTTGTCAATCCCTCGCAATAACCCATAACCTCCCCATCCAGACCCAAGAATAACAAGCCTCTGCTTGTAATGCCCAGGCCCTATTCCAAAGGATCGTGTGCCCCCAATTCGCAACAGGCTGCGTGTTTGCAGTAGGCGAGCCCCCGATTGACTGGCCCGGACGGACACCTGCATGATGACGGCGAGGGGAGAAGCAAATTTGAAACCAATACTAAGCGGGCGCTTCGCTTATATACTTCGATGTGGATATGAAAAGCTTGTTCCGCCGTTTCAGGGAATTGCGGAGGATGTCGGGGTCATGCATGTAGTCATCGACCGCTCGGAGGTATCCACGGGTGTCCAAAACATAGGGGCGCTGGATCCGCAAGTGGCTCAACTTGAGTTCCTCGATCAATCTGAGTTAATTATAGGCAACACAAAAGCTTCTTCTCGTAGCGCGCCGCCGTACGGTGCGTAATGAAGAATCAGAGCGAAAATACTGCTGCAGCCCTGTGTAGAGGAGGAGGTACATGGTCACCGAAGATCAAGGCGCGATCACAGACTCGGAAATGTCGCGCATCATCGTATCAACCCGGTGTCCAATCGGTGTAGTTGTGGATCCATGTATGCGCCGCCCCCCCTTCTGCACCCGGACCGATTCAAGGGGGTTAATGCATTGCTCGACGGCCAATTGGGCGTTAATTCGTAGAGTCTCGCGCTCGGTCGACTTCGGTGGGGGTGCGCTAGCAGGGTAAAAGCCTCGCCAGAGTTCCCGTTGTCTTTTTCTCTACCAGAGCGCTGATCTACACCTCCAAAGAGTCAGAGAGCAGACAAGATGGATGTAACGCAGAGTAAATTGGTGGGTCCTCTTACGTGTATGGTGAATGAGAGTCGAGTAAATATGTGTGGCGACAAATGCTTTGATTGGATGCCGCTCGAGACGTTATAGGCACGACTCGGAGTGGACCTCCCACCAATCGACATCGTGAGGGATGTTCAACGGCACACCAATCACGTCCTTGACCGAAATGCTTCCATCACCCAGTACACACAATGGAAAATGTGAGCCCCTTCAGGATGATGTCGATATGCCCGGTGAGGGTGGAAGGTGGATCATAAAGCATGAGCTTCTGGATCTGGGACCGTCCGAAGCCAAAGATTTGGTGCGATTCTAGGTAGGCTTTGCCTTGAAATAAGGGGGAGACGATATTGGGGCAACTGTAGCAAGAAATTGAACGAATAGGGTAGAGGGGGTTGGGCGTTGAGTGATGGGAAAGGTTGTCCGGCCAATAGTAAAAATGCAGGAAGATGCGGCTCAAGGGCAGAAAGTAATGGTATAGTCTGCCTTCTCCTTGGAAGGGCATTTGAAGAGCGCAGAACCGCTCGCCTCGTCGTAAGCGTATGCATAAGCGTCGGGGCATTTGCTCTCTACACGAAAGGGTCAGATTCAAGCGTTCGCGGCCACGAGCGAGGTGAACGTACTGAAGTATCGATAGTAGGCAACGCCAGAGTTTGGGCAACTGCCAGGAAGACTGTGACTCCCCGAGCAGCAGTTCCCAGAATCACTTTGGTTACCGTCGAGGTTGGCTAGGCAAGCCGACTTGCAACCGACGGGATTACCCGAGACGTCGAAGGGACCCTTAAGGGGATCAGGGCCTGAGATAAAGGCGTTAAAACTGTTTCGAACCATAGAATATCAAGCATACAATCGGGGTTGAGGTCGACAGGGCAATCAGACGTGGGGCAGCCGACATCGTTAGTGATACTCATTGGGATGTTATATCCATCCACCAGGGAAACTGAAGTAATCTCCGGTCAAGGTCATGCTTGGAAAAGTAGGTTAGCTTCGATGCTCACCATCATACCAATCTTCAGTACCGTCAAACGTAAACTCTGCTAGGGTGGCGGGAGGGACACCCTGCGCGAAGGGTTAGCCACATCAGGAGTGGCGCCCAAGGGATGGGTACTCACCCCTCCGGCCTTTGCATCGCACTCGAGGGCACCGTTACAACCGCCAGTTAAGCATTGCTCTGCAGGAGCAGACTTGGAGAAGTCGCAGCCACGCCTTCCCCAGATCCTTCCTGCCCTCCAATTATCCGGAACAGGGAAGGAGACCTGGGATCCTGCAGTGGCTTTCCATCTGAAAGGTGAATAAGATGATGCTCAGAGTCAACTGGAAGTGGGGGGCTAACCCAGTAGGATGGTTAGGCTTGGCATCACCAACGTCCGAATTTGTGAAGATAGCTGGCCTTTTGGATCACAGTTATCAATTAATGCTGGGGAGTAGCGCAATGACAACTTACCAGACAGTGTAGGAGCACTTGTTATATACAGTAAACGTCCGGGAAGCAGAAGCTGCAGAGGCGAGAGCGAGGGCGACGAGGGTGGTAAACTTCATTGTGGGGAGAGTTAGAGCGAGGGGGGGTGCCTTTGAGTGGCCTTATACGATCGACCGCCAGAACTCGTCCATAGAATTCAACCGCCTTGATCGAATGCACTCTAAGTAAGCGCCTCTTCATCCATTTAAGTCGACGCCGACCTAAACGGTACCATGATTGAGTTTGCGCTGCAGTGCCCTCCCGATCGCTGCCGTGAACCATGGTCGACTTTTCCATCCCACCTCGGATCACCCACAAAACTGTGATTCGCAGAGCCTTTCTGTGGTGTAAGACGATGTTCAGGTACCCATCGCGGAGAAAGGTGATTCCAGTTGTTAAATTTGACCGCCCGGGTCAAAGTTCTCCAGTGGGCCCACCTCACTGAATTCAGGGCCGAAGATTTGCGTAGGAAAGTGACACCCTTCTACGCCTCGGATGCAGGCTATTTACTGGCCTCCCCTAGGCTTGAAAATGCTGGAATGCAGCTGGAATGAGTCAGCCCTGGCGATTACACACAGTTGACCGTCCGAGGCTATTAGTATGAATCGATGACAGCGCCTCTTCGCCTGGTCAAAGGCGCTTTCCAAGGCCAGTGAGCGTGTAGATCGTGGCATCTGAGGCACTGTCGAGAAGGATAGCACTAGGTCATGGCGGGGTCATGGAATTGTGGGTGGGGGACCGAGCGAAGCCAGTGGTCGATGTTCAACCCTGTGATGGCGAACACGTGCCGGCTGTGGGTGGATTGACAAATTTCCATCTCCGCACGGGCGCTTATTTCCAAGTTCTATCGAGTCACCGTTCCAAATTCTCCTCAGGCTAGTGGCTACTCGTCCCTTTTTTCGGCTTGTGGTTCATTGGACAACGGAAAATCCAGATCTTCGCTTCGACAGGACGTTGGAGCCCCTGAGTTATGCCAGTCTTGGGGTAATAAATTCAACAGGCCGGGACTACTGCGGGTAGGTGCGAAACTACCGTACAGCTTGGTGGGCCTCAGTGCGTGTATGGGAGGCTATAATTTAGAGACGTGGGCATGGACAATATTTAGTATATAGGGGTATATTGTGACCGTATTCCCTGTCTACTTCCCGCACCTACGCTCATGGGCAGAATGTGATCGTGTAGTCCGCGCGCTTGCTCGATGCGCAGGTGAAAAGGGCGGTGTTGCTGCTCTCGTCGTACGCGTATACATAGGACTTCGGGCAGGACCTCTCTGTGGATATCCTCAGCTTATCGGTTCTTGGAACCCACCAAGTTACTTACTGAAATAATCGTAGTATTGGACGCCGGACGGGGGACACTTGTCCGGGGTGCTGTAACTCCCGGAGCAGCAGTTCGGAGAATTGCCTGTCGGGCGGTATCAGAGCCTAGACATTTCAAGTGTGGGCGAATGGGGGGAACTTTACCTTGATTCCCGTCGAGATTTGCGAAGCAGGCCGACTTGCAACCAACTGGGAATCCCGTCTTGTCGAAGGGTCCTTTCAAAACTCCAGGGCCTGAGGAGAGTTGAGCACTTGCCGCAGCTTCGGGATACTTGAAAACTTACAGTTTGGTCCCAGATCCACGGGACAGTCAGCAATAGGGCATCCAGCGGTGTTGGAAATTCTGTGTCGCTTCACATCAGCGTGTAGCGGTACGAGAACCCACTACTGACTTACCTGACGGGGAGATTGTATCCATCCACGAGGGAGACTACAGCGATGGTGAGAGGGGATACGCAGGTTCATTTAGACTACCCATACCATCGTACCAGTCGACCCCAGTTGTACCTCCCAATGTAAATTCGGCTACCGTGGCAGGCGGTACACCCTAGTTCCAATCTCAGGCGGAGGCCGCATGACACGACACATGGTACACTCACGGTTCCAGTCCGCTGGTCACACAGCAGACCGCCGTTGCAGCCGCCGGTTAAGCATTGCTCAGTCGGCGCAATCTTCGAAAAGTCATCGCAGTTTCGTCTTCCCTAAAACGGGTGTCAGGATTCATTCAATTGGAGCTATGCAATACTCCTACCCAAATTCTTCCAGACTTCCAATCATCTGGAACGCTGAAGCTGACCTTCGAATTCGCGGGCGCTACCCACCTGATAATTCTAATTGTGAGCGATGATCATTATCTAGAAAATAGGGTGTGTTTACCCGGTAGGCTGGTTGGGTTTAGCGGTGCCAACATTCAAGTCGGTGAAGAGCTACGGGTGGAGGCTTCTCGTTAGTCCTCCGAAGATCCCCAAGGGGATTGGGGCATCATACAGCAGGCCTGGAAACACAAAGGGGGAGATTATGAGATGTGGTGTAAAAGGGGGATGAGAGGCAATCTACTCGCCAGATGGTGAAGGGGCATTTGTTGTACACCTATCGTGCAAGGGGAGAGCGTGGATCAGCCAGCGCTCGAGGCAACAGCGTGGCTACGGAACGCACGGTGAATGTACGCGCCATGGCACCTGAGGCCAAGGCGAGGGGAGTCAGTGCAGCGAGCTTCATCTTGTTGGGTTTGGGAGTAGTCCTGGAGGTAAGACATCTCGAGCCACCTCCCCCTTTATACTACCCCACATCCGAGATTTCAACGTTGCGGCCTGAGTGAAAGCAGATCCAGGAGCCAGACCGCTCAGCATCTCCTCAGAAGTCCTCCACGACCACAAGGTTGCAGGACTCGTGATTGCAATGGTCTGGTGCTCCAAGCTAGACAAGAAGCTGAAGAGCGGACGCGGACAAAAACCGATTGGCCAAGTCGAGCGCTGCCCATTCACAAGAAAGGCGACTGATGGGGCACCTCATCTGTGTGGTCTCGTTCAAGACGAACGGTACGCGGTCCGTCTGTGAACTACAAGCCATCGGCCGGCCCAACTGACAGTTGAAGTTGGATGTCTCTCCGTCAGGTAATGGTCGCTCGCTGGTACACACGAGAGGATGAGATCAATTGACAGGATAACCTTGTAGGTCGACGAAACGCGCAAGGGTTGCATGTTTTTCATTTGGGTCAAAACAATATGAACGCACCACAAGAGCGCGCAATTTTGGCATTGAATGTGGCGTGAAGGCTCAACAAGACCTATGAGGAAATATCCAAAACTGTTTTCCCCACTTGGGCGATGTGGACGAGGTCTTCCCTATTCTTCGCACGTGGAATGTGTTTCCCATTCACGGAACGGAGAACGGCTTCGTAGCTCCGTTCTTTCTGTCGGGCTTGGGAGAATGGGGTTGAATACCGAGGAGATGAAGTTTCGACGGACCTTCAGCATAGTAACGAACCTGCTGCGGAAGGGTCAGCCGGCCTGGAGTTGCCCAAAGCCAAGGCGAGTCTCGCCTTTGGGCCGCCTTGGGCCTTAGCGCAGAGCTCATCGGGTCCCTTTCGCTTTGCTTTGCGCTCGTAGGTTTTGGACGATGAGCTACCTATCGCAGGCCTAATCTGAACTAGCTGCGGCATACACGACCAGCGCACACCCAGCGCTGCTTCTCACTTTCAACTGCGCCAAAACACACTCCACAGTGGATGATCCGGGTATGCAGTAACAAGCCTGAGCTTGATCCATCCTGCTGTAGGCACGTGTGAATCCTATCGCTGCGCCTGCCTTTCGAGGCAAAGGTTCTGCTTCGACGGCAGTAGGTGGCGAGAGGGTGCCCGCTTTGATCACCCCCACACGGCGTTGAAACGGGTCAATGACGGCAATACCAGCCTGGAAAGGCAAAGACCCTATCATTAGGAACCAGTCAGTACTTCAGTAGCGGCTGATTTGTGAGTGAATGCATTTGTCTACTCACAGTTACCCCGCATAAGATCCAGTCTGCCAGTCCACAAGAGGAATCGTCCTCGCGATTGGCCTCAAATTGGAAATATGGGGGAGTGGGGTATGCGGCAAACTGGCCAACGAACCACGGTTTCCTCAATACAAGGCTCAAAGCGAGGGTTCCTCGGGTGTCTGGCCCGAGAAGAAGGATCGGTGGGCGACCATCGCTGAATTTACTACCCACCACGCTCCTTCAAAGGGGTCTCAGGTAATGTCCCGACTGCCGCACCCGTAATACGTTCCCTCAAAGTCATGCGTCCAGTTCAAATTAAGCTCTGGGTCCAGACCTGTTCAGACCAGAGAAAGAGAGAGCGACGACGACGGAGTGCCACACAGGTCGCCAGCCTGCGAATGTGGGATTCAGTCAGGTATGCGAAGGAAGGATTGGAACCACATACTACGAGCTAGGACATGGTTTAGTGTCAAGATGCGGTCAGTGAGCATCCTATAAAGATTGAATCTACCAGGTGACCCCCACTCATGCGCTTCCGATCAATACGATAATCCCACCGTCGATGTAATCCATCGCATATCCGCGCAAAAGATTATTAAGTAGGAACAAAGACTGGACAGCAGGAGCAATTGCAAGGACACGGGTCATAAGAAGGTAATAGGGGAATCCAGGATCTAATGTAATAGGTACTCGAGTGTTCGTCGGGTGGGCAATGGGGTCGTCACGGTGGGCGGCGGGAAGAAGCGGGTGAGGAGGGTGTGCGGGCCGGAATGGTGTGTGGTTGAATATGTATGTTGTATGACTGGGAGGTAAATCGTACACTAAAGATTCTGTCCTTGGAAAAACAAAAAAAGGTAAAAATGGAAACAAAGATATGGATTCCCAACTGTCGTAGAGGAAGCGTAATGGGGGGTGGTCATCAGCGGCGGGCAGCTGGCTGAATGTGGCGCTGACCGGGCGGTTGTAAAACAGAAGAAAAAAAATGAGTCCATGTATGAACAATCCCAGTGAAAGAGGCCGTGCGTCGGGGCAGAAGGAGGACGATTAGAACGAGGAAGAAAGCCGCACACGGGGTAGAAGGGGAATGCAGTCAGGCAGTGTCTGTGCGAAAATGAATGATCGTGAAGAAAAGGTGAGAAGGTGGGTAGTGTAGCGGGGGTAGGAGTTGATCCAGGTCATCACGAGTCGTCTAGAGGGTGTCACAGAGAGAGCATTCGAAAGTGATATGAGTGCGGAGGATGGGAGCTAAAGGAGGGGAATGTGAGCATCGGGCAAAACTAACAATAGCTTCAAAACTCACGAAGAGCAACGAGAGCAACGAAAACGGCGATGACGAACACATAGAAGATGCCGTATTTGATGATCTATTGCGAAAGAAATCAGTCAGTTGAGCAACGAATATCAAAGCACCATGCACTTACAATCCAGCGTCGCTGTCTTCTCTGCTTGAGGGAGTACAGAGGCGCACGGATTTGTTTCGACGGTCGGAGCCAGACTGTTGGGGAAGCGAAAGTATCAGTAAAAAGCTAGAGGGGGAGTAGTAAGGGCCCACTCACAAAGAATCGTTGCATGGAAGCGATCAAAGTAGGGGATCAGAATGGGAGGCGTCAGGATGAACAGCAAGAAGTGTCCCAACAACAGGTCCCCGCTCCAGAGGGTCAGCTCCACAATCTTCACGATGAACTCTCGTGCCGGCTGGCTCATGACATGCGATCCCAAGCCACGACCGTACCACCTTCCAGTCCACCATGCCATGTTCGTCTCATCGTGCTTGAACTCGCGAGACAAGAACACCGAGATGAGGATCTTGTGGATCGCTCGCTGGATCGCGATGACAGCGATGAGGCCGAGCACAGCGTGGGCTGCGTTCCAGCGTTCAAGGAACCACTATAACACAAACATTAGTATCAGGGAGAAAAAATGAGAGTGGTGTTTGATTATACGTACCAGGAACTCGAAGAACCCGACCATGCCTAGGGCACCAAGGGCATGAGCCGTGAACGCCATGACACTGCCGAACTTGGAGTTGTCCCTCTGGAAGATCGGTCCAAGGAACAACGAGATCAAGAACTGCGTCAGGAGCACCGCTGCGTTCCACACAATCGGTCCAACGGAGACGACGGCAATCCTGATAAGGGGACTAGGGGGCAGTTTGCCATCCACTGGGAAGGACTTGACGAACATGTACGCGATGACGAAGAGGATGGCCATGCACACAGGGAAGATGATTTCAGAGAAGATGACGGCGCGCCAGGTCGCACGAGGCACGTCTCCCGACAACTTTTCCGAGGGCTTCCCGAGCCTTTTCTTCTTGTAGCCGGTGATCATCGTGCGGGACAGGCGGCAGTACCCGATCCAAGAGTTCGAGTGCGACTTCGAGTTACCTCGGCACATCCAGCGCAGGAATTCTCTGTAGACTTGTTAGAGGAAGCTGATGGCGGAGTAGCGCAGGACATACCTGTAGTCGATGATGAAGTCCGAAAAGACGAATTGATGGGGGTTGAACAAGAACGGTGCGATGCAAAGAGCGAGAATGGAAATCCAGAAATAGATCAGGTATGGCGTCCAGAGCGTCAGCGTCACGTAGAGGAGCATGAGCAAGGTACGCATGCCCAAGTAGATGCTAGGTCCAGCGAAACGAGATAGGAGGATGTTGAAGTAGATCCTCGTCGTCGCGAAGCCACGACCAGTGGCGATGTACCTGGCGCCTCCGAAGGTGAGATTGCTGAGGATAGAGTGGGTGTAGATCTGGGTCGAAAAGACTTCGAACATGGGCGACAGAGAGCCGAATTGCTTCGCCAGACGGAAAATGGCCTTCCATGTTCCACGCTCGACAAGTTCTACAAGGAGTCAGCACAAGTCGTCACACAAGGATAACGCGAGACCAACCTTGCAAGAAGAGGGGCAAGAAGGAGATCATGAATACCAGGAAGATACTGATGATGCAACGCTCGATCCACTCGAAGACAGGGACCAAGTTGTAGCATCCAGCCTGACCACCGAGATATTGTCCAGACGCCGTGTACTTGCAGATGGTGAGCTGCGAGTTGAGCGTTCCCAAGAAGACCACTGGAGCACGGTGTTAGCGACGGCTGGTCAGAGAAAGGAGAGGGGAACACTCACTCGTCAAGATGAAGACCTGCACCGACAAGATGACCAACATATTGTTGATGTGGAATCCAGGATGTCCGTAGTAGAAAGTCAAGAACCTATCAATCGGGAGCTGCGTTCCCAAATAGTAGTACTCCCGACTGAGCATCTGCTCTCCCATACCAGTTCCAATCTTGGTCTGGAAATTGAGAATCGTTCCGAACCCAAGATCTCTGCCCTTTCCACACTGGTAGTACTCCGTATGCTTGATCCTGCCTCCACGCCCGAACGCATTCATCCCGGCGTAGATATCCTCGTTGAGATGCAGACCCTTCTGCGCCTTCGACACTCCACCACGGGTCGTCATATACAACGCGTTGAGGAAATCGGGATGTCCGTAATGCAGTTTGCCACCAATCCAGGCCATCGAACGTGCCGAGAGGGTACCGAATGTCTGCTCCTTTCCAGCCGCGAGGTCACCAAGAATACCGATGTTCTCCGAGAAGATATACTCGCGAGCACCAACGATGGCGATGGGCGCCTGCTTGAAGTCGCGGTGGCCCCACTGAGCGTATGGGCTCTGGCTAGAAACGGAGTACTCCTCGAATTCGGCGAGAACGTTACGGATCTTGAGGCACTCCTCGAGGTAGTTGTCCTGGTTGGCGTCGATGAGCTGGAGGTATTCTCCACGGTAGAAGATGATGGCGTGGTTCTGGTTGTCGGACTTGCCGTCTCCAAGAATAGGGTTACCAGGAAGCTCAATGCGGAACTTGGGTCGTCTCCTTCCGGTGTCGGGCATGAACTCGCTGTGACCATCGATGAGCGCCGAGAAGATCCTGGGATCACCACCTTCCTTGCGCGGGGGCTCTTCCTCGAGGTAAGCGATTTGCAGGTCGGGGTACGCACGGAGAAGGAATTCAGCGTTCTCCTGCTCCTCCTTGTTGAATTTGGAGTACCGTTGCATCGACACGACGAACTTGAACTTCCTCCTGGCCATCCTCTCAAGTTCCCTCTCCAGCTTATCCGTGTTGCCACCGAACAGTTGCACGATCTCAGGGTTCTCGACACGGTAGAGGAGCTTGATAGCCTTCGCGTAGTTCATCATGCCCGAGACGGTCCGGTAGAGGGTCTGTGCGCGGAGAGAGGCCCAGATACGCGTGCGGAGTGTGAATTCCGGAGACGAGTTCTTGAATCCGATGAAGTAGTAAGGGAGGTCATCCGTCTTTGAAGCTGCCTTCTCGTCGTGAGCGAAGGGGTTGACACCGTTGAACATGGCAGACTCCTCGGCGAGAATCTTGGTATCCTTGACGAAGTTCTCCCACTCGATCGGGTGCAGCTGCTTCAGGTATTCGAGGAGGGTAACCCGCGTGTTCTGATCTTCCTCGCGGATAATCTCCCGTAGTGATAGCAAAGTCTATGGCCAACTCGTAAGAATCGCGGAAAATCAGGTTAATATGCAAACGTAACGACGTACCTTCTCGCTATAGTGTGGCGTTAGTACCGTGAAAGTGGGCATAGCATCAACAGGCAGTGGTTCAGGGATGGAAGTGGTAAGAGATTGAGCAAAGAATGAGATGCGACGTTCAGCCTCGCTTCCAGCAGGGAAGAATTCGCCCTTGAAGCTCTTGTCGCCCTGGTTGATGAAGAAGGGTGGCGCACGCAAGCTTCGACGTCCGCCAGCGCCGGTATCTACCTGGTGATAGAGCAGCTTCTGGACATGGTCTATGGAGAGAAGATGCTCGCGATACATGGAAATGATGATAGCGTTCCAGATTTGGGAAACCAGAACCTACGCAACGAATCAGCTTCATGACGGATATAGAGGAAGAAAGTGCGCACCTTGGGTTTATATTTGACCTCCATGTCGCCGGTGGCGAGTAGCTTGGAGTAGATACGCTTCGGCAGCCGGGTATAGATGTCCCTCCATGGCGTCCAAATCGACAATCCCAAGGTGAATGACCGAGCGATACTGAAGACGGTGTTCCAGATGATGTACCAGAGGAAGGTGTCCAGGAAGAAGAGAACGAGGTCCATGATATACATGATGGTCAGGGTAAACGCTGCGTGGTTCGTGCAGAGGGCGTTGCCGAAGTACTTGTCCTGGCATCCTTGAATCTTCATGCCGACCATGACACGGATCGGATCACGGAACGACAGGGTGAGGAAGAAGTAGGACTCCGTGAACTTGCATCCGAAAACGAGGATCCATAACACGATAGAACCGATGCGGTTTGGTCGGGGAAGAGCAGGGTAACTGGCAGTGAACGTCTGGCTGGCAAGGTACTTCCGTGATTTACCAGCGACTCGATCACCGAACATCCGCCCAGATGGTACTACGGCGAATAATAGTGCGGCGACCACGGATATTATGAACTGAACGATGCCGAGGATGAGAGCCAAGTTACCACCGGTGCCGTTGGATTCGACGATAGCAATGTAAATCGTGGGACCACCTGTCAAGCCAAGGGTGACCAGTAAGAAGAGAAGCCGACGAGCAAGATGCGAGGTATTGTTCCAGGTGGTAGGAATGTAGGAGAACTCGGCGAGGGTGGCAAGAATCATGATGACGGTCGCCACCGCTCCTCCAAGTGCTGTCGCGCTCCATGCCAAGGCGGTTGAGTCCTTCGACCCATTTTGCACGCGGTAGATCGTTGGCGAATTGTAGGCGGTGTAGAAGTAGAAGAGACCGATGTGGATAACCCAGATCCTGTTGAAGTTGACGAGCAAATGGCCGTATGAACGCTTCTCGAAATAGGTCTTGAAGAACACCCTGTTCCAATCAACCCGGTCGAACTTGATGAAACGTTGTGATGGTGGCAAGTCGATGAGCCGTGACTGAAATATGATAAGCACGAAGATGGGCACTCAGGAATCGAGAAAACGCACCTTGTCGCTCAAGACGATCCTCGCAATACCTTCAGGATACCAGAAGAGCTGATTGACGTCATCATAACCGATGATATCTTGGTGGTCCTTTTCCCTCCTGACGAACTTGCCATCGACGACCTCGTAACCCTGGTCCCGAATAAAACGGTAGATGGGCTTGATGACGGTTCGGAGGTAAAGACCCTCTGGGACGGGTTCCACCCTATTTTGACACTCCGGTGATCGATAGTAGTCGTCGGCGCACTTGAAGATGAAGCACAAGCACTCAGGCATGAAACGAACCTGTGCAGCCTCACCCCAGCACAGAAGGTACAGGGCAATTTGCCGCAGGCGATCGTACTGGCTCATGTTGTTCATTGCCTGCCGCCATCGCTCCAGAGCTGTAGCCAGCGACTTTTCGTGTGACGTCCCTTTCCTGCCGCGTTTGGACTTGAGGCGGTTGAGGCCAGGGTTCTGCGTCTGGCCAATGGCATCGTCCAGGTCCAGCTGAGCGGCGAAGTACCACTTGCGATAGTTTGCGTTGTGACCCCCAATGTAGTCGGCGTGGAGAGTCAGCAGTGCCTGGTTGGGCGTCATTCGCGATGCCCGGCTGTCGAGCAGTTGCATTAGGAAGTCGAACTGTGGGAACATACGGCAAACGCATCAATTATGAGAACATTGCCCGCAGCGCTAGTCGCCGTGACTGGTGTGCGGGGCACGAAGCGAATGGCGCACCATATTCCTCATTGAATCGCGCTGGAAACCGAACTTTTGAGTCAAGTCCAGAAAGACATCCTCGATCTCCTCCTTTGACAGTGGTATCTGACGGTCGGCGCTCCATGCCGGGTAGGCGTCACGAGGGGGTATGTTGTAGTCGTAGGCGGGAATGGGCGCCTCGTACAATGGCCGGGGAGCGGGTTCAAGAGACTCTGCGGACGGTGCTGGACGCTCTGCGTAGACATCTCGATCCGAGTCGGTATCTGGCATGGCTGGAGACGGGTCAGGATGAGACAATGGAGGCAAGCGAGGAGAAGGTAGCTGACGATATCCTCCATAGTTTTGGCCATTGTCGTACTCGTTGACGGCGGGGTTGCTGCTGTCCGAGGCATAGGTCTCGCGCTGGTCGTGAGGGCGGGTGTAGTCGACCTGCTCAGCGGACTCGTTATCGTAGTAGCGACGGCCATGGAAGGGGTCGTTATTGTGATCCATGGAGGGCGGAGAGGGGAACCCCTCGTAGGTGTTTGGCCCTTGGCGGGCTGGCTCCATGAAGGGGGAGAGAAGACAGTGGGTGACTACAAGGCGGTGGCAGACCCAGGGCAAGCTGAAAATGACGAACACCTGTTCTCACAAGCAGCACAGCCACCCGGCTTCAATCCTCCTCCCCTTTCCACTGCAATTCGGCTGCACTCCCAAGCTCCCTGTCCAAACCCTGGTGGAGCCATGAAGCTCGAAGCTAAAATAGTCCATTTCATCCAGAGAAAGGTAACACAATGTCCTGCTCAATACCTCACAGAGTTCGTACTGTTCTACCCGGCGTTGCACAGGATCTCGGCCTTTACGTGTTCGCTCTTGCGCCATTCCTCCATAGGGGGTCCCGTCGGCTGCTGCGCCCCTCAACAGCCAAGCCCTGCAACGCCATCGGTGATGAGCTCCAAAGCCCATTTGAGGGGTGCAATGTAGGGTCCCCCCGCTGTCAACCACAAACGGTCTGGCAGACACCCCGCATGGCAGATAAGCCCTGCGGCCTGCGAACGCCGCGTCTCGGTAAACAAGGCCAACATTCAGTCTTTCTGTTTCGACAGACTCCTTGCATGAGGCCCTCTCGAGGTTCTGCATACAATGCACTCCCGGAATGTCAGACGCACGCCTGCAGGCCACAGCGTGCCAATTATGAGCACTATTGACCGTATTTATGCTGCTTGCGGCCTCGTGCATCTCGACGGGACGCATTGACAACAGCTGGCCGGCCCCGTGGACAAGGCAATCGGCGGGGTTGCTTTGGAGCCGCGAAACGGTTGTGCCTCGCTGTAACCTCGCGAAGTCCTCTCCCTCACTTCCACGCTCCACATCCGATGATATCGTATCGATACCAAGCCTGTCTCTCTGCCTCGCCCACGACCGCCCACAGCAACACTCTGTGGTGGGAAGGCAACGTATGGGGGCTGGGCGGCATACATACACCTTCTTGAACACCAGGCTAAAATCCTCTGCACCCCCGCAAGCACCCTCCAAGTTTGGACTCCCAGCCAAACCTCCTCGATAGAACTCACTTAACTGACGTAATGCTGTTTTCTCATCTCGCCGAACCCCGACTGATAACACGAGGACCACCCAGCTTATTTTCGACGGTAGGCGCCTCCAGGTACCTACTCCTCTCGCTCACATCCATCCCCCCCTGCCAGGCCCTAGGCCATCAAACATCCTTCTGCACCTCATCCCAGAAACTCGGCCACGCTCTCCATTGCTGACCCCATCTCCCTATCGCCGTCGGCACGTCACTAGCCAACCCCCAAAACCTTCCTATAGCGCTCCAAAACGCACCCCATCCGCCGCCTTGGTACGGTGGTACTGGCACCGCCAAATTCCAGGGTTGCGAACCACTGAACCTGGAACCAACTACAACCAACACCGAGGGCTCACAATTGCGATGTCGGCATGTATATTTTCCTGGTACTCGACAATCGTCACCTCCGTTAATCAGCGCCAAAGCGAAATAGAGGTGAGAACGTGAATTCCAGACGAGCGGAGGGTTTCATCAAGCAGTGTCGACATATCAAGTCAAGACTCAAGTGAGTTTGCTGTTAGCATGGGAGTTTTTCTCGTATCACAAAACTCTCCAGGACAAGGGGTGTTCATTAGAAAACGGGGTCCTGCACTCTAACTTTATCGAGCGTGTAAACATTCGGAGAAACCCTTTACCCTTTCCCCACGCACCAGAACGTCAACGGGAAGCTACCCTTCGTTCATACGGGACCCACTGACGCTCGGCCCTTTCATCGCTGCCCCTCATCGCCGCCAAAAAGCGGGCGTAGGGGAGGAAGCGCTTCATTGATGGCGGGTCTGATCGTGATCGGCGCACCGTGACGGTGATGTTCCGCGCGAGCGCCCGCCCCGTGATAAGCGCCCAAGCGGCGTGGCCTCCGAAGAGCAAAAGATAAGATTACAATACACCCACATACTTACAATGGACCTTTGCGGGTCGGGAACTTATCTACAATACTTTGAACATGCAGTGGCGTCCGTAGGCCTATCCTCGGGCCTAGGCAGGCTATAATCGCGGTTTGCGGACCTCCGATAACGCACGTTCAGAGTGCCTGGGCACCTTCCGATCGTCACATCATGGTATAGGTTGTGGAGACGATTGCCTCTTGGTTCCACAGCCTTCCCTGGGAAACACGTCAAACTGGCTCAGACAGCGCTAGAGATCGCGAGAGCTTCCTCCTTGTTTCCGATCTCCTCAGTTCAAGGAGGGGCCAATGACTCGGTGTAATACGACGACGCTCGCTCCATCCATCGTTCACAGGGCCGCTGCTGCCCTCTTTGGCCTCGCATTCCAAAGTCATTGCCCATCGATAGAAGGTCAGAACCCTGGGTCTGCCTTCCTGTTCGAATGCCCCGGACTATTCATATACGTCAGGTCAATTGAATTGAATGTAGTGCCGCCAGCGGCGTGTGTGAGCCCGTCCATTTGCGTGGGCCATCTTGATAAAACTGGGGATATTAGCCACTGTGATGTGACACAAGGTGTTCCTCCGAGGAAAGCAATCGTCCATCCCGATTGGGAATGGAATGCGCGCGCTAGCTTATGAAGAGAAAGACGGTAGCGGTGCTCACACGACTCGCAGAAGTGTTCGTTCTGAAAGGATGTCACAATTGGGGGTGAAACGTTCGAGCAGGGAAGGAAGGATCTATGCTGAAATAACGTGGGGCTGGTTAGTGATCCTGGCGAAGATTCATATATCTGTGCTTTCTTGGGCGCGATCAGCTTATCCACAATGTAGAATTCCCCAAGCGACGAGGCCGCGCGCTGGCTATGTCATAGAGAAGATCAATGAGATCGTGGACGCCACGAATAGGTTGAGTTTAAACGTGAATAGGTGTTCGAAACGTTAATACCATACTCGTTTGACGCGTTCTCCTTCTGCACCCTCGCCCCAACTGAGGTGTTTTAATCTGACCGTCCCTCATCGGACCCTAGCACATAGTTCATGCCTTTGTATGTCTATAAGCCAAGAGTACATCCTTAAAGCTTATCCCATCCCAAGCAACCCCGCAAGTTCAGGGACAATCTATCCTCCAGAAACATTGTCGCCGATTTGCGATATTAAACCAACCTTAATTTCCATCTCCACATTACCATTTACTTGTCCTCCTCTTCCCAACCTTAGGAAAGTCTATGAGCCCCTCCCTCCTATCCCACCCACATCCCGCGAAGCCAAGAAGGGCAGAAGTTTGCAGAAGAGCCAAATTCCCGTTACTTACGAGAAGTCCAAGCGCCCTTCACCAGCGGCGCCACCTCAGCTCAAAACACGAGTCTGTAATCTAGGTGGAGAAGGGCGATCGCTCCGAGAGCGCATGCGGGCTTTTTCGCTCTCCTGGCTTCAGATGTAAGGTATGTTAGCCGATCTTGGATTCCCGGGCGTCAATCTAAACCTCGATCACGCACGCGGGGATGAGGCTCGCACACCGACGCTGCGAGGCAAGCCCCAGCTCCAATCCGCCCTCCTGGATAGTTGGGCGAATGGCTATTTGTGAGAGAAATGCTAGCGTTGATATTGGCCACATACCGTGTCCTCCCGAGTCGCACTTCCTGTGATCGAATTCTTACCATTGCACCCTTGAATGTATGTCAGGCGACAACATTCATTTTACCTTTGCGGTATGATTCGGGTCATCGACCATCCAGTGGGCGTGTCTACCGTGAGCTAGCCAAGCCTGGGGTATCGACTGACCATGTCACACACAATGACCCTTGAATGTTGGAACCTAGCACACTACGACCTCAGTCCATGCCACTGTCGGTCAGCAAGTCATGTGTGTAGAGGTTTTGCCTAAATCCAATGTGCAACGGGCCGTGTACCTTCTGCCCGGTTTCTTGTTTCTCTATTTCACCCATGTTTGTACGACATTTAATGAAAGTACTTCGAGGGTTCGGGAAGAGAAGGGAAGGGTGGACGTAATGCCCCCTGTATGGTTCGCCGTTTCAGTGACAGGCCTCCCCATATGTTCGGGATAGTAAGGGCTGTACGTTGGGGGCGTTCAGATCACGCCTAGTCACGCCTCTGCGTTCCTCATAGCGCCCATACGCTGGGAACTCGGATATGACTGCACGATGTGCTTACCATATCCTGGGGAAGCCCCCAGGGTAGTAGGAAGATGCAACGAGCGCCCAGACTGCACACAAGGACGTCATTGGCCCACTTCATCCGACAACCCATTCAGTAGCTGCTGGTGAAGCGTGCGCCACGAAAGGTTAACTGACAAGTTATAGAAACCGTTAGATCTTCCACCGAGTAAACGAGGGAGGTGGAGGGAACACGAGGCACTGCTTGAACAAGGAAAGGGTCAGGATGAGGCCTGAGAAATGAATGTATTGTCTCGCCGCTTGCGATGGGGACAACGCAAGGGGATGTGTTTAATCAGTCGGTAGCCGTTTGAGTAACCGTTTTAAAGAGGATGTAAGACGAGAAACAGTGTAGAACGAGAAACAGGTGACGATGATGAGGGAGTAAGAATGAGATGTTCCGATGTATGCAGAAGAATGAGGTCATCGAGTGAGGGAGATACGAAGGTCCAGAAAAGTGCACAAGGAATTGAAGCTGCCAGGAGAACCCAAGAACGAGATGAATGAAAGAAAAGATGGCATGCATAACCGTCAGTGAGAAGGGCGTGACAGCCATAATTGCTGCTTTGGGAATGAGGAAAACAAGAAGGGAGAGTTGAGGTTGAATTAGTCAACCCTCGGCACTGGCGTACCCATCGTCTTCGTGGTACGCTCCCTCGCCTCCGTCGGGCCATTTCCGTTTCATCGCCTTCGTCGTATAGGGTGGGCTTTCGCTTACAACTGTGTCCCTTTTCCGCCTTCGTCGCTCGGTCTCGCGGATGTTGAGCCGGACGCCCCACCTGGCAAGATGCTATTACCCTCGGAGTGAGCTGAGAAACCGGGGGCACAAGAAAGTGAACACGTACCTTCGTGAGTTCCGTAGATGCTTGGAGCCCTGGGAACTCTTTGGTAGAGTACACCCGAAAGGGTCCACCGTAGCACTCTGCCTGCATTCTGACATTGGAATCATCCGTCCTCTTCTGTTTCGAGGCATAGAGGTCGAACACCCGATAGCGGATAATGAAGTTCCCCTCCGTCTTCACGGCAAGGTCCTGTAAAAGCAAATGAAGGGCATGAGTACCGCAAAAATGGTAAGTAACACGGAAAAGCGGAACGAGCGAGCGAAAGAGAACAGATAACAAAGCACCATGTTTCAATACAACCCATTCAATCGATTTTCGCTGTCACAGTTATCACGACAAGGCACGGGAACGGCAGTGGAGAAATAGGCAAGACGGGTAAAGGATGAGGGCACGCACCGCGAAAACAAACACCAAGGCCTTCTGCCCTTGATACTCCACAACGTTGGGTTGGACTACGGTCTGGCCCACTAGCGCTCCCGTCATCTTCGTCCCCTCTACCACGCCAAAGTTGTTGACATAATGCACAACTTCTGGAGAGCCCAGAACCATATGCGTAAGAAAGGAAGTCCGCGACAAAAAAACTGTCAGTTCACGCCCACATCCCTTGGAGGGGGATATAAGTTGGCGTACCCGATGAATCGGTATCGTCTTCGAATGAAGAGATAACACTTGCAGGGGGTAGCGAGTCCGAGCCATACCGTCCATCGCTCCCGTTGTGCGAACGGGCTGGCGTCGATGATCCTGAAGACGAGGAGTTCCGTTCATCTCGATTGAGATGGTCCTCATTGCCTTGCCCAGGGATAGGAAAGAGGTCCACCGTGCAAATGAGGCCGACGTTTTGAATATCGCTACACACCCAGCGAGATAAGTGTAAATTAAGGCCCTATTCACCGATCAGAGCCACTCACTCATAATTAGTTATCTCCCGTTCGACCTCATGCTCCGCTCCCGGGTCAAGGATGTGAAAGAGCTTCAGTAATACAACGGGAGGCGGATCAAGTGGGCGGCGGTCGACACGGGCGTACCTAGAATAGGTAGAAAGTAAAGGGTGGCACAAGTCAGTCAACACGGCAGAAGCATGATAGAGAGCAAAAGTTAGGCTGCCTCGAACTCACTTTCGCCCTAAATCGGCTTTCTGTATTTCGATGAGTTCCGACCGTGTAGTATCATGGGCCAGCTGACCCGATTCAAAGGGTATTGGCTGTCCTGTAGAGTTAAGGAAACGCGATCATGGGGATGTCAGAATCAGGTTTCCTCTCATTACAGCCGTTGAAGAGGGGTTTGAAATTGGCGAGGGAAGACATATGGGTGACTTACTGGAGCCAAAGTCCGCTACGGAGAACATTGCAGACTGGACTTCGGAGGAACTGCACTAGACAATGGTCGAGGGCTCTGGGTGCCAAAGCCAAGGTTAGGACGAGTATCCGAGTGTCTCGTCGCAAGGAGAGATAGGTATGGTGGTATCCCCGCGAAACAATCTGTCCGCTGGGTTATCCAAGGAATCGCGTCTCAAAAATCAGAGTAGTGGAAGGTTCGTTAGAGCGCGTTGGTCGAATGCGCTGAGAATGGCGTGCAAGGTCGTTCAGATCCCCAGTCTAAATACAAGGGATCGACGAAGACGATGTCGCGCAGGACCTGTGGTGATGGGTGGGCGAACAGAGAGCTAAATTCCCGGACGAAGGCGCGGGCCATGTTTATACTGGGTGAGCTTCCTTCCTTGATATGAGATCAATTCCCGATAGGGGCACTAGCCAGGTGCTGGGGTTGCGATTAGAGAACAGGGTCCTTCACACCATTTCCCGCTAGGCTTTTCTCTCTCAAATCACAAACGACAGGTCCCCGGGGTTCGAATCGGGCGGCAGCTTCCTTTCGAAGGATAGAGATTCGACAACAAGTCGACAACACCAAAACCATTCCGCTTCTTATCACAAGAATGGCCATACAAGTTCACAGCAAGCGTAAGGAATAGGGTACTGTATTTTATTGGGGTGTCCAGCAAATTCGCCGACTGTTTTGATATCTTCGCTTCCTGGCCCCTGGGAGTAGCGGGGTGCCACACTGCTTCAAGCTTCCAGCGTCATGCCGTCGGCTGTTGCCCGAACCATCGGCCTCGCGACACAAAGAAATATCGAAGGAGGACCTCGTTGCGGATAAGGTAACTGGGTGTGGAGATCGCAGAATCTGAGGGACGGTCAGAGGCCTATATGTTCGTGATCGCTTCTCAGCGAGTTCTTCCCTTCCTTCGCACGAAGGGCCACCATACAGATGATGTCAGCGCTCACCACCACGGCAGGCTGGTATCCACTGAGATGAATTGCTCGCCGAAGACGGTATAATGTGAACGTTCGCAGAACCCCGCGAACATGGGACCCTGGAGCCCACACCGCGACCAGATTGAGTTAAGGTTTAATACTCATATCTGTTCGAAGGAGTTTTTCAGGTCCAATAATATAGCACTGGGCAGGGTATGTACCTACCCGCGAACTACGTGATACCGCACCAAGCTCTGCTCCCGGAGCAACAACTTCGGGGGAGGTGCAAGGGCGTATCCACGGAAGGCGATCACCTGCTGTTCAGGGGTTAGTGCAAGAGGTTCGTTCGGTGAGTGACCAGTCCAAAAGTATTGAACAGCCAGCCACTCCTCTCTATTCGTCAGAGCGGTAGAAAGGGCACAGGAAGGTTACCGAACTCCTGCCAAGGCCCCGAGGGGGCGCAATGGATAGATAAGAACGAGGAAACATAGACATGCGTATCTCGAGAGCAGCGACGGAAATTACTTTCCAACCATCTGGTGCACTTCCGGGGGGAGGGTAGAACGGCAACCAGACCAAGTCTTCTAGGATCTGCCGGAGCACTTTTATAGGCAGTCAGCGTCGGATACTTACAGGGAACGAGGATTAAGCTCACACTTATGACCCTTGCACCCTTCGCCGATCAGTCTAGTACAGATACCGACACTAAAAGAAGGTAGAAGGGGCCACCCGGGAATTATGGTCGAGTCCCAGTCGTCGTTGTGATTATCAGAAGGGATATATTGGCTTCCGCCAGTTAGCCTATACATACGTACGATTACTGGGTGGCCTCGAGGAAACGCTTCTCAGCCTCCTTGAAGTTGATGACGTTCCAGATAGCGTTCAAATACTGCGAATGTTATTAGCTAACGGCGGAGTGTAAAGAAATGGCATGGAGCACCCACGTCAGGCTTAACGTTCTTGTACTGTGGGCGCAGAGTTAATGGTGAGTGATGGCGGGTCAAACTTGGGCAGAAAAGTTGATCATACCTGGAGGTAGAAAGCCTGGAGGAACGTAGTTTAGACTCGGGGGTGGATCGGAGAGCAGAACGAGGGTACTCACGTGTTCCCAGATATCGACACCAATGATAGGAACGTGGGCTAATGGAAAGGGTAGTGAGGATTCGCTCAGTCAGCAGGCGCTCCAAGGTGACCGTCCAAGTCAGAGGACCCTGAATTGTCCGGAAAGGCCACTCACAGATCAGAGGGTCCTGGTTCGCAGTGCTTACAACCTCAAGCTTATTGGTCTTCTTGCTGTAACCCTACAAGCAAAAGCGTGAGCTGACGCGCTTCTAGACCGAAACATGCTTTGGAACTAACAAGCCACCCCCATCCAGAGCCCTGAATAGCCGCAGTCTGGGTGTTGAACTGCTTCTTGAATTCCTCGACACTCCCAAAGTCTCTCTCAATCGCCTTCTTCAATGCGCCATCTGCAAGCTTACCACCATCCTCGTTGGCAGGTGCAAGGTTCTTCCAGAAGAGCGAGTGGTTGATGTGGCCTAAAAATTACATGAGTCACTGAACGTTACCCACCTTGAAGAAAAGAACATACCTCCGCCGTTGAACTTGATAGCAGCCTGGAGCGCAATCTGCTCCTTAACGGAGGTCGACCTGAAGTAGGCCTCCTCTGCCGTGTTGAGACCATTGACGTAGGTCTGGTGATGCTTCTGGTGGTGGAGAGTCATGATCTCCTCAGAGATGTAGGGCTCAAGTGCCTATATTATCGCAGAAGAAGATTGTCAGTGACTACCCCGAGTCGCGACTGCACCAGTTCGCTCTCACATTGTAGGCGTAGGGAAGAGGAGGAAGCGAAGCGGTCTGAATGCCACGAACTTGGCGCGCAGACGCGACAAACGCGCGTGAGATGGTGGGCTTGAAAGCGTTGCGAACAGCGGCGGCGAGCATGGCGTTGAACAGAGCGTGTACAGAGTTCAGGCGAAAGGAGGGGCAACTCGGTTACGTCGTTGAGTCCACAACGGCAGATCCCGACAGTGCGTCATTGGCTGGCTGACTCAGGGGTCGCTCCACGTGTCGCTGGGAAGCGCCCACACGTGACAGGTCGATGCGGCGCGATGCGTCGGTCTGCATCTGCTCCCGCCGCCCCCCCCCCCCCCAAATTGGATTGTGGATTATTCGGTAGGTGAAAAGTGCTATTTAAATGCCAGTATACTTTACATTGGTAATTTGATATTAAACTAAATAATTTATGTGTCAGGCCGGGGAGGAAGAGGATTATAAATGCTGGACAATGAACTGGGAACTGGGACGAACCAACGCGAACCTACCATCCACTAAGGCTGGTCTGAGAGCCCGACCTTCTTGTCCAACTCCCAGCTTTGCTCGCAAGGCTTCTAGTGTCGCTCGAAATCGACGAGCGCGGACTTGACCGACTATCCCATGTAGGGCTAGGCGGTAGCTTCGCAGAGAGTTTATGGGAGAACCTCCGACTCGTCTCGGACGAGAGGGACCTTGCCTTCCTCTCCATAGCGTGCACCTCGACGGGATTTCCAAACTCGTCGTACTGCGTACGGTACACGCCGGACTGTTTTAATCGACCACCACTGAGAGTCGGCCAGCGATCTTGGGTATATTGCAGTGTGAATTCCTGGATATTTGGATTTTCATGGACGATGCGGGTCGCACTCGCGATCATGTCTTCATCAGAAGGTTTGTACATTTTGGTGAGGGTGAAAGACTCGAGATTGGGGGCGTCACGAAGGGCACGAGAGAACTCCTTCTGTAAGAATCAAACAGGGTGAGTTTTGCAAACCCCAATGATCAGAAGAATACTCACAACTCTGAAGCAGGGTCTACTGAAACATAGGAGTTGGAGGTGGCGGAGGGTGGGGCAGGCAAGGAGGAAGGAAGAGAACATTTGGCCCTCGTCGTTGGTGTAGTTTTGGCCGGTGAAGGACAGGTCGACCCAGACACTGAGCGATTCGAGATTTGTGAAGTCCTGCAGAGCCGTGAACGTTGGTGAAAAAGACGACATCGTGTGATGTAGCGACGTGAGCGTAAGGAAACGGAGCTTCTCCGGGTGAGGCAGGGACCGAAGGTATTTGAGTGGACCATGAAACGATTCAAGACGAGACAGCGAGGTGTGCGGCACGTTGAACATCGATGGAAACGTCCCGCTTCCGACAGCCTGCTGCAAAGCGATATGCCGCAATCGTGTGTGTGCGGTGAAGAACTTCATGAAGGCGTTGTGGTCGACAAGTATAGAGCCGTTTTCCTTCGAGCCAGACTGGAGGACCATATCGCCGAGCGTGATAGACTTCAACCGGGGCCACCGCCCGAGAACAACAGTTCGGACGTCGAAGAGCCTGTGTGCGGGTGCTGGAGCTGATAACGCCAGCTCTTCCATCCGAGGACACCGTTCGATGAGCATTTCCCACAACTTCCTTGGAAGCCGTTCTACTCTGGGCTGACCATCTATTGAAGACGTCAATTGAGTCGATCAAGATCAAGACAAGGGTCATATGAACTGACGTTTTAACCAGTCAAGGGACCGCGACTTGACCAATAATGAGAATTGCTTCAGGTCGGAAAAGTTCCAAAGCTAAAGAAGTCTAGATTAGCTCCATTCAAACTACACGAGGTACGCCGCTGTACTCACTTCGCTTGAAGGATTCAATGGTTGGAGCCCTATCGTAGAGCTGATACCCTTGAGGCGTGGACATCTGGGAGGGAATAGGGGCGAATGATGTCAGTTGCACCCAAAATACGTCGACGACGTCACGACATACGATTTCCTCAACGCCAACCAGAGTTCTTCCGGAGGCATTTCCCATCCATTCCAAGCAAACGCTTCCAACGAACGAAGGTTTGGGCATATCCTGGATAAAAGATCTGCCACCAGAGCTTCGTCGATCTCCTCGCCAGGAGCGGTCCATTCCACGGGATTGGGGTGGACATCGAGTCTTCGAATGTGTTGCGCAATCTCCGGGTGCCTCGAGAGAGCGACGAGTGTGCTTTTGCATTGTCTGTTGGTCTTGAGTTCGACGTTGGAGTAGAGGAAGGGGACAAAGAGCATGCGCATCCGGGATGACTAGGGAAGGCGCGTCAGGCGCGTCGCCAAAGTAGCAATGAAGGGGAGGGGACTTACACAGAGGCTGAGGTTGAGCACATCGCTGAGGGATTCGGCCTGGCGTCCAATCTCGTAGATAACACAAGAAGGGAGGGCTTCTATGAAACACATTCTTGGATCCACAGCGAGCTTCGGGGGGTCCATCCTGAAGTAACCCTTGAGCTTCGGGATGGGGCTAGTCGACAAACCCATGCTTGAAAGTGTCCTGCTAGGCATTGGGGATCGAGGCTTGGGGGAGGGCAAATAAGGCTGACCGGGTCCGCAGAAACGTGAAGATATAAAAAGTGTGTCAACCGCACAACACCTGTTCGCTCGAGCCGCAGGTTGCGGGCATGCAGATTCACGATTGGGTTGGTGACAAGAGGAATGATGCACCGGTGATGGAGGCGTTGGGGCCAAATACCTCGCCAAGGGTGATAACGCCGGTCCTTTTCTCCAGAATTGCTCCATTCTGCTGGCGAAAACCCTTTGAACAAGGTGGATAAATATCAAACAGCTGCAGGAGATGGGACCATGATGACTGAAGTGACGTCAAGCTTTCAAGACCTGGTCCACGCAGTCAGCCTCCAGAATTCAGCGAAGTGGACCGTTCCGCTCGAGCATTGCACACGTTTTGCAGCCAGCAAGTGTCATGTAAATACGCGCTGGATGGCGTCTTTGGCCGCCAAGATTCGTTCGTCGGTAGTGAGAGCAGTCCGACGGGCTGGGCCCGAATGAGGAACGAGCCAAAGTTAGTCTCAAGAGACGCAATCAAACCTCGCCATCGGAGTCGGAAATCGGAGGTAAAGGGCTGTAAAGGGGGCGGTGGTGGCCCAACAACAGGCTTGCAACAGGCCCTCCCTAGTACCTCAGGATTCACGCTCCAGGGGCAGAGATCTGGAGGATTTAGGAACTCGAAAGGCAATGGAAGCCAGGCAACCACTCCACGCACAAATACCGATGCTGTAATCGCTGCGAAGGTTGCCGTGAAGGGGGCAACGAGGCTGGGAGTAATCGGAGGCAGACGCGATAAATAGGCTGTGCCTGGCGACCATGATTCCGAGTACATTGACTCTGGCTCACTGATAAAGGTGATCTTATCGCATTCGACTGAGCGCTTTCGCCGCATATTGATCCTTTGAGCATATCTCTTCGAAAGTTGGCACCTTCCGGTGGCTTGTATCCTTGGCTTTGACGGGCATTCTCTTACACCGATTGGAGAGGCAAAGGTAAACCCAATGATACGGCGGGTACACGTTATGAGCCTCGTTTTGCGTGCTGTGGAGACATTTTTGGTCACCGGTCCTTTCGGCGCCTAAAACCCCCTTCGGTGGATCTGGAGTTCTCGAGATACTCGCCGCAGTAAGCCTGGGTCTCGAGCTACTTCGGACGTCCGGTAACTACGATGTGCCAGGAGCGACGCATGGATGTGAAGGCCCAGACACCCGCTTCTCGACGGGGCTGCTCAGCAAACAAAGCATCGAGCGCCCACACACATCATTCCAGTGGGAGGCCCGGAACGAACCTCCTTGGCACGTGTAGCGCAGCCCTTGTTGTGCCACTTTTCTTAATGGACTCAATGAAAGAAGAACCTGATCATGAAAGGATATCCCTTCCTCCGACCCATTCTCTTCCCGCAGGACTCCCACCCAGATCGAATCATTGTCCTTCCAGGCAAGTTCTCGCATGAACATCCCGCTAAGTAACGTAACTCTCGGCAAGATAAGTGAAGGCTCCCGCTGAACCCTACACTCGGCTGAGTCTTTCGTAGCCCTTGGTCGGCTCCCGATCGAATTCCTCGGGTAACCTGTCGTGATAAGCCAACACCGAGTACTTTGTACCATTTAGACTAAGGTAAATGAGCCTTCGAGAAGTATCTTGTAGGAGCAATGTCGGTGACATACCCTTCCGCCGGACATAGCGGAAGATGTCGCCAGGTATAGTGTTACAAAAGGGTGGCCTGCTAGCTATATCAGGCTTGTGATCCTCGTAGGCTCTTTGCACTTGGGGCCCTCGGTACTCAATTGTGATTAACAAAGGTGCAGAACTATGCATGCACGCGGGGCGACGAAATAAAGAATCCCGTCAAGATATGGGTAAAACACCCAGCATCTTTTAATCGCCCTAACTAAGGTCTCCATGACTCCTTTAAGGGCGAGTCCTAGCCCCTGTCTAGGGCGCTTGATCGCGTTTGCGATGAAATCAGTACCAAGATAGCACGCGCGACCGGGCGCTTAACGTCTGATTTCGGTAAGCGGTGATAAATTGTTGGCCTGAGTCTCAGTCACCCGCATGCAAGTTCCATAACTGAGAGTCAGGTACATGCTTGAGATGGACCAGTCTCGCCTAACATTCTCTCGTACACCTAAATAGGCGGACCACGCGCCTTGCCTTCGCATAGGTCAGGTGGGCCGCAGGCCTCTCAAGACAGTGGTTTACGGGCGGAAACCCACGTCTGTTCCTTGCGACCCGGCGACTAACCTGTCAACAGGGTCTGTTCAAAAGCACAGGGCAAGCACAGCATGGCGGCCTCGAGGAGCTTTGTGGTGGACATGAGGCCCTTGGTGGCGTCCATTCAATCATGCGGTCACCCCAAATTTAGAGGTCGGTGTTCAGAGCCAGATTAAAACCTGCAGGCCGCATACCTTTTGTTTTTGATCATTGTGGCTGTTTCCGATCGTTATCGAGCTGGGATTGCAGATGATAAGCCTGTTGCTTGTCGGGTGGGTTCAGGGCGAAAGGGATGGTGTTGATCAAGCGGACTACGGAACCTCACTCGATACAATGTCGCCATGAAGTCCGACGCTGAGATCACCCAGTATCTCCACTTCGGAGCCTCCTGGGGTGTACCTACGGTCGCGTTCGTCTGCTGTAGGCGAGTCCGTTCTGTTGAACTCCAGGTTAACGCAAACGTCATCGCCGCGTCGTATTGCGAGATAGAGAATCCACGACTCGATGTTGATCGCGGATAGGAGAACGCAGAATCCCTGTGCACAGTCAGTCAATGGCTACTGGAGGGAGCGAAAACGGGCCCACCTGTACAATGTCTCGGATCGAGCAGGGGCGAAGGCTGGCGACCCTGACAATGGGAGGGCAGCTGCGGCCGTATCCGTCGGTACGGGCCAACAACCATTGAGATTTATCGGCCTCGTCGTGCCAGTAGTAACGAGCGATTGTATCAGACTGATCCATATGATTCAGCAACAAATGAAGCAAAGGGTCAGGCGGTAACATACATCGTCTGCCGACTCCTTCAGTCGAATAGAGACATCCGCCCTCTGCATGTTGCGCTTCATGATGGCCCAATCGCCTTCTGGCATCACAAATTTCAAGGGCCTGTGCTTGGCCCATTGGGACTTGAAGTGTGCTTTGGTGGAGTCGTCCTGGTCGATTGGTTTCCATGGAGAGTTTGTTACGGAATCAAGGTCGAAAACATCGTCTGACCTTGCCGCAATCTCGAGGTGTTGAGACCAATATACCAGGGCGTACCTGCCGCACTCGCCATTTGCGGAAGGACCGAATCCAAAGAGTAGGTCGAGGCATCGATGCATGAGATAAGTGTGGTGGGAAGGTGGTGAATGAAAATCCCCTGCACGGAGCTTGTCCGTGAGGAAATCGCGAAGGGAGGTGTGGAAAAGTGCGACAGGAACATCATCTCGACCTGGGACTTGCAGGATGGCCTGGAGGACGACAAGAACACGAATGATCTCGTATGTGGAAAGCCCCAGTAGGGCAGACATCGCCGCAATAGAGATGGGGGTGAGAACGCATGCCACGGTGGAGACGATCGTCTGGAAATGAGGAAGGTGTTGTGCTCGGGACAGAACCTCGACGTAGACGCCATCGAGACCCGGGTTAATTTTCAGGGCCAAGGGGAGTCTCTCCATTGGTGTTCGTGGGTCACGGTTTCCCGAACCTCCAAGGATGAATCGAGCGATCGTCGAGCCGAATATGAATGAACCGTCACAGTAGTCCACAAGCGAATCCATGTCTTGTGGCTCAGGCCATTTATCGCCAAGTGCACGCAGGGCTCTGTCATGTTTCCGTGCTTTGGCGAATGCAACGGTCATGAAAGATGCCACGTCCGCGCGACTTGATCTGCTGACCAAGTCGATGAGATGGATCGTCGGCAAACCATCTTCAACGTGGGTTTGGATGTGTTCCTCGATTCGGCTGGTGATGAAGAGCCGGACAGGGATATCGGGGTTGCGGGAAAAGAATTCAATGGAGTAGTCGATGAAACTTGAGATACCTTCCTTGTCCGCACACTCATCCAACCCATCGACGAGCATCAGGTATGGGTCGTTGCTATCCACACGACTTGCCTCCAGGGCGGTAAGGAGAGGCCTGTATACGAGATACTCGAGCTGGGACTCGAGCGAGCATGTTGCCTCGATCAACCCTGGGTCTTCGATGATCGCCCTCTCGACGAGCGCTTTCGCTCCAGGGACATTCAGTGATATCTGGTGAGCGAGAGTCGAAGCGAAACGATCGATTGTACTTCTGTCGCCCGCGTTGCGGAAAAAGAAAAAGCTCACGGCGAGCCTGTTCTTGCGCGCGTACTCTTCGGCGATGCTCTGGGCGATAGCAGACTTCCCACAGCCAACGAAACCATATAACCAGCAAATGGGCTTTCTGGAGGTCTCGCCGCCTTGAGAGACCCTGTCTCCGCCGGATGCCGGGTCAGCCTTTGTCGCACTCCCGTTCTTCACCCACACATGAATTTCCCCGAACACCCCTTGCCTCGTTCCCGGCAGGCAATGCGAATCGGGAGGCGCAAACTGCCTGTTCCTCTTGTGAGACGCGTCCTTGATGGGATTTAAAAGTCGGAAAAGTTCTGGATGGTGTTTAGGACAGTGTGCGCCCAGACAAACGCTTCACATACCAATGAGCTGCCCACCAGAGTTGTAGATCACATACTTGTTCTTTTGAATACTGTGCGCTTGGGTAAACCGCAGATCGTTGACTGAGAAGTCGTGCGCGCATGAGAGGGCGTCTAATTTACCGCCATATGGGTGTGGAGGGGGATCGTTGGGGTCAGCCATGGCCGTAAGAGGACAACCAGGACTTGCGCAATCGATAGCCACACCCAAATTCGGAACATCTGCCACGTGGTTTCGGGCGCCTGTTTGCGAAAGGGTGGGTCACTCCATGCGAAGGTAATTGATGGGTATGAACGACAATCAGGGGCATGGCTGGTGTATCTACGAGTGTACATCTGACCAAGCCTGGGCGAAATGGGTGACGGGGAGCTATTAGAATCACATACAGTGCCCAGTGCTTGGTGTACATGGTGAGCCCACCGTCTTCAAATTTGTGCAGTCCCGTCATATATAGTCTTCCCAACGCAGCCATCTGGATCATCTCCCCACGTTGGTGTTTCACTTGCGCTCCGATGTTCTGGAGACCGACATGCTGATGCAGATCCCTTCACAGACCAATCACTTCGAACGAGGGACTCTGATGATGGTTTGGCTCAATAATGGCTATATCGTAGCACTAGAGTCTACACTAGTGGACGGGGGAAGAAAGAACATGAATGCGGGTAGTGAATGAGCGGATCTATCGAGATTATAGTATTACGAGTAGGTATGTGGGAAGGTAAGGGTTAGCTCGGAGGAGACCAATTAAAAATACAACGAGAACAGAGCAACAAGGAGGCCAAGGAATGGGAATGAGTGTGGGATATATACGTGAATTCTCCTGGGTATCAGGTATCAAAGTGCGAATGCAAGGTGACAGTGAAATGCAAAGTTTGAAGGGAAAAGGGATACTGGAAACAGGGTACCGAGAGTCTGAGCACAGCGAAGAACTATGAAAGCAACTATTAGGATCCAAGTGTCAAAGCAAGGTAGAGCGCTTCGAGTGAATGCGAATGAAGAATATGCGCCAAGAAAATGTCAACGTGAATGTATGGAATGGCGGTTATACCATGCAAGAAGGTATCACAGGACATAAATGAAACATGAGCGAATGCAATCTAAAACGTGAAGCAACCGAGAAAGGAGAGGACGCCTGAAGTAGGCATGAACGCACACCAACATCAACACTCAACCACCTCGATCTCAACTGGCATCCTCCTTCACGACGGTCGTCGGAGGTTCGAAGAATGCAGGATCCGCCAGAACCGACTTCCTCTCTGGCACTGTCTTCAATTTTCTCTCCCCCTTCACTACCTGCATATCAACATCAGCGAGGATGTCCTCGCCAGCAGAATCCAAAGGGTGGTTACCCTTTGATGCGACAGCCAGGGAGAATGGGAGATGGAACTGCATTTTATCCGAAGGGCGAGGAGCTTCCAAGCTGAGGTCTTCAATCTCATCCTGCCAAACACCTTCAACGCCTCCATCCCCCGACTTCTCCGTCGCGCGAATCACCGGGGACCCGGGAAGGAGGGGGGTGAACGACACCTCAATACCAACAACTGGCGATGGAGGACTCAGGGGAGTAGGGGACATAGGAAGCGAAGCTGAGGAGCAGTTCGAGTCACATTCGCCAGGCGAGTGCGAGCATGTACTCCACTGCGAGCTCGAGGGGCTGGTAGGGCTCTGAGGAGAGCCAAATTGGCCATAGCCCGCCAACTCATAGTGCTCCACGGTCGCATCTCCCAGATCCAAGTTTAGATGGGCAGATCTGTTATGCTTTCTTGACCTCATGGGGTCGGTAGGGGGAAGGGGGGCAGAGAACACAGGAGGGGACGCGACGAGATTCTTGGTTGCCAAGCGAGGTCTGTTCACGGCAGGGGTGTCCCAGGAGGGCGAGGTCGCGGGGGGAGAAGAGAATCGCACTGGCTGGTACAGCAGGGAAGACTCTGATAGCGATTTGTCGGAAGGAGATGACGTGGATGAGGGCGTATTCGAGTACGTGCCATACCCATACCCAACATCCAGGGGAAGACCCATTCCACTGATTCCAGCCTTCTCAGCAGGTGGGCCGGAAGCACTCAATAGGGCAGCTCTCGAGTGCGGCGACGGCTGGCGGTGGTACATGCTCGTTGTCCTCGCTCTCGGCGTCCCATTGTGGTGCATCGCCGCCGCAGAACTGGAGCTTGCGATGGGCTCTTCCTTGGGCAAGTTGGCGGGAGGTTCGGCAGAGCGCCGGTTCTTGAGACCCCTCCCCATGATCGCCTTGATAGCGGGCATGAACCTAGGCTTCGGCCGCTCAGCCTCCAACGTGATCTCGATGCCTCCTGAGATGTCGTCGTCTTGGACTTCGTGCTTGTGGCCCCCAGGGGCTAGCATTGACTGCCACTGTCGCCGATGATTCCGGGGCCGCTTCTTCGACGTTTTCCCTTTGGCCTTGGTGCCCTCGTCGTCCATCCCCGAGTCGCTATTCGCAAGAGTGTCGATGACGTCGTCGGGGTAAGGTGTCTTGATTCTGTGCCTCGCCGGCCTGCCAGGGGCATGCACCGCGCTTTCCACCTCGAACTCCAAACCCGAGTTCCTCGGTGTTCCTCCGCTCATACCCATATCCACATCAACGTCGAACGAATCGTATGGGTATGCTGGGCTGCTGAAGCCCAATGCTTCAAGTTGGTCGCCAGGATGACTCAGAGCCTGGCGACTTTGATAGAATTCTGAAGCCTTTGGGGGACTGCGCTGGGTGGGGTGACGGCGACGACGTCGATGAGGGTGCCTCCGATGCCTTTCCAAGCCATCCTCGATATCCCCAACAATGTCAGTGATATCGTGTATATCAGCAAAGAAAGCCTCGTCGTCATCCTCGCTTTCGTCTGACAAGGCTTCGTTTCGCAGGATTGATCTCCGAGACATGTCTACATTGTCGAACTCGAACTCGTCGCCTTCACCCTCGGTTTCCGTCTCGGTTTCAGTCGCCGTTCCTCCGCTAGTCGGCGTATCATCCAAGTCGTCCGATTCCTCCTCTTCGACAACGGCGAAGAGCCTGGCTGGGGGAGGGTGGACCTTGGCAGGGTTCATTCGTGGGCGAGGGGGGATGTTGGCGAGGTCGTGCAAGTCCTTCTGGCGCCTTGACCCAAAAACGTCATCGTCGATATCCATCTCGAGGTCATCCACCATCTCATCGTCGTGCTCAGGGTCCAGCAGGGTCTCCACATCCCACCCAGAATCTAAAACCGGCTCGAACACACCCCCCACGACCCCATCAATGACCTCCATCTCATCATCCCCATCATCCACAACCCTCATCCCTCCAAACGCCCCATCACAATCCATCGCCGCCTCCCTCCTCTTCTCTCTTTCCATCTGCAGCCGCATCTTCATGTCCGCCTTCCTCATCATCCTCATCCGGGGGCTCACGTCCGGGGGTTCCCCGAACTCAATGCTCGGAAATGCCATGCTCATGACCATCCCACCACCGTGAAAGAGAGGGTGAGGATTTGGAGGGTTGACGTACTCCCACCCCTCGTTCTCCGCATCTTCGTTTGTCCACATCCCTGCGGGCGAAGCTAGGGCCGAGCTCCTGAATGGCGCCGACAACCCCAAGCGCGCGAGGTCGCTATTAATATGGCGGTCATCGGAAATGCCAGACTGCCCAGTGACGCTGTTGCAATGCCGCAAGACTCCGTTACTCCATGCCCGCCTTCGGCTCCTAACCTCCAAGATGTCAAGGTACCGCTCCTCCTCCTCCAGGATGTCCCTACGTTCAGCCTCAGCTCCTGAGATCATCTCCCGTAACTTGGACATGCGTTGAGAAAGGCGAGTGTACTCAGGGTTGAGTTTGAGTCGCATCAGCAGGGTCAACTGGAAGTCAGGCGAGTCGACATCGGGGGTAGCATTAGTACTTCGATGGGCAATTGCGGACGCGGTGGGGGTGCAATTGGGAGTATCGGTGAGGGGAATTAGGAGAGACGAAGAGGAGGCAGCGCAGGTGGGGTTGAGCTGATCGAGGATGTTGAGAGTGGACTTGGAAGCGGACTTGTTGCTGTATGGTCCAGGAGGACATTCGGTGGCTACGGGAGAATCCGGTGTCAGCGCCACAATGAAAAACAAAAGTGTGACGCTTACAATCGACCCCAATATCCTGCTCTTCCTCCTCAGCTGGTGATGGATCAAGACCCTCCTCGTCAACCTTCGGCAAGTCGACATCCGACGCCGTAGGTGTCGTCAACCCGGTGTCATCTGTTGCGGCGCTGACACCACTCTCGATAGTCGCCATTGATCCGCTACTCGTACTCTCAGTGGTGCTTGAGGACTCCCGACGCGAAGCATACAGACTCCTAGAACCTTGATTTGACCCTGCGTCGGACGGGACGGTCAGATAGGACGAGCCTTGCGTGACAACCTCGAAGGAATCCACCACCTCTTCGGTAGAAGCTTCATGCGCCACCAGAGGAGCGGGACCGCCATTGTCCTCAACTCCAGGCAAATCAGACGGAAGGGGTGGAATGAGGACCGGTGCAGGCACCGAAGCCACACTAGACTTGCTGCGACCCCAGCTCCGCTTCAGTCCCAGGATATTCCTTTGAGTCGGCGGCGCATCGCCCTTATCCTTCTCTTTCTCCTTCGCCGCATCCTTGTCTCCCAGGAGTGCAGCAAACGACCTTTTCTTGACCAGTTTCCCACGACTCTTCTTCTTGACGAGCTCATGCTCACCGCTCGTCTTTGTCGGGGACGCCCCAGAAGCAAAGGAATCGAAAGACACCTTTTGCTTGGATGCAATTGTGGGGCTGGTAGGCGGGGATACCACGGATGTCCCACAACTCCTCCGCCCCTGGTCCATCGCACTCCTCGGGGTAATGTCGACGCTGATGTTCCCATCCGAGATGTCCATCTCGTCCTCCAGGTCTTGCGCGTGCGTCCTCTCAAAGTCCTCTTTCACAAAGGCCCTGCACGATTCCTCAATCATCGCCATCTCATTCTCCGCACTCCTCACCATACTACGCAAAAGCCATAGACGGTAGTTGTACACCGTGGGCGCGTTGACTGACGAGCGCACTGGTCCGGCGTAAGGGCCAGGCGGTGCTGGAATGGCCTCGCTCACCAGGCCGGCTTCCTTAGTGAACGCAAATACAAGCGCCTCGAGCACGAAGCGCCTGTAAACGTCAACGAGCTGTGCACTGATGCGGCGGTGGTAGTCTTGCATACGTGCCTGGTGGTGCGACCGGGTATTGGGGGTCTGTGGGAGGGATGGGGAGAGAGGTGTGCGCGGAGGCGACCATGGCATGGCGGGCTGGGGGATTTTGTGCTGTACCCCGTAGGTATAGGTGTGGGGTGGGTGGCCATGTCCATGGTGGTTCGTGAGGGACGAGTCGGGGGATGGGGTGTTGCCACGGCTGTCAGAAGACAACGGGGGTGAAGGAGATGGGGAAACAGGGAAGTCGTTGCGAGAGAAGGCTCGAGCGTGGCTTGGTGGGGAAGAACGCGGAGACATCATGGAACTGTAAAGTGTTCATGTCAGTTCCAGTCACCGTAGCGCCAGTATAGAAAAGCCATGGTGGATGAAGTAGGGGGTGCCGGGGCTGAAGAAGCCGGTGTCCGCGCCTCGCAAGAACGACTCGCCGCTTCGACCTGGGATCTGCGACCACTGAAGATGCGCGCCGAAAAAGTCACGCGAGCCTTCAGTTCACACCATGTGTAAGGCCATTCCGCGCCTGTAGAGGGGACGTTCACCAACAATGGGAGGGTGAAGTGACAGCGTTGTGGCAGATGTCGCGCTGGCAAGAGTCCAGAACCAAGGCACTCACCCAACGGCAGAAACAATAGTGTGCAGGAAAGACTTCTGCCTCTTGTGAGCCCATGATTTCCGCCCCAAGCTGACAGGCTCGAGAGATTGGGTGTGTTGGTGCCGTGTGCGCCGCCGCTGCCCCTCCTCCAATTCGACCGCCGACTTGAACTTGTGCTCCTCCGCCTTCATGGCCTCGATATCTTTTGCAACGGCTTCAAGGCTTGCCAAGAAACCGCCTGAAGGGCTGCACCACTCGACGACGGCGCCATCGACGAAGCCACAATGGACCCACACGCTCGAATCGAGAATCTGCACGCGCACGAGGTCGAGGAGGGTACCGAGGCCGACTGCTCTGTCAAGCATGTGGATTCTTGCTGGCAAGTCGAGCTCGCTGTTGAGAAGGTATCCGAGTTGGAACTGCCATGCTGAAGGAGTGTGAAGCTCGCGAGAGAGGTCGGAGAAAGAGAGAGTGATGTCGAAGGAGGTGGGTGCTGAGCTGGCCAGCGTCGAGGAGAGCTCGAGCAGCATGGCGGCGACAGCGAGCACGTCGTGGAGTTAGACCAACTTCATGCGCCCCGGGCGTATTTGGAAATTGTATAGAACCCTGAGATGGTGGGAAGGGAATGGGAACGCGCCACACGGGGGCAGCCAGAGTGTCAGGGGCGGGACCCTAACCCCAGCGTAATATAGGCGCCGGCAAACCGCCTCGTGACCCGTTGGATCCGCTGTCCTGGGCGTCTAACGCAACGTTGATGTTCGTCCTCTACTACCACCATGAACCTGGATAGTAAGAGCACGCCCCACTCTGGCGGTGGACTAGATGCACTCTCTGGCGCCCACCATTTCTCTGTCAACGATTTGCACTTCACCCAGGCCTCACACAATCTCCACAAACACCACTATGTTATACACAACCCTGGCGGCCAACTCATTGGTGCGTGGAGCGTTGTCATGGGCGCACTGTCCGCTAAAGAGACGCTAGACCTTTTTCAACTTCTGAATCCCATCAAGGATGCGTCGCACAAGCGAAATAGGCAGTTCGCGCCTCCCGATTCGCACTGCTTACCAGGCACAAGGGAAGAGGTGTTTGCGGAAGTCCGTTTGTGGGTGAGACAACACGTTCCAACACCCGATGCGAATTTCGACCCTGGAGACTATGCGGCGTCCGTAAAGCCCATTTGCTGGTTATATGGATTCGTAGGCTGCGGCAAGTCCGCCATCGCCCAGAATATTGCTGAAGAGTACGCACGCAGGAACAGACTCGCTGTGAGCTTCTTCTTCTTCCGAAATGCCGGCGACAGGAGCACCATCGACCGTTTTGCCGTTACTCTAGCTCACCAAATCTCCCTAAATGTGCCTGGTGCCAAAGCGCTCATCGATCATAGAAGACCCAGGGCTGATCGAGGCAACATGCTCGCTCGAGTCCCAGCTCGAGTATCTCGTATATAGGCCCCTCATTACGGCCTTGGAGGCAAACAGCGCTGATGGAGAAGATCCATACCTGATGCTTGTAGATGGGCTGGATGAGTGCATGGACAAGGAGGGCATCTCGACGTTCATCGACACTTCGACTGAGTTCTTCTCCCGCAACCCCACCATCCCCCTTCGCCTCCTCATCACCAGCCGAATCGAGGAGCATATCCAAACCCACATTGAAGATCGGCCATCGGCGATTCATCTCATCGACTTGGTCAGCAAGTCCAGTCGCGCCGATGTAGCGTCCTTGATGAAGACCACATTTGTGAATGCACGGAAGCACGACAGGGCTTTGCGTGCACTTGGCGATGCGTGGCCCGAAGTCCAGCACATGGATCAGCTCGTCGACTACTGCGACGGCTCGTTCATATTCGGGACGACAATAGCTCGATTCATTCTCAAAGGCTCAGGAAATCGCGACCCCCGAACCTCAATGGAGAGACTTCCTTTGGCTCTCAAGATTAATCCGGGTCTCGATGGCGTCTACGTCGAGGTGCTGTCCCGAGCTCAGCACCTCCCTCATTTCCACACGATCGTCTCTACCGTTGCCTGCGTCCAAACGCCCATCTCAATCGCCGCCATGGCTGCCCTCCTGGAGCTTTCGACATACGAGATCATTCGTGTCCTCGTGGTTCTCCAGGCTATCCTCCAGGTCCCTGGTCGGGACGATGTACCGGTGTCTCTATTTCGCACATCCCTTCGGGACTTCCTTACGGACGAGGCCCGTTCGGGGAGCTTCCATTCGCCACCATCCCATCACATTTACTTGATGCGTCGCTCACTCGACTTACTCTTTGGATCGAACCCCTCCGCTAACAGTGAGTGCGGAAAGTACGCCATGATGTACTGGTGTCAACATCTGGAGGTTGCGGCACAGTTAGATGAGGCCATCGACTTCAACTCCGCAATAGGCTGCGCGTACCAGCGACCAGTCGACCAAGAAGATCCCACCGATTCGTCCTTCAAATCCCGATGGACGAAGAACAGGCCACTTAGATTCGTCATCACTGAAAGCGACTGGGCTATCATGAGTCGTAATGTGCGGAAAGCAAATGCTGCCATCCATGGTCAAACCCCTGACGATGATGCAACCGATGTGGGTCACTATCTCGCACTTGATTGTTCGTTTACTCACTCGTTTTTGCATGTCTCGTGTCCCTTTCTGAACAGGAATCCGACGCAATATCTCGTTTTTACTACAATCTCCAGGTCGACAAGTCCCAATGGCTACTGGCGCGCACCGATGGATATGGCCGAAGTTGCCCTCCCATTGTCAGGGTTGCAAGCTCGCGCCCCTGCTCAGTTGAAGATATTGTCCATGTAAGTGCCTATATATACCCCTTTTCCTTCGATAAGGCCCTGGCTCACCTCCTCCATTCTCCCCCAGGGCTTCTGCATTTTGCTTTCCGGCGCCAACAGGCACTCGTTCAAGCTTTACCTTGAGATTCTCACCTGCGAGGACACTTGCGTCAACTTGGAATTTAACAGAACAAAGTCCCTCGTCGGAAACGAGCGCGATCGTAGATACACCCCAGGTGGTTCCAAAGTTGGGATATCGGATGACCTCAGCGTTGGACTGCATCGTTCCATCGGCTCGAGCGACTGAAGCTATGTAGTTATCCAACCTCACAGCTCCTTCGCCGCGACTCCCCGCCGGGTGTGGGATTTTCCCGAGGACGACCATGCTCAGGGTCAAGCGTAGCCCCTGCCCTTGGCTTAGTCAGACGCGCGCTTATTGAACACGCCTCGGTTACAGAAAGACTGGGAAGGGAAAACCGGGCACCGTCGCCACAATAACTAGTGCATTTGTCGAAAGCACATAACCTTGTGAAAGGTATACTACTATGCACCTACGGTCGCCAGGGGTGGATACTAACCGACGGAGGGAAGTCTGCTTGCGATGCTGGAACGCGAGAACAACCCACATTTGCGCGTCGTTCCCGACGCGATCGTTGAGGGCAACACTTCAAAATTAAATACATTCTATTCCTTCCCTGTCGATAGCGACGTTGGTGCTGCACGACATGTACCATTCACCCGCCTCCCTTACACCGCAGCCAGGCGTCAGTGTCATCCCTCGTTCTCCTCATCGTTACGATCTGAGCGTGAAATCTTCCCTTTACTGTCCTCTTCCTCTCACCTCCCCCCGCAAGGCTGCCACGGCTCAACCACTCGCTTCTCAAGTCTCAACTTCACCCTCGTATTGGCGTCCCACCCCCACTTCGAGAGTTAGGATTCCAACCACTCCCAGTTCCGTCGCAGCCATTCTTCTTTCCACTTTCCCGTCTTCTTACTCGCTTTCGCCCAGAACGCATGTGTTCTACCTTAAGGACAAACTGCCAAGCTCCTGCTCTAAGGACGGTCTGAGACGCAAGCCAAAGAGCAGTCGCCGGGGCACTGTGGTAAGTACTGAGTGAAAGTTCGATGATGCGGGGGCTAAGGATTGCAAGCTCGGCGACCAAAGATGATCGATGACCTCTCGACGGGAGAACTCTACACCTCACGTACACTTACCTTCGTCCCGAAAGCCCCCATGAAGATGTCTTCCAAATTATCACGGCAAAGGGAGGAATTTTGTTCGACATCCGTCAAAGAATTTCGGTGAATACTGAAGGTGAGGCCTGCGTGCGTCGATAGGGTAGCCTGGAGCCTGCCGTACACGAGTCCAGAGTGGCAGAGAAGAGCAGAAGCCGCTTGGATGGTTTCCACCGTTGTGCCGGTGCTGGTGATACGTTCTACAGGGGCCGGTTGGCCCTGTCGAAGCAAAGCCACCACATGGTGGTTAGACGAAGACTCACAACCTCAAGGCTTTCACAGACATGTATCCAGTGGAAACCCCCAGTTCACCCCCACAGCAAGCAGACTGCCATCTCGCCTTGGTGTCGTCGGCCGTAAGATCTGTGAACATCGGCCTCATGGGGCTTGAGCATCTGGGGTGTGTTGGTCATCGCTAAGCGAGACGCGTTTGGTGCTGCAGGTCGTCGGGGAAGATTCGGGCCTTTGCGGTCGTCCAATCGCTTGGTGGTGGTCCGAAGGCAAGTCAGATGCCAAATGTGTGGGAGTTTTTGTGAAGGGTTGGGTCCTGGGATATAGATGTCCTCGCCTCTTGACATCGACGGCCACGACGTCGAGCACCCTTCCTTCCTCACCTTCTGCTCCTCTGTGTTGCGAGCAGAGCACCCCAGTCATCCGCACGTTGAGAGCGCTGAGAGAAGAATTCCCCATAAATTACATCGAGTACGCCCGGCTCAACTTGCCCCCTGGTCCTCGACGGCTCGCACCGGCTTACCATCTCCTACCTTTAGCCCTTTCTAGCAGTGGTGTTACTGCAGGGGACCCTCACCAAAGACCGAAATTTCTGAAAACAACCAGCCACCCTGATCACAATGCAGTTGTCTACGCTCCGGGTGCTCTCTTCCTCCTCCCGCTCGGCGGTCAAGTCCAATGCGATTACTCGCGGACTCCGCACCCCCAAACCCGTCAACCGTATTCTCTTCTCGACCCCCTTGTTGTCAGCAAGGAGGTCCTTTTCGACGACGCACCAGCTCTACCGTGAGTGCCATGCTTCTTCTGCAATTCCACCGCGCCGAGCAGCGGTCGGGGTCCTATTGCCCGCCCTCCGCGCATGAGCGTCATAGCGGGATAACGCTGATGGGAGGTCCGCGCGATCCTGATTATCCCAGATAACATCGTGCGGGGTTCCGCTTTCTGTCGCTCTTATATACCCCCACACTAACCATCTCCCAACCCCCAGAGTCCAAAATGTCCTTCCAGAAGATCGATGTCGCCAACCCCGTTGTTGAGCTCGACGGTGACGAGATGACCAGAATTATCTGGAAGAAGATCCGTGAGGAGGTTCGTCGCGTCACTTCCGAAGTACTGCCCGATGCTGAGGACGTTCTCCGTAGCTCATTCTCCCCTATCTCAACCTCGACATCAAGTACTACGACCTTGGTCTTGAGTACCGTGACCAGGTATGCTCTCTCGAGTTCCCAGAGAATTACCCATTCACAGCGTCTCATGCAGACAAACGACCAAGTCACCGTCGATGCTGCCAAAGCGATCATCCAGCACCAGGTCGGAATCAAGTGCGCAACTATCACCCCCGATGAAGCCCGTGTCGAGGAGTTCAAGCTGAAGGAGATGTGGAGGTCCCCCAATGGCACTGTGAGTCCCGTTCGTTCTCGTCAGCCAGCGGTTGTTTACAATGTTGGCTACCCTAGATCCGTAACATCCTCGGTGGGACCGTCTTCCGTGAACCCATCATCCTCGAGAAGATCCCCCGCCCCGTCCCTGGATGGGTCAAGCCTATCTGCATTGGACGTCATGCCTTCGGTGACCAAGTGAGTTCACCACGAACTTTACCTACCGCGAATCCTCATCTTGTTCCTAGTACCGCTCCACCGACTATGTCGTTCCCGGGCCTGGCAAGCTCCAGCTCATCTACACTCCCGCCGACGGCTCTGCCCCCGTTTCTATGAACGTCTATGACTTCAAGGCAGGCGGTGTTGCAATGGCCATGTACAACACCGACGAATCCATCACTGGCTTCGCCCACGCATCCTTCAAGATGGCCTTGGCCAAGAAGATGCCCCTCTTCATGTCCACCAAAAACACCATCCTCAAGAGGTACGACGGTCGCTTCAAGGACATCTTCCAGGAGATCTACGAGTCCACCTACAAGACCCAGTTCGAGACTGCTGGTATCTACTACGAACACCGTTTGATTGACGACATGGTTGCCCAAGCTATCAAGTCCCAAGGAGGGTTTGTCTGGGCATGCAAGAACTACGACGGTGACGTCCAGTCCGACATCCTCGCCCAGGGCTTCGGTTCCCTTGGCATGATGACCTCCGAGCTCCTCACCCCTGACGGCAAGGTCATCGAGTCCGAGGCTGCGCACGGGACTGTCACCCGCCACTACCGCGAGTACCAGAAGGGTAACGAGACCTCCACCAACCCCGTCGCCTCCATCTTTGCCTGGACTCGTGGCCTCCTCCACCGTGCCAAGCTCGACAACAACACCGCCCTCACCAACTTCTGCAACGACCTCGAGGCCGCTTGCATCGAGACCATTGACGTCGATGGTATCATGACCAAGGATTTGGCTCTCGCCATCCATGGCAAGGACATGAAGAGGGAGCACTGGGTCGTCACCAACGAATACATGGATGCCGTCAACCGCAAGCTCCAGCAAAAGCTCGCTGCTCGCAACTAATTGCCGTGGGCATAATGCATCCTGGGCATGCTAGAACCGAGTCCAGGAGTTGGGGGACGCGCAAGAGGGGGTCCGAAGGGGCGGTAGACGCCCGCATATACGGACGGTGCACCTAGCGTGCTCCCCGCGTCAGCCAAGTTTAACTGGCCACGGCGTCGTTGGTTGGAGGGATACCTCTTTGCTTAGCGTTACATTCGATCTCGAACATTTTCTAACGTGTACTACGCTTTCCACTGCATTTGCATTTGTTGTTTTCTTATCTGTATTATATAGTTAGCGCACATGTACCCGACCAACGTTCAACAGCATTTCAACCCCTCCTGCCCTGCTGACCCCGCCGAGTATTGCAGACGAACAATCATCGGGTGAGGATCCGATGAAATTACGGCCCGGGTTGCAGTATGGGGTGATGATTGTCTTTTCGCGGGGAAGTCCGACCCCGGTGCCTCCTGTTTTGTGATTCTCATGCTGCATCGGAGCCCTCGTCGACCGACAGCATTCTGTCCAGCTGATGCGGTACTCAGAGGGGATTAAGCTCACCTGGGGGGGAATCGCCCTTCTCTTCTTACCCCACGCCGATATTAGTCACTCTTGGCTTTGTCCTGCCTAAAATAATGTCGATTGCGCCACTGCAGGACGTCCTCCTCGTCGGGTTTGGCGCTGTAGGCGCTGTTTGTGAGTACGCCGCTTAGGGGCTTTCGGAGTTATTGTTGAAGGAGTCATTTCTTGTAGATTCCCTCATCCTGCAGCGTAGTAATCTTGCCAGAGTGACGGTCGTTGCACGAAGCAACTATAACATTGTGAACGGTAATTCGCTCTCGATTGGCAGGACCAGCATGGCGCTAACTGAATTCGGGCTATAGAGCAGGGTATCAACTTCATAAGCGCCAAGTACGGCAACATAGAAGGATGGAAACCGTACAGAGGCACGTACTCACGCCCCCAAATGCTACTCCGATGCTCACCCTGTACCCAACCCAGTGCTCAAGTCTGTCGCAGAGGCAGCGGACCGGCCGTACGACTACGTCGTCGTTGCTACCAAGGCCATCCCTGAGCTCACTCGGACTCCCGATATGCTCGCACCGCTGCTCTCGGCACCCTACGCAGACATCTACGAGCAGCCAACCTATGTCCTGCTACAGAATGGCCTGAACGTCGAGGTGGATCTGTACTATTCTGTACTCGCTCTAAGGAGGGGAGCCCCGAAAATCGTGAGCGCTGCGGTCTGGATTGGGACGAACCTTGCTGGACCTAACATCGTTGAGCATGGAAACTTCGTAAGTGCGGTTCATTTGATGTGACTCCCCTCCTGGCTCTAACCTGTAGGGGCGTCAGGACCGTGTAACTCTCGGTGTTTACCGAGAGAGCCGTACGGCGGTGGTAAACACCTCCGAGGAGCAAGGAATCCTCAACGATATTGGCGGGATTCTAAGTACCGGCGGGTCCGAGGTCACCATCGTCCCAGAGATTCAGCGACAGAAGTTCGCAAAGAACTTCTGGAATGTCGCATTCTCCTCGTACGCGACTCTCACCCGGTGTGTGGTCTCCTTCAATTTAAAATTTCGTACTCTGACCGCATGCGGTCCAGGCACACCGTCCCGGCTCTATTCCGACCCCCTCCTTCCGACCCCACGGTCTCCTACAAACCCTACGTTTCCCCTGTAACTGCTCAGGCTATTGAACAGTATACCGTCCCTGCGCTCAGGTCGGTGATGCAAGAGCTCATCTTCTTGGGCACGTACTCCTCTGACCTTCTCATTGCGAATGCTCCGCTGACCCCCATTCGTCCTCTAGCCCGTGCATTGGGCTACCCAGACGACAAAGACGGAATCCCGTCCCTGCTTCCCGACCTCGTCATCGAACGTACACGGGCCATCCATGTCCAGCCTAACAGCTCGCATAAGCCAAGTATGGCACTCGACGCTGAACGAGGGCAACCCTTGGAAGTGGAAGTCATCCTTGGAGAGGTAGTTAGAATGGCTAGGGAAGTTGGGATCGATGTTCCGGTAAGCATTCGTTGGTTGGACAGTTGTGGGCTCCATGCTGACGAATCGCACGCAGAGGATCGAGATCATGTACGGCTTGCTCCTGGTCGTACAGAACCAGATTCTTGGTCAACGTCTTGCATAGGACAGCTAATTAAGGTTGGCGACCCCATTATCATGGACGTGTAATAAAATTGTACAATCCAACGCTGAGGCCATCTCTAATGGTGACCTTGAATCCCCCTGGAATTTGATAGCGTTCATCCTCGCTAGAAGCGACCCCTGTCCTGTTGAATTCAATGTTAACCGAAATGTCCTTGCTCCGCCGAATCGCAAAATTCAACTTCCAGGACTGGTCGTTGGTTGCAGACATGAGACTGCAGAATCCCTATGGGTCAGGTTAGCTACAGGACTTTCAGCTTGGGATGAGTCCAAACCTGGAGCGTATCCTTGATAGAGCAAGCGCGCGAGCTGTCGACTCGGACTACAGGACGGAACCGTCTACCTTGTCCTTCGGTGCGTGTCAAGAGCCACTGAGACTTGTCGGCTTGGTCTTCATAGTACTGGCCAGGTATAATGGTAGTCTGCCAGGAGGGTTAACTACCTTCTGTGCCATGTGGAGCAGGATATGGTACACACTTCGTCCACCAACCCTCGACTGCGAATAGCGACGTCTGCCTTCCGGAAATTGCGCATCATCACGGCCCAGTCTCCTTCGGACAGAACCAGATGTAGCGGCCTGCCTTTTGCCCAGCTGGCCTTGAAGGTCGATTTAAGGGCGAAATCTTCGGCGCCGAAAGGTTTGTATGGTCCAGTTGTTGCTGACTTCCAATCGAAGGTTTCGTCTAACTTCGATGCGATTTCGAGGTGGGAAGGCCAGTACACCATGGCGTATTTGCAGCACTCGACGTTCGTTGAGGGATCCATGCCGAAGAGCAAGTCGAGACACCGGTGCATGAGATATGCATGATGGGATGGTGGGGAATGAAACGCCCCAGAACGTGTTCCGTCCACGAGAAAGTCGCGCAGAGACGTGTGGAAGAGGGAGACAGGCACATCGTCCCGACCTGGTATTTGGAGGATTGCCTGCAGCACAACGAGGACTCGGATGACGTCGTAGGTCGAAAGGCATAGAAGGGCAGCCATAGTGGCAATGGAAATGGGGGTTTGAACACAGGCAACCGTCGACACAATCACCTGGAAGTGAGGGAGTTCTTGAGCTCGAGATAGGACCTCGATATAAACGCCATCAAGACCTGGATTGACCCTGAGGGCCAGAGGGAGTCTTTCCATCGGTGTCCTGAAGTCTTTCTCTCCCCATCCTTTGAAGATAAATCGAGTGATTGTCGAGCCGAATATGAATGAGCCATCGCAGTAGTCGACGAGCTGATCCATGTCTCGAGGCTCAGGCCAGTTATCACCGAGTTCTCGCAATGCCCGATCATGTTTCCGGGCTTTGGTGAAAGTGGCCTTCATCAGGGAAGCTACGTCTGGGCGACTGGATCTGCTGACGAGATCGATGAGGTGGATCGATTCTTCGCCCTCAATGTGGGTTTGGATATGTTCCTCGATTCGGCTGGTTATGAGGAGGCGAAGGGGGGTTGCAAGAGAAAAATTCAATGGAAGCGTCGATGAACATCGATATGCTCTTCTTGTCCATGCACTCATCGAGGCCATCGACGAGCATCAGATAGGGGTCCTCCACGGAGGCGACACCTTCCCCCAGAGCGGCAAGGAGGGGCCCGTATACGAGGCCCTCGAGTTGATATTCGAGCGAGCAGGTAGGCTCTTTCAACGCCTGGTCGTCCATGATCGCCTGTTCAATAAGTGCCTTTGCTCCAGGAACACTTGACGAGATTTGGTGGGCGAGCGTAGCAGGAAACCGATCGATGGAACTCCTGTCGCCGGCGTTCCGGAAGAAGAAGAAGCTCGCCGCGAGCCTGCTCTTACGTGCGTAATCCTCTGCTATGCTCTGGGCAATGGCGGATTTCCCGCACCCGACGAAGCCATAGAGCCAACAGATATGGACGGAGTCCCCATCTCGCTGAGAATCGCTGCCTGGATTAGGCATTGGATTGGCCTTCACTACGATCTCGTTCTTGACCCACGAATGTATTTCCTCGAACAATCTTAGCCTTGTCCCTGGCAAGCAAAGGGAATCGGGAGGAGCAAGTTGCCTATTCCTTTTGTGCGACGCGTCTTTGATGGGTTTGAGGAGTTGGGATAACTCTGTGCAATCCTCAGTACGAAACGCTCCCATGAGAAATTCTGGCGTACATACGGATGGGTTGGGAGGCAGAATTGTAATTTATGACATACTTGGTGTTCTGGGTGCTGTGTTCTTGGGTTATGTTCAAACTGTTGACTGTGAAGTGGTGGGCGCCCGAAAATGCATCTAGTGAGGAGCCCATAGGATCGGAGCTGGGGCTCGTCGTAGGGGTAGACGGAGAGTCGGCTTACCCGCCCTGAGTGCTGTGGCTGCTGGCATCGATGGGCGCAACCGAATCCGGTCATCCACCACGTGGTTCCATCGATCGCGGGCGCTTAATGAGTGGACGACCTTCGGCTGCCGCTTACTAGGAGTCCTGGTACCCTGGTAACCTGATCCCGGCCATCGTCTCGTTGAATTCCTGAGCCTCGAAGTGCCAATACATTTTTGCATTATTTGAGGTAGCCACGTCAAAAATCAGAGGGAAAACCACGTGAAGATGGCATATTGAGGGTTCACCAGCTGGCTCCAGGGTCCCAGAGTCCCAGACGGAGAGGCTTCAAAACTCATTAAGGGGGCACGAATTGCGAAGGAGCTCAGCGCTCATTCCTGTCGCTTCACTCATCCTCCATCCTCCACCTCACACAAACGAGGGCCGGGCAGCAATTCGACTTCTTCCGACCGCCCATTTGAAACGGATCAGGACGGGACCTCGAGCCGTCGAAACGTCAACCTCACGAATACGACTACCCACAGGGCGATTTTAGGACACTTTCCATCTAAGGAGGAGAGACGCAAAGGTGTGGTATACGAAAACGGGTATCCCCAGGGAAGCGAACCTACAAATACACCTCCAGCAAATCTGAAGGCCTACGAAAACAACGACAAAGGTTACAATAAAGGTACACGAAGTTTACGAGTATTGGCGTGGCCTTAAGCTTACGGGCACTGAATCGTCCACATCGTCCACATCACCCTGGGACACATCCACCACTTGTCCATACGTCGCCAGGGCCGGCGGTATCATGATTGGCTCCACTCGTAAGCTTCTCCGCGTGGGTCCCATCGTGTGAGTAGGGGTCGTCCTCTCAACGTCGACGCTCCCGACGGTCTTGACACGCGACAGCATTGGTCTACGAGAAGGCAAAGATGCACTAGACGCCATCGCTTCCTGGAGCTTGCGTTCCTCCTCCTCGATCTCGGGGTTCCTGAGCCAAGGGATAGAGTTGCTGAGGAGGTGAGCGGCAGCATCGATGCTCTTCTGCCTCCGATGGGCTTCTGAAGCGTCCGAATCGTTGCGTTGAAGAGACGCGGCTCCCGGCGCCATTCCCTCGTCCTCCCTTACCCGCTCTGCAACAGCCTCTGGCGTCTTCCATATGATTCTGGAAGGCGGGCGACGAAGCTTGTCGACAGTCGTCGTACTGCCCAGCATGACGACCCCGATGCTCAACCTCGAGCCTGACTCCGAGGAATCAGCAGCCGTGATCGAGGAGAATCGTACCGGTGTGGTAGGAAGACCTTCCCCCGGAGCAAATGCCCTTTCAGGTGGTGGAGGGAGCCTCGAAGAATCGTGCTTCCACCTCCCACTCTTCCAAAGGTCGGATGAGTCGCCTGTGCGCACGGCGAGCTCGTTGAAAGGATCCATTTGAGACGATCTAGACGCCCTCGATGGGTACTGAGAGAGAGGACTGAAGGTGTCAGGACTAGTGGGGACGCTGACAGAGTGAGTGGGAATGTCGAGGCGGGGGTGTGGGCGTAGGAGTGTGGGGCGGTTCATAATTTCCTGGACAGGCGTCGTAGGCCGACTGTCGTCAAAGGGGTCGATGGACCTGTTCGTGTGTGAGGACACGAAGGAAGGTTTGGGTTTGACGAGTTTTTCTTGGAACCCTTGTCCGTCTGAAACAACGAAGATTTGAGGGTTGGAGCTACTTGAGGACTTGTGCATCCCAACGAGACTCTCCTCATCTTCCACCTTTGGCCTCGAACGACCACCTCCTCTCCTCTTGTTCTTCTCCAAGCTCGCCCTAGGCGTCCCAATCGCGTTTTCGACGGCTTCGAGACTTGACCGGACGCTCTTGCTGAAAAGGCTGGGTGCCGCAGGCCCCGTCCACGTAGATACGGGAGTGAGAGCACCCATAATTGGCTGACCGTTATAATTAAGTGGAGGTCCCGGGAACTCGTTTGCAAGTTCTCGGACTGCTTGCAGGGTATCAGGTAATGAGCGGAAGGACTGGTCTGACACGATTCGGAATTTGTGAGGAGAAGCAGTTTCGTCCGATCGTGGGCTCTCCAGCTCGAAAGGATTCTTCGGCGTGGCGCCGACTTCACCTTGTACTTTGATCGCCTCCAATGTTTCGATGCCTGGAGGGGCGGTCGACTTGGGGTTCTTGGACATGGTCGAGGCGTGATAAAGCCTTGCCCTCGCTGAACTTTGCGAAAGTGTTCGCTGAGGAGCCGTCACAATTTCGACGACGGACGGTTCGGTGACGGACTGGGCTGCCGAGTTTCGGTACTCCTCTTGCACCGCAGTGGAGAGCAGCTGCCTCGAGCGGTGCGCCTGGTAGCTTTCCCCAGAATCTTGCTTCTCGTGGGTCCACCCCGAGCCCTTGATGAGAGATGGTGGGAGACCCGTGAGCGAGCTACTCTTCGGGCGAAACTTCATGAAAGACGGAATCCATGACCGGGGTCTTGATGAGACAGTCTCTTCGATCTGGGCAGGGGTCGGGAGCTCGACATAAGAGAGGCGAAGCTGTAGAGTCGGTGCACCGCCAGAATTTCGATACACAGTAACTCTCTGCCCTGGCGTGTTCGAGTACCGTTGGCCAAGGCTCTCGAAAGTGGCAAGGCCAGCCACGTCGTGCAATGACCTGAGCTGCTCTTCAGGGGTCTTTGGGCTCTTCTCGTCTTTGTTGTAGTCGAATGTATGGTTATTATAGAGGTGATCGCGGGGTAGGTAGGCGGCTCTTGTCAGGGGGTCGGAGAGTTGTTGGAATGTGCTGAGGCGGGGATTGGAGATGAGTTGCTTGAGGCCGCGAGGGTTCTTCTGGTAGAACTTGGAATTCGATTTCCCCCTGTCTAGGTCTTGACGGACGGCACGGAAGTCCTCAACTTCATCGACACTGTTCATGGATCAATGATCGTGTGCCCAAACTACAAGACTCATTACTCACCCTTTCACAACACCGAAACAGAGGCAAGCTCTTCCTAGTAACCGGAATATCCGCCTGGTGAGGACGACCCCAAAACTTCCGCCAGCAAATCCGACAACGCTTTCAATCGCACCGAATTTCATACCTGCGGCGAGCCAGCCCATCCCTGAACGAACATAAGCAAGGTTTAACGGTACACAACTGGTAGCTCACCATTAACCAAATGGACTGCATCCTGACCTAATTGCTCGAACCTGCGCTGGTTGAGGAGCGCGACCACCACACGGAATGCGGTAACGGAGAAAATGATCGCTTGGAAGAGGGTCGCGAGGGCGAGTGTGAGGGAAGAAAAGAACAAGTTCAGCGTCCAGTTCTTCTGAGAGCTGAAGCCGATGACGATTTGCCCGCTCGTTGTGTCCAAGCCTAGAGAATATTAGGCCCGATGATGGTGAGAAGGGGGTGGTTGTAACTTACGACGCTCGATACCCACGAAGGAGGCCACTTCGTTGAATCCAACGATCGCGGGAATGAGAATGAGAAGGAGGAGACTGGCAACCTTGCCAAGCTTCTTCGGCAAGGAGACAACATTGGGAAGGAGTTCAGTGTCGGAGAATATGTAGAGGAAGAAACAGTAGAAGAAAAGAGGGAGGAAAGAGGCGACGCCGACAGTGACGTCGAAACCGGCGAAAACGTCGACGTCCCTCTGAGCTGAATCGAGGACATGCGTGAGGAGCTCAAAGATGCTCAGGATAAAGTAGACCCAACCCTCCGCAGTTAACAGCAGATGGCGTCTATTAATTGATTAGCGGATGATCAGCGAGCGAAGTGAACAGCTACGCACTTATGCCCGGAGTTCCATAGTGTTATGATCAAGGAACTGGTAAATACGACCTCCACGACGGTTGGGATAAGGATGACGATGCTCTGGAAGCTGCTCAAGGGGACGCAACGAAGGATGACTGCTGAGGAAAGACAGAATGAGGACATTTAATGGCGGTAGGGTGATTGGCTTGCTGAATGTGTCAAAATTGATAGTCGAAGGTCGAAGGTGTTATCCAGCGCATTTCCACAACGCGACGAGTGAATTGAAGAAATGGGAAGTAGCAGAGGCCGAAATGAAGAGCGAAAAGTAGCGAGGGTCGGGCCAAATGAGTGAATGGGTAAAGGACGAACGAAAAGGAGAGAAAAGAAAACCGCTACAGAACTGGCTGCAGGGCGAAAGACGAAAGATGACCTCGGGCGGGCGATCGCACCGTCTGAAAGCCAGCTCGTCGGGGAGAAAGAACAAGAAACGATCAGAGACGAAGGTCGAGGGGTGGGATAACTTACGGCCACACCGAGTTTCCAAGCTATTACTAGCGACGCCCGAACAATCCAATCATGAGAGGTTTCCATAGTGAGGCCGTTGCAGTTTGCGGCCCAGGAGTTCACATCCATTGTCAGTGGTTGCTACACATCAGCGATAGCATGCGCAGAGACGTGTACTTGTTCGTTCTTAACCAGGGTATTGGGGCCATACTGTACCTCCATGGTACATTCGATGTCAAGACTGGCTCGGCAGCCTTAGAACCGCGACGTTTCATGGGGAGTACAGCGGCCTGCATCACGCCCACAGAAGCTGCCTAATAATAAATGACTCTGACTGCCCAACAGGGCGGAACGCGCCTTCGAGTTCGTTTGGGCGAGGAGGTTATCGTGAGCCTGAGAGGATGTGGTGGAAAGGAAAGAGTTGATCGTGAGCCAGGGCGGATGATCCGGGCCATGCTCAAACCGGCACGCCACAATATGTACGCGTTCCAATCACCCTTGCCATTTGGAGGATCTGCGAGTCTGAAATGAGTATTGTTCTCTGGACCGAGGCTTGAAGCTTGAATTCACAATGAAGGATATATGAACGCGAAGATAGGGTACGCAATAAGTTATAACACACGTAAGCAACGACTGTAGCGATGAGGAGCTCCGAGAAGCAGGGGTATCCAAGGTTCGAGCCGAGGAAAGACAGAGGAGACGTCAGACTCTAGCCTGAGGCTGGTCCTGCCACCTTACGCCTTGGGTGAAGCCGTGACTGAGGCTGAGGCGGAGGTGGAAGGGGAAGAGGAGGAAGTAGAGGCAGAAGTAGATGGAACACCCTTCGCCGTTGAGCTGGCCGAGGCAGTGACGCTCGCAGAAGGGGGCGGGGTCGGCGTTGCCTTCACGCCCTGCTTCTTGCCCTTCTTCTTATGCTTGCGGTGGGGCTTGCGGTGGGGCTTAGCCTTAAGATGGCCTGGCTTGGAGCGGTGATGAGGACGCCTGTGGTGCGCTTTACGCTTCAACCCCATCTTGGGTTTGCCATACTTCTTGCCCTTGTGGTGCCGGTGGTGAGGATTGTACTTTTTGGAGTGCTTGGGCTTCGCCTTGACCGTGGCTGAAGCGGAGGTCGCGGAGGTGGTAACAGTTCCGGTTGCCGTAACCGAGGCTGAGGCGGATGTCGTGGCGGAAGCTGAAAGAGCGGCACTGGCAGCAGCACGCTCGACGACGTCTTCCAAGTCCTCGAAAGCCCGGGCCAAGTTCTCCTCCAACTCTTCGTATTCCCTGGCATCGAAGTCTTCAAAGTCTTCGAAGTCCCTGGCTTCAATGTCTTGCGAGAGCTCCTCGACAAACCTTTCGGCCAGTTCGATGTCTTCAGCCAGTTCGCGCGCAACCTCCTCGTGATCTGCGGCCTTGTCTTGGAGCTCTGCTGCAATCTTGAGCTGTTGCGTTCCAGCTTTCTTCGACCCCGCCTCTCGAAGGCGAGATCCCTTGAACCGGCGCTGTGCGGCAGATTCGTGGTGCTTGCCCGCAAGACGCCTGTGTTTGCGCTTCTTGGCCTTCGCGACTCCAATAGCTTCGTCAAAGACCTCGCGAACATCGAGGTCGGACATATCCTGGAGGTCCCGAGTTAAGAAGGACTTGAGGATGCGTTTACCAGCGTTTTTGCCGAAATCCTTCACAACCCTGAAAGCATCGGGGGGAACCCCACCACGGGCTTCCAGGGTGTCATCGTCGAAATCGATGAAGCGGGCGTCGAGGTCGAAGTCGGCAACGGTCTCAGGCGCGCGGGCGTCGAACTCCTCGAAGTCGCCGAGTTCACGGGCCTCGAGCTCAAAGTCATACTGGAGCGAGCGTGGGTACGTTAGAGCAACAAGATGGCTGCGGTAAGTTGTCACCTACGTTTGCGAGGACAGACTGGCCACCTAGAGTGACTGCAGCGAGGACGAGAGCGGCGGTAGAGAGGCGCATGCTGGTGTCCGAACTGGCAGGCAGGGAACTTGGGAATGGGGGAGGGGGGAGATAGGGAGGAAAAGAAAAGAAAACTTGGTTAGAGAAAGGAAGGATGTCAAAGCTCCTGGCTTATGTAGTCGTTAGTGAAGCAGGGGAATTCTCACTCTTGATGTGAACACAAGATAGTATCACTGAGCAGAGCCTAGCTGCGCAAATCGTTCGTCAAGACAGCACGACCTCGCGCCTCAAACACCTTCTCTCCATCTCTGGTCGTTCTTGCAATGTTGATAGAAATTGTCCAATCTGATGGCGACGACATTTTGTACGTCGTCTTCAGGTCGAGATGCAATGCACATCTCGATGTCTCGCGGTAGTTGGCTAGGTAGCATCATCAGCCGTGCGTAAGATACGTTAATGAATCGCAAACGAACCTAAGATCGGCCATAACGCGACCCCAAGAAGATGGTTATGAACTCTAAGTGATGCAGAGGCCAGTGGGTGTCCGAAAGTGGTCAGGGTATCGACGGTATGTCAATTTGAAATACCCGTGAGGCTGTCCAACTCAGCGTTGTCGATGTGGAGGACCGACCCTGCCATCCATCGAGTCAAAAGATCCCAATGTCTGAACCTCAATATAAACAAATAGACGCATGCTGTCTCTGTAGAGCCGTTGCGGCTCTGCAACTCAGGGATGCGGGTCGAAGTCGTACAAACATACAAAGGCAAATATTAAGATTGCTCCGCAATAATAGTCTTCTTCTTCTCTGCCGTCGGTTTCTGCTCGCCTGCGCGAGTATGCTTTCTTCTCCGTTCTTCCTTGACACGGCGTGCCTCGAGCATGGTGTGCTTGAGTTGGCCGGCCTTGTAGACGGATTTCGGCAGGTGGCGAGTGCTATACCCAGACGGTGAGAACCGAGTTTTGAGAGGAACGATGAAGGTACGAACCGCTGGACCCGCCCAACTTCCTTGTCCACAGCCCACCGCTTGACCAAACTCTCCCGGTACTCCATCGCCGCCCGCTCGCGTGCAGTAATGACCCCCAACTTGTCCGACGCCTTGGCCTTCCATATCCGCACGTTGCCATCGTCAGAGCCAGACAGGACGTACCGAGCGTCGGAGGAATAGATCGTAGAGGTGACCCTCTGCATCCGTTTCGTATGGTACACAACCTCACGGCCTCCAGGCCCTTTCTCCTTCCCTCCAGCTTCCCGACTGTTCCATATACGCACCGTCCGATCCCAGCCCCCACTGACAAACTCAACGCCCGTCGGTGCCCACTCGCAGCTCATCACGGCTGCGACGTGCCCCTTATAAATCTGCACTGGAGCATTCATGTGTCGGACGTCGAAGGTGTAGAGGTTGTGGTCCTCTGAGGCTAGGAGAGCCATGGTTGGGAGAGTTGGTGACCACGAAAGGGCGTTCGAGCGGAACTGCATGACGACCCGTCGTTCGGCCTTGCCTGTTCGGATGTCGTATAGCGTGAATGTCCTATCTGAGCCAACGCTGGCGAGGACAGATGGCTCGGCGAGGTTGAATCGGACGGAAGAAACGGTTTCGTTGGAAGTGGGGAATGTGAGGTTGGATATGGGTGCGGATCTATCATCTGGTTAACATACGTTCCGTGTTCCAGTGAAACCACGTACTTTGTTTCGTCCCAGATTTGGACAGTGCTGGAGGCGGTAGCGAAGAGAGGGTCGGAGCGGTGGTGATCAATTGAGTTGAAGGAGGTTTTCCATGGGAAGACATGCAGAGGCTCTTGGCTGGACGACATGGGATCGTCTTCGCCGTCGCCATTGCCAACCCTCCACAGCCTGACATGCCTGTCGACGCCGCAACTCAAAAGCCTATTGCCCTTGGGATCCGCAAAACACAGCCCAGAAATCTTGCCCTTGTGTGCTTGTGGAATCTTCAACATCTCGGATCGAGTGTGCAGATTGTGAAGAATGAGACCTGCAGAGAAATATGTGAACGGAGCTCTGGGACACAAAACAGGGCGAACGCACCTCCATCCCAACTACCACTAGCCACCGTCGTCAAAGACTCCAAAGGTTTCGTCAGAACTTCTACGGCGTCGATATGCCCCTCCAAACTGTCGACGAATGGCTTCGCGAAGATTTTATCGAGTTTTGCAGCATTCAATGCTCTCGTACGTTCCCTTGCTTTGGCGAAGGGGTGCATTGTTGGGTTGAGGTTTCGTTGGACGGGGGTCGGGTCTCCGGGGCGTAATGGGACATGGAGGGCGGGATTGTGTTGCAGAACAGAGATTTTCTGCGAAAAGAAGGTGTGAACATGCTGTATCCTGGGTATATATAGCAACTTACAACCATGTCTAAGGTATAATGGACTCCGAGGCCCTTTTAAACGCGACTGTATAATGGATGAAGAAAACGAGCGCTAAATTGGACACAACAGGTTGGGATCAGCGCTTACGTAAACGGTTTGTCCCTGCTTGATTCAGTTGGCGTCACCCTCTCCGACTTGATTGCCAGTCACTAAGTTCAATCCTAGTTCCACAACGACTGCAACCACGCCAAGTCGACATTCTCCGTGACATCCTCCATTCTCAGTCTCACGTCCATGATCCAGCATGGCAGGCTCAGATTGGTCGTTCAATCTCAGGAAATTTGACCCAACCGCCTTTGACGATTCGGACTCTGAGGAAGACGCCAATTCCAACCTGCAAGTAAACCCTTCTTCTGCCCAAGACACTGCTAAATCATTCGATCTGTCTTCGAGAGCGGAAAATGTGACATATAAGCCCAATCCGTTCAGTATCGCAAAGATAAATGCGGCTTGCAGAACGCGAAGTACTCAAAATGGAGACGGAGCATCGACGAAGTTGAAGAAGCTGACTGGCCCTGTGCGACCTGTGGCAACGAAGAAGATTGAAGAAAAGAGACAAATGAAGGCGATTCAATCAAAGAGCCATTTCCCAGGACCGATCGCACAGGCTGCATCCCTTCCTCGACCAAAAGTGGTTTCCAAAGTCGTAACACCGGGGCAAGTGGCGGGGCAAGAGCCCGCCAAAGCGCATAGTGTCCTTGGAGCACCGAGAAATTTGCATGAAATGCCCCCAGCAGTTCCTCCCTCGTCCATCCGGAGCCAGGTATATGCGAAGGATTCCATACACCAGCTCGTCGATGAGAATATGCGCGGCCTTGCTCCGAATCCACCACATATAGCAGCCGGTCTAAGAGTTTCTCGAGTCTCCGATTGTAAGATACTTGAACCCTTTTCCCGCCTTCGCGCACATCTTCCTTCCTCTCGACATGACCTCTAACCCTTGATTTCAATCCTCACAGCAAAGCATACATTCAGTCGTGAGCCAACCAATCCTGTTGTACACCGCAGGCCGCCTGTCCGTCCATACTCCTTCAGTTCACCCCTCAGGCCTCCACCGTCAGCGCGGCAGGATGACGCAGTGCGAAAGACACGCGTTTCGACGCCTAGTTTCAAGCGTGAGGGTTTCGTTGAGCCTTCTTTCGCCATGCGACCTCCTCCTTTCCTGCCGGTTAGGAATGACAGGTGCTCAACCCCAGATCGCGACAATCCAGTTATCAAAAGACCCCCAACTCCGTCACCACTACAAAATCATACATTATACCCACTTTCGAAGTCATCTTTTAACCCACACGGTCGCGCTCTTATGAAATCCGGTTTGATTCTCTACTTCACATTCGGCCTTCAACGTGCATCTGACAGTAGGCGTAGAGCCGGATGTAGGGGGCTTGCACCAACCACAACTCCAATATTTTCGGCGCACAGACGGGTTTTCGCCCGACCTACATCATTCCCCCTTCCAACCACCCAAGCATGAGGATAAAGGCGAGGAGGGCATTAATACCCTGGATCGTCCTTCGGCCCCTCCCAAAATCGCGGTCAAACCGTACCGATCACCTCCGACTCCTCAGTCGCATTCGGGTAAGAAAAGGCTATCTGAGGTTGGAAGTCCCACTATGACTGTCGGCAAAGCCGGCCCAAAGGTGCCAAGATCGGTATCACCATCACCAAACTGGAGTCTCGAGCCTCCGACGGTACGAAAGCGCAAGACGTTGAACGGAGGTGCGGATGCCTATGAGTTTGGTCGGGCCGATGAAGACGAAGAGTGGAGCACCCTAAGCCTGGCTGCTACCAAGAAACTGAGGAAGGATCTGAACGGGTGGGTCCATTCACTGTCTTCCCCTATTGCCTCAGCCCTCTGCTCTGCGAAACCCATGCTGACATATCCTTTCTCTCCGTGTGTAGGAGGTCATCGGTAGCGCACACGACGGGATCCTTCCAAATCCCAGGGTTGATCAATCCACTCCCTGAAGGCCGCAAGTCGGGCATGAGCGCCACGTCTCAGCAGAGGATTATTACATTCCTCCCCCCACCTCTTCCCTCTATCAAAGTTCTTCCAGCCCCAGCCAGCAAGGTCTGTCTGTCAAGTTCGAACTTCGGTGTCGAAGGCATGTTCGACGCACTTTTACCAATTTGGGCATGCGCTAACCATGTATGGGCCCCAAGTCACAGGATTTGAGCCGGGTGCAATCGAAGGCTACCCCACTCCTGACAGACCCTGCGCTGAGTTTTCGCCCCATGGCTGTCAAAGCCCACCTCAGGCAGCGCAGTTTATTGAGCAGGAGAGACCGAAGGCCAAGAACGATCCTAAGGATGATCCAAGGATGCGCTTGAGCCGACCGTTTCCGTCGCCACCAACCTCGGATGACCGTGTGGCCTATGAAGAACACCAGCCAGTTAAAGTCACCCTTTCACCTGGCGATGTCTCGGCGTTGAGAGATAGGTATCACCAGCACCGAGGGAAGGTCCGATCGGTAAGTGTACGGCTAGGTCATCCTTTGCGATGCTGACCTATGACCTCAATCAGTAGAGGAAAGCCAATGCACGAAACGCGTTCGACGCACTTGGGTTCGAAAGCTGCGGTGTCGTCTTTCGGGACGAGTGGAAGGATTGGCGTGTTGAGGATCAGGATCATGAGATTCGAATGCTTTCGTTCCCACGAGACGCTGTATGCGGCTCGACTCCATGAAACCCGCTGACAGGAAACGCACATAATGCCCTCAAAGTATACGAAAGACTGACGAAAGCAAATTGCGTAAAAGTGGGGGCCAACTGACCCTTTTAGTCAGCAGCTCTACGCCATGACCATCCCTCTCGAGCTCGACGATCCCGTTGATGTCACGTTTAGCGCCCAACTTTCAGGGTTGATCAAGCCCCGCCTTGCCCACCCACGGGGGACGACGAGCCTCATACAGCGGATAGTGACTGTTTTCTCCCTCAAGATCGACCTTTCAAGGCGACAAGTGCGACTCAACGACTCGAGGGCGTTTCACCCAGCACTATTTTGTACGTACGCCTCCCCGCATAACCACCGCAAAGAAGCCCGACAGGAGAAGACATGCCGTTGCACTTCGTCATGTCTGGAGCTTTAAGTCAAAACGGATGTCCGTACGTGAGTATCATTACCTCACCCATAGTTATCGTGACCTTGTTCTCAATCAATAGGACGAATCTCTCGTACTCGATTATTACCAGCCACCACCACTGGCGCTACAGAGTATACGCCCCCACCAGGGCAAATCCTCCGCGTTTGTCAAAACGACTTCGTGATACCCAGGGTGGCAGGCATTCTCAGACCTCTGGGATGGTACTCGTCTTTGTCAACTACGTCGCCTGCCATGCCTTATAAATGGGCCAGTTGCAGAATCGACTTCCAGCCATCGTCTTTCGATCTCTGCTCGAACAGACATGCTGTTCTTTCCTCCCCTTTGGCAGTCCACTACCATCCTCATCGGGACATGGATCATCTGGCGCATTCTGAGGCGCTTGGTGCGTAAAGACCCTTTGGCTATCCTACCGGGACCGCCTTCCGATTCCTGGGTGACTGGTGAGTATTGGGGTCGTTTTCGGGGAGCCAAGGCACCCAACGCTATTCGCCGCGCAGGAAACCTTATGAAAGTCATTGACAATGACGGATGGGAGGACCACCAGGATTTGACGGCGAGCTGTGAGTCGTTTTGGTATCATTCCCTTCTTGTCAAGATGACACAAACTTATATAGACGGGAAGGCGTTCAGGATCACAGGGCCGTTCAAGGTATTTCCCTTCCCCTCCCAAAGACGCCCGACCTCGGCTTACCGTCATTCAGGAAAACATTCTTTTCATATACGATACCAAAGCGCTTCACCACGTTGTAGTTAAAGTGGGTTCCCTACTGTCAGTCACGGTCCCGAGCTTCGGTGTTGATGGTGTCAAGGACGGAAACATGTACGAACCGACTGAAGACTTTAGCCAGTACGCTCACACACTCATTAATCCTTCAATAACCATCTGAAGAACGTCACAGATTGACCAGGCTCATTATGGGGAACGCTATCTTAGGGACATTAGGTGCGATGCGTTGGGAAAACCTACCCTGCATATTTGACACTTCGCGACAGGCGAGCACCACCGCAACCAGAGGAAGATGCTCACTCCCGTCTTCTCCATCGCGCACATGCGGGAAATGAGTACGTCAACATATTTCATACATCCCGGTGCGAGCAGCCCTCTGATTTCGACCTTAAGCGCCCACATTCCACGATGTCGTTCGCAAGGTGTCATGTCCTGCCTTCTCGGTTCACATATGAATAACTCAACGACACTGTAGGTGCGCAAGACAATAGTACAGCAAGTCTCTCAGGGGGAGAAGGAGATTGACATGCTCTCTTGGATGACCCGCACCGCCCTCGAGCTCATTGGTCAGAGCGGATATGGCTATTCATTCGACACTCTCGAACCGGATGCTCCCCCGCACCCCTTTTACACATCTATCAAGAACCTCAAGTCCGTTTAATTTTTTCCGTCGGATTACCCTTCTACCATCAACTCACCTACTCTGACTGACAGTCGCGCGGCACACAACAACGCAATGGTTCTTGCTCGATACTTCGTCCTTCCCTATGTCTATGGTCTCGGGTCACCCGGATTTCAAAGGGCGGTCGTCGACCTCATTCCATGGAAGAAGCTCCATGAACTCAGGGATATGACCGACGTTATGCACAACACCTCCATTGAGATTTTTGAAGCCACAAGGCAGGCAATGGAGAAAGGCGAGCCTGCAGGAAGGGCTACGAGGATTGGGGCTGGCAAGGATATCATGAGCGTCTTGCGTAGGCACTTCCGAAATAACCCATCGCATCGTCTTTGCTAACAAACGCCCCTTTGCAGTGAAGTACAACGCCTCGGCGTCTGAGAAAGAGAGGCTCCCAGACGACGAGCTCCTCGCACAGATATCGTAAGGCCTTCCGATGTGGTCCTTCGTTCACTGTTAACACGTATGCCACATGAACACAGCGCTCTGACCTTCGCGGCCATGGACACCACCTCAAACTCTCTTTCCAGGATTCTTCATCTTCTCAGCGAGAACCCCGAAGCGCAAGAGAAGCTAAGGGACGAGATACGCGCTGCCCAGGCAGCGTATGGCTCGGAAGAGCTCGACTACGACGCTCTGAATGCCTTGCCGTATCTCGACGCCGTATGCAGAGAGACCCTCCGACTGTAAGTCTCCTTCACCATAGTTGCTGTCGCTCTAGCTCAACATCCCCGACCCACGCAGCTACGCTCCCATCCCTTTCCTCACGAGAGAGTACGTGGGATCCAGAGCTCTATCTAATCATGTTGACCGACGATCCCTCACAGGGCGCAAGCGGACACAGTTCTCCCGCTCTCACATCCCGTCACATCCACAGACGGCAAGCCGCTTCATGAGATACTCGTACCCAAGAAGACCAGGATCATGATGTCGCTCCTTCACTGCAATCGTGATCCCGATATCTGGGGTGTCAACGCAGCTGAATGGAAACCAGAACGATGGTTGAATCCCCTGCCTGAGAGTGTCGCACAAGCCCGTGTACCTGGAGTCTACTCCAATCTGTGAGCTTCAGGACACTGGACGATGAGGGAGTCTCACTGACCTTTCATAGAATGACATTCATGGGTGGTGGCCGATCTTGCCTTGGGTTCAAGTTCTCCCAACTGGAGATGAGTAGGTCACTCCGATCCCCATGCTGAAATCGGAATGCTCACCAGACGAACAGAGGTTGTATTGTGTCACCTCCTCCCCGCTATCAAGTTCGCTCCGAGTGGTAGGATGGTCAAGTGGCAATTGAACCTGCTCTACCAACCCACTACCGAGGACGCCGAGCTGACGCCGACCGGAGACCGGAAGCTCCAATTGCCTCTCAACGTCAGCCTGGCGGAGCCGAGTTCTGAGTGAAAGTAGACGCAACAAGGGTAGGGTGAAGACCTTCAGGGTAAAACGTATGGGAATAGATTGGGGGTCGGGGAACAAGGGAGGGGCGGTATGTAGGCCAAGTATACAGACCTTGGCACAGGCTGGGCATAGAGTGGGAATGCACCTAGGCTCACGAACACGATGCGTATGGGGTGAGGGCCTGCTGGCGCTAGATGTCAGGGTTTGATATCTACCGGGACGAATGGGAATGTATTTAGGTCAGGAAAGGAAGAATGGATGATATGTGGGTCCGGGCAGGTATCGATACAGTTGAACAGAGAGTGGTGAGAAAAAGAAATGTGAATGGGAGTGATGCAAATGTAGATATTGATGTATGAGTATCCAAACGACGAGAAAGCAACGGAACAGTGATATGGACGAGATGAAATCGAAGGTAGCAAGGGTCTGTGCCTTCCGGAAGGTCTGAGGCAATCCTAAACCACCCTCGACAGTGGGCTAGGCTCCGACGACCTGATAGTATGCATAGTCACCTTGCTGCTACCAAGGATCGGGATTGCAGGAGGTTTCCTGCGCTTCGGCGGGGCAGGCGGTGGCGGACGTCTACGAGGTTGAGACTGTGTGGGATCATCGACCCGACGACTAGGCAGAGACGACGTTGAGGCATGGGTGGGGCGTGATGTCTTGGCGGAAAGCAGATTTACCGCCCGCTCCACCGGCTCTACGACGAGAGACGTTTGGGACGACGAGCGCGAGGATGAAGATGCAGAGGCGGACGCTGAGTAGACGCGGGCAGCGGGAGTTTCAGAAACGGAGTTCGAGCTTTTCCGTTGAGGTACCGGAGGACGAGCTTTCGTCGAGGGTAACGACGTTAGACTCGTCGTACTTCCGTTCGAATGCCGCGTTTGTGCCTGATCCAGAGGCGAACGAGGTATAGGCGGTGCATTCGAGTGGTCCGGGCGGTATCCGAGGTTCTCCACGCTCTTGCTAAACTTCATGTTCTTGAGTTTGAGTATGCCTGAGTCCACAGAGTGTGTTATCGAAGGCGCGGTGAACGTTGATGGAGGACTGTGAATGGAGAATTCACTCGTCGTCGGACTTCCCGTTGTGCCAGAAAGTGTAGGTGAACGCTGGGAGGCTTTGAGCTGAATGCACCAGTCTCCCGATAGACACCGTTCGACGAGACGTTTCGTGGTTGCATTGACGTCGTGTATTTTTGAATTGCCGATCAGCGATTCGAGTTGAACCATGATTTGCCCTCGTTTGTAAGGGAGGTCGCGAAGTTGCGTCTTGGTGAGAAGGGGGTGGAGAACCCGAAGATATGTGTGACGCAACTGAAAAGACTTGAGCTTAAGAACGTATTGACGGGGTAATTGTTACTTACCGACTCGTGTTCATTGCCCAGGTCCGCCAGTTCTCGAATGAAAACGTCAACCAACACGCAGAGGTCATTGGTGTAGAAGTATTCCGACATCCCCTTCGTCGTAAATAAGACGTAAAGGAGCTTGAGAATCAGCAACTGCATGCAGAGGTCTTCCGCGGTATGCTCTAGAAAGCGATCAGAACTATGAACATTTAGCTTACCCAGGGTACTCACTAGCTCTATTCAGCATAAATATCATATTCTCCCCAAAGGTCCCACTCATGCCAAGTCGTCGCATTAGCACCCTGACGACCCGATTATTAGGTTCTTCCGGTTGCTTAGAGTTCGCATCATTGAGGCCTGCCACCATGAACTGTTCATTCAAGCCAACCTGCGAGGGATCAATTACTAGCCATTCTCATAACTTATGCAAGAGTTGACTTACAATGAGCTTGACAACGGAATAGTTGAACGTCTCGTCCTGCATGTACCTCGTCTGTTCGACGAGATCGAACAAGTAGTCTATGAAGTCGTCGTCAAATATCCCTGAGCAACACGAGATCAGCGACCCTGCCAAGACAAACACACAGGTCACCCACTCAGGTCTTGGGCGGATAGTTTCTGGACCTTGCAAACTTCATACAAAAGCTTGACTGCCAGACTCCTCAATTTGACTTCAATGGGCACGGGGACGCTCCCGTGGAAAAAGATCGAGTTGCGGCTGCCAGCACCACCGAAGAACGTATCTTCGACATCAGGATCGATTTCCACCAGGATGTGATCCATGAGGAAAGGCATGATAGGCTGCCAGCGTTTGTGATTGCGGAAAGCTTCCACTCTTCGATGGCCATGGAAGTAGAGCGTATTGAAGTGAATGAAGAGGAGGTGGGGATCCGTGGTCTATGGGAGAAGGCCTTGGTTTACACCGCGCCAAGACGAGTGAGGAGCGGGCGTACACACCTTTCTGGCGTCATCTACGACGATGTCACACATCCTCTCTGAATGGAATTGGAACAACTCGGAGTCCAGGATCATATTTATAGCATGCTCGAGCTGCAGTGGCGACTGCAGATACTGCTCTGTAGCACATATTCAGTCCCAGGTACCCACCCCAAGCACTGTAGCGTAGTACAATACACACACCGTGGTATGTCGCACAGAGGTTCAGAAACCGCCTCAGCGTCGAATCAAGCTTGTCGAGCGTGGGCTGCTCTTCATTGATATCTTTCAAAATATCTTCCAGTTCTTTCAAGCCGTTTAGTACCCCTGAATCGTGGACGTTCAATGTGGGGAAAACGCGGCGTACCTGACCAGAACTGTTGGGCTGTTTCTATGACATACACGATCCCCAGATGGTCCTCCATGGCCAGCGACGGTGAGTTCTGTGGAATGAGGGGAGGCATGGCGAGAATGTGACCATGAACGACGGCCAGGGAGGTGGTTGAGCAGAGCAAAGGGTATGAACTGGTGATGCACATCAACCTGGGCCTCGATGATGCTGGCTTCCTAACAGCGCCAAATACACGGATCACACCAGCACGGAACGACCACAACCTCCGATGCTGCTTCGATCCCATAAAGCCCGCGAAATGAAATTCCAGGGGATGAAACAGTGGAGTAGACATTCACATAAGTGGTGATCATCCAGGGAAAGGCTCAGGGTACGAGGAGGGGATCAGACAGGCTCATCACCCACATCATCCCAAAGTGTGCTCAGGGCTCCGAAACCTTGAGGGCATTCTCAAACTCAAAGGCGATTATAACAGCGAGAAGGTGTGGTGTAGTAAGGTGTACGCCCTCCGACATCTTACCCTAGAGATTGGCGCACCGTAGCCGCCCAACAAGAGCCAACGGATTTAATTAAGCGCCCAGCGGTCACATCCACCAGAGCTACAGAAAAGACCCATTGGGTGCGAGCCTTCGAAAGTAGTGTCGAAAAAAGGGTCCTGTCATACATGTATCGTTAAGTATGCCCTGTCCGAGGCGTTCCGCGAAGTTCAGTCCTTCGAAAGGTTGTATATCGGTCGAAAATTCTCAGGCGTCGTTGAGCGATCGTCCGACGCTGGCAGTGAGAGAGACGGTGAGTGAAAATGGTGCATTCGTATTAGCATTCAATGCGCCGCGCGATCAACCTCCGCCGTGATACCGCCTCCTCCTCCATGCGAGCGCCAATCGGTTAGATAAGAGCATAGCATCCGACGCCTCCACAAACCCACCCCCTTCAAATATTCGCCTGTTTGAGCTCTACAACCTGCTCAACGAGCTGCTTCATAACGTTCGCCTTGAGCTTTCCTATTTCCAGCACCTCCTCATGGGACACCACCACAGTGGGAGGCTTCTCAATCTGCCGTCCAGCAATCTCCACGGCCAATCAGCATTGACTGAACTTTGGAAATACGGCGGACATACCTCTGCGTCGACCTCGGCACGAATGCTACGAGGCTTCTCAGGGATAACGACAAAGTTTGTCACCAAGCTCAAGACCGCAACATTCAAACCCTCTTCCCTCCCAGCCAACACCTCCGGAATTGTGCTCATACCCACAACATCGGCGCCTATTCTCCGCAAGAACCTGCCCTCTGCAGGGGTCTCGTAGGTCGGGCCACTGACCCAGGCGTAGGTACCCTCTGCGAGAGCCTCCTGAGGGAGCTGGAGCTTGCTGGCAGCCATAAAGACCAGGCGACGTAGCGCGACGGAGTACGCGTCCGATAGTGGGAGGAATCTAGGATGATCCGGAGAGGTCTGCGGTCCGAGGAGGGGGTTCATTCCGGTAAGGTTGGGGAGTGCGATGTGGTCATTGATCACGACGACTATGGGATTGAATTAGGACGCTGCGGTGCCGACGGAAAAGAATTTACCACTTACTGGTGCCAACAGGGATGTCAGGGTTGAGGGAACCAGCAGCGTTCGTAACTATACAAAGCACATCAGCGAAAACATACGACACTGTATAGACGAAGGAACTCGCTGAGAAGGTCTTGGACTCCGAGTTTGGCCATGACTCTGACCGGGAAAACCACGGTAGAGAGTCCGTGGCCCTCGTAAGGATGGAACTAGGAAAGACGTTGGCAACACTCAACCAATACACAGGCAGGAATATGTCACGCACCCTTCCAAGCATTGCCACTACGGGCACTCCATCTCCCGATCCAAGCAATCCAAACGCCAGAGCGCTCTTATGACCCGGAACTACAAGTCACATTGAGTATATCACGGAAACTCCGGAGAAGTACGATAAGCTCACCTGTACTCCTCCCAAATCCCGGAATATTCTCGTACGGTATGATCTCCACTTCCCTCAGGGTATCGACCAAACCACTCAGCCCTGATCCACAGATTATGCCGATTTGCGGATTCTGGAGCTTCTCGGGCAGCTTCGACCTAATTGCCTCAAGAGTAGGGCCAAAGGAGGTTGTACTCGTGGTGTCAGACGCCATGGTATCCGTTATGTGGTGGTGGGAAGAAGAAGAGAGGCCGTTTAGGTGAATCTCTGTCGTAATGGTGTGAAAGAGAAGAGATTGTGCACCATGAGGGTCGCTCTTGAGTCGTTTGACTGCCAGTGTGGTCCCTGATGCCCCTATTCCAGAGATTAGATTAGATGATAAGCCACTAATTAGCCCCTATTTGACCTGTAACGCGCCCAACGCCGCAAACCAATTTCCGCCGTGCTTGCCAGTGCTCATAGTGCAACCCCATATTTTCGGAATATACACTAAATAGCGAGGCAAAAGTCAAATCTTCTATTCACCTTCACTTCTGGCCCGATGGGACAAACATGGGAACTTCCCACTCCCGATCTTCGAGCTTTCTTTGAGGAAGGCAAGTTCAAGCGCGTCACGGGCCCACCTATTCTCCACCTTGCTTCGCTCGGAACACAGCGTGTTCAAAGGAGTTAGAATCCTCGAGGCCAGGGAGCAATCGGGGTCTACTCCGGCATTCAATTCAATGGGCACAACGCTTTACGAGGTTGGACTGCCAAAGCTTTGGAGTTCGATCGGCCCCGAGGTCAGCCTCCTCAAACTCAAAGCAGGCGCTTCGAGCGCTTCTATCAGAGCTCAAGAAACACGGAGAGATTGGAAGCGCGGTGGAATGCTCCGAATAGGATCTTAGGCGGGAGTGATTCGGCCACTCAGTACGTACAGCGCTACGTGAAGGGTTCGTGGCGCAGGACGACCATGCGCGTTTTCGGCGATTCATGCAAAGTCCACCATGTCGTGTACCCTCTGACCCGGATTATTCCAGAGAAGCCAGCTGTAGATGGTAGGCAAGTTGGTGAGCCATGCATAGGGTGGGGAGAAGCACATGTACCATGTCTACTTTTGAATATGATTCTACTAGAGGGAACTGTAAAGTATCAAAGGAGGTATTAGACCATCGGCGTCTGGAAGACCCACGAAAAGCATAAACGAAGATAGAAGTAGCTTGAGCGAATCAAAGAGATATATGGTACGGCACCGAAGATGTAAGTAGAGTATAGTATAGGGTGTACGGAGACTACAATACATGGCGAAATGGAGCGAAGGCGTTTAGATTTGAATGCGGGATGGATGAAGCCGAGAGTGCGACGGAAAGTAGAGCGGATTGAGTCAATGCGAAAGCGACAACAGGATTGAAAACTATGCGATACAGAGGAGCGCTTGCGTGTGTGATGAATGGGTAGATGGTGATGGTGTGGAGAATGCGTGAGGAGGGAAGACAAGTAGGAGATGTAATTGACGAAGAACGTGAAAGGTTGAAGGGAAAACAGTCTGATTTTGGCTACCGCTCGGAGAACGAATTGTGACCTATTTACAGATATAGTCAGCAACAGAGCCGGCGCGCCAATAGGGATAACGTACCATAGACCCCATAGTGCTCCGGGGCGTACATCTGTGAGTTGATCTGGTGATGAGGGTGAGGAGCAGGTTGGGGGTTAGGAGGGATTCCAGGATATGCCTGATTGAGCTGAGGGAAAGTCGAATAGTCATTCCAGTACTGAGGATATCGGCTGGGCATATTGTGGGTTTGGTGGCCACTCTGACCGTGAGTGCGTTGGTGTGGTGGATGAGCCCGCTCTTCGCCGAATCCGGTACTGTAGACTTGAGGGAGCACGGAGGTCGACAAAGGAGCATTGGTCTGGAATGAATGTGGCTGGTGGAAATCCTCAGAGGGCCACCTGTACGCAGCAGGAGATGTAGGGGAGACAGGGCTGATAGCATGCGAAGGGTGTGACGACGCGTGACTTGCGCTATGCGGGGGAGCGTAGGTGTCTAGAGTGGGATAGAGGTAGTTGGACGCGACCTCGGGTCGAGTGGCCGACGGAGCATATGTACTTGGTTGGTTGCTGCTATTCACTTGACTGGGGAAGTATCGCCGAGCCGTTTGCTGGGAATCGTTGAGCGTATTCTCGGCTGAGCGCTTCGATCTAGCGGCAGAACTTGAGGGGGCAACAAAATCATTCGCCTGGAGATTAACCTTGGCGCCACGGAGGAGCTGCACCGCACGCTGAGCACTCGGCCAGACGGTCGCCATCATTTCGAGCGCGCCCATACATTTTTTGAGCCCGAGATTAGCTTGGGGATCAGTAGGATATGTTGTCACTAGAGGGACAGGCGTTAGCCCGAGTCCCAGACCAGACGTGAAAGAACGCACGGGTGGTGACGTGCATGATGCAGGCCGTAAACAGATAGTAGCAAAGGAATGCCGACGAACGCTCGAGCGGGTATTTTTCGGCGTAGACAGACACTGAAGTTGACTTCAGATTAACATGCGGTGGAGATAAATCGACGAACTCACCGATAGCCGTAATGTGGTTTGCAGCTCCGGCGCACAGCTCGTAGTTCTTCGCAGCACTGGCGACGACCTCGGCGTCTTCCCCATCATCGCTCCTCGACCTTCCATTGTAGAGGCTGCGAATGCTATGATCAATCCGTTAAATAACATGACAACGTGGGTTTGGAAGCACAACTCACAAGGGTCGGTGCAGTAGAAGAACAGCACACCAATATTGCATGTGGAGAGTGAGAACATGGGGAAGGGGTGTCGGCCTGGCGTTTCCATTGCTGGGGTCGTACCGCAGATGCTCCGGAAGTTCCAAATACCACTTATCGAGAAAGCCTTCCAACACGGTCGACTCCGCGTGCCGGCTAGTTACAGGTCGAACGGCGTAGATACTCTGGACGATTGTGCTCAGAATTCCGGCTGGAGTGACCAAGTCAATATGGCTGCAGTAATGCGGTAGACTCTTGGCGATGACTTACAAAGTGTCGAGGACGCATTGAAGCAGGATATACTGTAGGTGGGCGAGGAAGTGGCCAGCTCTGACGCCATTGAGCCTGTCCATTCTTCTAATTCTTCAGGCTAAAGCAGAAAAGAACAGCAATGAGGCACGGCCAAACCTAAAACCGAAGGATGACCTACATCATCTTCACTTGGAAGGGGGGTGTCGAAATCCCGCTCGAAAATCATCAGTGGGCGACCTGCAAACGGACAGTTAATTTCAACTACAGGGCCAAATGAAAATGAACCCTGACCGATGTATGTCGAGATGTACTTGTCCAGGATCACGCACCCGTACCAGATTCGCTTCCTCTCCTGTAGTTCCCATTCACTGAACAGGCGCCCACCAAGTCCGACACGAGCCCAGCCATCCGCGCTGCGGTGCATACCCAGGTCCTGCGCCATTCGAATAGCCATGCCGATGTATGTCCAAGCTTGAGCCATTGCACCGATTCCAACCTCCCGGTAGCCCAAAAGGAGAAGGGCTTGACAGGTCGACAGGCGAGAACCGGAATATGTCTGGTCCAAGACGATCTTCGCAGAGTCGAGGTATTCGTCGCCCGCCGACCACATCACTGTGGGATCGGATGGAGGTGGAATGCTTGTCGCGTCATCGTACCGGGCGGCGAGAGCGAACATAGTGAGCAGAAGAAGGGTAGGGACCCGGCGCGGACGACGATTGAGCGCAGACGAAGCATCAGATTCTGATGAATACGAGTGGCTGGAGAAATATCGAACAGAAGGTTAGTTGAGTGTCGCGAATGCAGCGAGATTCGGAGACCCACGTCTTTTCGTATACACTGAAGAAGGACCGCTTGTGTATGACGGGGAAAGAGGAGTGGATATGACGGAAATAGATGTCCAGGAGGCGATTCTGAATAGCTTGATCAGGCAGCTGTGAAAGATAGTCGTCGTCCTCGTGCATAGTGTTGGAAGCATCGGGAGCAGGAGGCCACACTCTTGCCTTAGGGAAACGCCTATAAAGCCACCTTAGCAAGGATAAATGGCGGGAAAACGAGTCAAATACTTACCAAATGCCACCCTCGTTGCGGTTGTCCACGCGTTCTTTGTTGTTCAAGATATGCAGACCACTCGCCTTGCCATGATACCGCACTTGTTCGTCCTCGTTGAGGCTGAGCTGGCCGACAGCCCCGGTCAGTTCATCCTCGCTATCAGAGCTGAGGCTATCAACACTTGAGCATCTGCGCTGTTGATTCAGCGGATGGAGGGGACTCAACGAAGAATACGTGTGAGAGAAGGCTCTCCCTCGCCTGCGGACAGCGCTGCCTGTATGAGCTAACGACGCGCTGGATGCGTTCGGCGAGGTGGGATACTGCAGCCCATGCGGAGAAAAGTCATGCTCACCAATCCTCCGCCGCTGACGCCTAGCGGGAGATTGGTTCTCATCACTCGTATGGGTATCAGAGGAAGCAGGGCGCTGAGGGGGAACGATGCGTACCGGAGAGCGGAGTTCGCCTGCACAAGATGCATTTTCGGCGCGACCCTCGCTCCCCGTCGCGTCCTGCTGCTCCTCTGACTGTTCTGCCTCGAATCCCGCCGCAACATTCAACATTGACGTAACGCTGTCTTGCCATTCGTTGGAAGGACTGCGTTTTCGAGATCAGCTGATGGAGGAAGTTGGAAACGAAAAATTTAAGCTCACTGGGTTGAAGTTAGGTCAATCTTCCCGTCCTTCTGGGTTGATGAATCCGAGTTAGAGTTGGTCGGAGGACGGGACTTGGCAGGACCGCCACTGTCGTGTTTGCGACCCTTGACACCGTACGGTGAATTGTCGACTCGGTTGATGATCTCCTTCGCTAAAGGATCCTAGAATAGTAGGGTTAAAGCGATTAGCCGCGGTGACCTCACTTGGACAAGATAAGATTAACGAGTTGGAGGCGCTATCACGAACTCGGCGGCGTATATGACGGTGGTCTTCCGTGATAAAACTCGGAACATAGTTGAAAGGTAAAACGTACCTTCGCCATGTCATCTAGGAGAGATCGAGCGCGAGGGTCTTTGGTCGCGAGCATAATTCCGACAAGGGCCTCCGTTTGATGGAGTCTGGCTTCAATGGCGTCAATGTATCCCTTGGGAGGGCCTCTCTTTCGTGAAGGTCCCAAGAAGGTGCATGCTGTCAGAAGCGCGGTAGTTAGTCAGTGGTTTACACTATCCGCAACGGCGCGGGCAATCTCCAAAGGCAAGCCGACCATAGGCCACCTCCCCGACATCGGAAGGAGGAAACGAGACTCACGCGTTCCGAGCATGATGCAGCTCTTGCAAGGTTCATTGGGGCTCGTTCGTTCACATTTACACTTTGACTTGCGGCATTGGTCACAAGCTAGAGGGATGTGAGCGCTGAGCGGTATCTGAGACAGTATGACACACCTTTGCTGCTGCGACGCCTAATTTGCTTCTCGTGGTTGTGAGACCCAGAGCCACCGAAGCCGCCGCCGTGTGACTGATCCCCTACCCCAAGCTCTGCGAGATCTGAAACGTCGTATTCGTCGCTGTAGGACATGGCAGGCCTATAGAGCTCTGGAGGGTGGGTGTGGTGACCGCTCGGGTGGGATTGGCTATAATTAACCGCGTGTGGGGGTGGCAGATGGTGAGAGGCCACTGAACGAGGCCAAGCCTGCTCCGATGTAGTGGTGACTCCAGCAGAATCCGAGCCAAAGCGGTAGAGGGGTGTCGGTGGGAGGCAAGATGGGGACTCGGAGTGCGTTCTTGACTGAGGAATCGAGGCGTGAGATGGGACGGTATGGGGATTGAATTTAAATTGGAAGTGCTGCAGTGAATTCGACGCCGGAGACAAATCGGGTGAAGAAGAGGCTTCTGTCTTCACAGGCACCTGGTGATGACCATTGAGGCGAGGAAGCTCGAGGAAGTAGGGAACATTTGGGCTGGCGATTGTCCCCATGACCGAAGTGGAGGGGGAGGACGACGCGGGTGACCTTGACGAGAGCGGGGAACAGAGTGGGGAGTCACTGGAGCTTGGACTTACATATTTTCCTCCGAGGCACCAAACTATTTGTCGGCGATCGACAGCCCCGGAAGAAACTAAAATTCAAACAAATCTCAAAAAGGCAGATCTCACACCGATCCTCTATGACACACAAGTTGTCCACACGATGCACCCGACAAATGCACCGATATAGTCAATTCAACCAGCGCCGACATACCGGCATCGTTGTTTTGCGCAGCTCCGCCTGATTATGTTCTCTGCCTCCATGTTCCGCTCCTGGGTCTGCACGGCGAGTCCCATCCGCGCTCAAAATCGGGTCGATGGTTGGACGAGTGGGTAGAGCTCCAGCGCACGCACTGGACTAATATCGGGCGTCTCGTTGACAGGAGCCAGGCTGACATTGGTATGTCTGAGACCGTGATGAACTTCTGGGCGAGGAATCGTCATTTCGATAGAGTTGGACAAACTCTCACAGCCTTCTAGATCCTTCCAATTGAATCTCTGGGGATGGCGTGCACCTTATCTCGCGTGCCCGTGTCCTGCCCTCTTTTCTGGAACCAGGGCGGAGGGGCACCTGGAACTCTATACCTCGCTACCAATAATGGGGTGGGTACTAGGGACTATGTGATGAGATCACGGTCTTGTTGGTCTGTATACAAAGCTGCCTCACGCCTTCGTCGCACTGGGATCCTGTGGTCAACAGTGGCGTTCCCCCGAGCTTTTGGGCGCTTTTTTGCTGCTCTCTGGTTTCTACGGCGTCCACTAAACACGCAAAGCCCATCTATCATCAGCCACCTACATCATCGTGCTGCAGCTCATATCCCAACACAACGTGGCCGGCAGCCTATGCGTTATCAGGGACAGCGGCTCAGGGAAGCGACTAAGGAGACCATTTAACTTGTCACCCCATTTCTGGGCAATTTCCCTTGTGCGTCTAGTTTGCTTGTGCTCCATCGAAGCGCCATCTTCCCATGATCAAGGTCAAGGAACGAAAGGCTGGGCCTTGGTCAATATTTTGCTGTTCTAGTTTAGCGTGAAACTCCCTGGGGTGAGCCTCTTCCTTGTTTTCCGCACATTTAGCAGGGTACTCATCTCATTACATTCTTTCATTCGGACGTAACCCTGTGTGGCGAGGCCTTTAGAATTCCCAGAAAAGGAGAGTTCCCGATTTAACTGGGGGCGCCGGAGCCCGTCTTCGACTCGAAGAAGGCCGTAAACTTAACATGTCGTTGACATCGGCGGTTCTCCTTTGCACGGCGCCACGGGTGGGGAATTCAATGAGATATCGATAACTAACACAGATGCGAATCCCAGTGGCAATACCCTTTCCTTTGGAACGTTCGCTGCGGCTCGTCAAGCCCAGGATTGCAGATGTGTGGGCGATGGGTCCATGAGAACTGCGGCTCCCGTCAATTTGCCCCGACCGGCGCTTATACACCAACTCAACAACAGATCACCATCAAAATGAGTTCCGCGGGTCAGGCGCCCGAAGACCGGATTCCATTTAGTAGATCTCCGAAGGAGACTTGGTGGCAGGTAGCAAAAGTACACCATTCTCGTTCTCCTCGAAGAGTGGTGCAGTTGGACGATATATACATAGGTGTCTCGTTATCGGATGAGATGGAACCGCTGGTTCTGTACGGTCATTAAAATTCTTCCCTTCCACGGTGTCAGACTCCCTTTTACATTGAATGGGACCGCCACTTATCAGTCATTCTGTTCGAGATGAACTGATGTTGGCTCTCGTGGAGAACATCATTCATATGAGGGAAATACTAGCTATCTCTGGTTGGACACGGTGTGCAGGATGGTCTCATGCATTTCCGTGGTTCGCAGTACCGTAAGGGAAACGTAAATACATTCAACAAGCTCACGTTAAGGTCGGGAGATGAGGGTCTCCCCGGACAGCCTTCGATGTCAACGCCATTGTCAATATGAGGCTAGCAAACCTTCTCGTTTCGGCGGTGAACTTTATATCTAGCCTTCGATTGTCGTTCATTTCCCTGGTATCGAACGTTATACCTCAACATTTACTGACATTATGACAAGCCATATGGCACAAGCGAGCTTCCCGACCGGCGCTTAACACTGTCCCACGGTCTATCGCCGCACAACAAGCGCAGCCAAATTTCTGATGGCGTCCAAAAGCACGTCGCCGTCGCCGCAACATGCTGGACGTCCATTTTACGGGTACTTCTCTCAAAGATTTTATTAAACTTTGGAACCGCAGCAGTTGGCGCAGGATGCGCTTGTTTCCTACCCAACAACACTGGTCCCAGAGCAGCCTCCATCTCCCGCCTCCATCACCCCATTTAATTTCTCAGAATTTTCGCGGAAGCACATCCATGGACCTGCTGAAAACCCCAATGGGTCTCAATGGTCCTTTGTGCCACCAAGCTCGGTACGCGGGGACCACACAGCCAATCACCACCTCGAACCCCAACTTCTATATAGAAAATCCTCCAAACGGTAACTCAAGCACCCTCGTCATCGCCTTGCCATTTCCAGTAATTCCGACGCTTCATTTTTCTCCCTACTCGATTGGACCCGCTCGCAAGCGAGGGCAAGCGAACGTGCATATGGTATCGCACCGCCATCAAGGGCACCCAGGCCCAGGGGGAAGACGAAAACGACGCGCTCCAAGGGCCCAAGGGCCAAGGCCTTCCATCACCGTCCGTGCGTGTCGCTCGAAAGTACTGACCGAGGAAGACCAGTTCTTATCGTCGACCATCGGATCGTTAAGGGGTGTCGTCGGGTTTCGGGGCCAGGGAGAGAGAAACGCGCAAGATGGAAGAAAGCAATCTCGATATTACAGTATCTACGATCGATTATACCAGACACCAACGTAGCCGTATACACAAAAAAAATCGAAGCGAGGTCCGAGGTAGGTAAGTTTAGCAGGTAAACGACATCCATCCGTCCATCTGCTGTAGCACTTGCCCTCCGGTGTTACAATCTAAAAAAGAAATAATAGATGATAGAGCTCGATAGAGAGGAGAGCAGTGGAACGGAACGACGAGAGTGAAAGTTTAGAACGGACGCTGAGATGAGAGGAAGAGTCATAGTAGGGTGAAAGAAAGAAGAGAAAGAAGGTGAACAAATCATGGATGGTATGTATTCATTAAGACGTCATGGCGCAGTGAATAAATGGACGATAAAGAAACGAAACACACAGGGAAATAAGAGATGAGAGAATAGAGGGGGAAATCAAGAAACAGACGGTGAACTAAAGTCCATCCACCATCTGGGGTAGACTCATCTTTGACGGTGGAGGCGGCAGACCACTCCTATCCCACTCCCGTTCAGCAGCAGCCCTGTCCCTTGAAGGCGGCGCAGGACCTAACGGGGGGAGCCCCGGTCGACTTGACGGTGAAGGCGACCGTCGACTGGACACTGGAGGTGGATACGGCCCAGATCGCACGGGGCCGTTCTGAGACCCTGCAGATGACGGCGGAGGTGGAGGGGCGTTAGCCGGAGTAGACGTACGTCCAAGACCTGCAAGCCTCGGAGACGGAGCATACGACGAAGGATGGCCGGGCGGTAGAGGCGGCCCTGCCACAGGTTTGCTCGAAAGCGGCGGGGAAGACGGTCTCATCTTCAGACTCTGCACAGGCGACGACCTGCTCGCCATCGAGGGTGGCGGTACGGGACCATACGGGCGCGGCGACTGCTGCAAAGCAGGGTTGTTGTTGTAATTCGACGAAGAGCTAGGGCTCTGCGGCGGCGGAGGCCGCCTGGGAGGGGAAGCGGCGATACCATCGCGCAATCCCGAAGGGGGCGGGGGGCCCCTACCGATGGGGTTGGCGTATCGGTGACTTGGTGAGCGACTCTGCTGCTCCTGAGAATTTGCGTAGTTCGGGGGGAGGGAAGAGGACGATGATGATGGCCGGTAACCATCATCTGCAGGGTTCCAAGGACCACGCGGTGACGAGGTGCCGTTGAGATGTGGCAGATTACCAGGGGGAGGAGGGGGATGAGAGGATCCACTAAGTGAAAGGGGGACAGGTATAGGCCTGTCCCGTTCGTCTCCAAGGTGAGGTGAAGGTGCTAACGACCCTGGGCCTGAAACCTTCCTAACATCAATATCCCTCTCCTTCTCTCTCACTTTTTGGTCGCGCTCCCGAAGATCGTGCAAGGACGGCTGCCGCTGATGTGGCGCCGGTTCGCCTTTCCAGATCTGCTTCGGTCCCGAGGGATTCATAATAATATCTGAAGGATGGCGGCCTTCATAATCTCTGGACGCGCGAGGGGCATGTCCAGGGACCCCAGGTGGAACAGAAGAGGCAGAGTGGGCTGAGGGAGGCGGAGGAAGAGAGGAGGATGGCTGGCCGTGGTGGTGGTGGTGGACGATATGGTGATGGTGCGCGGCAGGTGGTCGGTGGTGGTGATGGTGAGAAGCGCCAGGAGGCACACTATGCGAATGGCTAGGAGGAGGAGGCTGTCGGTGTTGTTGATTGTATTGCTGTTGTTGTAGATAATGTTCGCGTTCACGATCGCGATGCCGCTCGAGATCAATGTCCATCAGCTGCTCCTTCTCGACCCGCTCCCTATGCTCCATCTCCCTCGCCTCCCTATCCTCGCGATGTCTCTTCTCGCGCTCCTTATCCCGACTCCTCTGCTCCTCCCGACTCTGCATCTCCCTCAACTTCTCCCGCTCCCTCTCACGCAAATGCCAATCCCGCTCCCTCTCGCGCTCCTCCCTCTCCATCTGCGCCCTCTCATCCATCGTATGCCGCCTCTCCCACTCTTGCTTCGAACCAGGCATGTACGCAGGCATCCCCATCCCAGGGCCCAGCCACGTCCCGGGCGCCGGCGCGTTATCCCGATGTTTGTCTCCGTTGGGCGCTAAAGCGGGTGACGGCGAGCGCCTCTCTTGAGGGTGACTCGGCGGCGCAGGGTATACATTCGCGGGACCACCGTTCCGGCCTTGACCAAAGTAGGGATGGTCAGGGTGAAGTTGGTGGCCTGGGTTGCCCATGCCGGGGCCAGGCAGGGTCTCGCGATCGGGGCGCTCGCGGTCACGGTCACGGTCGTGGTGGTGCTGTGAGGGATGGGAGTGGTGGCCGGACGGGTGCCCAGGGCCCAGAGGATGAGCCGGACCATTAGGGACCGGCTGGTGATGCGAAGGGACTCGCCCAGGAGGGGGTGGTGGTCCGGCCATGTATGGATAGTTACCCCCAGGTATCGGCCCATTGCTAAGCGCTTGATGCCCATACCCTTGACGAGCGGGGTCGTTGGCCGGGTTGAAGTAGGGGAGGTATTGTGCTTCGGGAGCCTGGTGATAGGCAACGACAGACGCTGGGGCGTTGTAGTTGTTGTGTCGGCTCTCCCGACTTTCATAGTTGGGGTGTCTTCGGTTTTGGAATAGGTATTCTAAATCCTGGGCAACATCGGTGGTTGAAAGTGTGGACAACTCGGGGTAAACGACGTCCGTGGATTGGTAGGGGTAGTCCACCCGTTGCTTCCCGTTGGCGTACGGAAGGCTCTTGATGATCTTCCGAAGGGATGGCGCGGGGCCCACGAGTGCTGGAGGAGGAGGAATTCGTCGTACTGGGAGCAAGTTTAGGATACACTCAACGAAGGGAAATACTAAAGACGCACCAGGTTGAGGCCTCTCACTCGCACGTCGCTCTCGCTCCAGCTTCCTTCGCTTGCGATTCGCCTCGGAGATCATATCCGTTTGAAGGGAGTCGCGCTCATACTAAATCAGAGCGCATGAGACACAAAACAGCAAGTAACGAACAACGCGACTGACCTCCCACCAAGACCATGTAGCAGTCTCCTCGTCGCGGCGCCTCTTTCCAACGTTGGCGATTTCGTAGACGCGTTTCCTGCTGGCTAATTCGAGGCGCTTGTCTCGCCTGGATGTTAACTCGCCCAGAAGGTGAATCATCTCTGGGTGGGTGCCTGAAAACATTGCAAAATCGACGTTAGAAACGTATCTAGACGTAGGGAAGCCACGACGAACCTTGTTTAACCAACTCTTCTTCCCATCCCAGACTCTCCATCTTCTCCACATAGACGCGCTCCCGAAGGAGCGCCCATCTCAGCTCAATAGCGGCCAGGACATCGAGGGCCTCAGCGCGATGCGCAGGCTGCAAGTCCGACTCTAAGTCGTTATCATGGTCTTCGTCGTCGGGCTCTCCGTCCCCTTGCCCGTCTCCTTCAACGTCGACGTCACCCTCCTGATCGCCTTCACCGTTATCTTCCTCGTTGTCATCATTGACGTCCCCGGCGCCTTCAGCATCGCCGGCCATGTCCACGTCGCCATCCTGGTCCATGTCGTTTTCCGTCGAGGAGGGCTTGGAGAGGCTATCGCCGTCAGGGCCGGTGACGCCAGCACTTTCGAGGAGCGAGGCTCGCCGCTGCCTGGATACACCGGCCAACGACATCCTCGGCTCTTCCTCTTCCTCCTCCTCCTCATCTTCAGAGTCCTTGGCGGAAGGGGCAGGGGACGCTTCACGCGAGGAAGCGGCTGAGGGAGTTGCCGGTCGTTTATCGACCAGGGGACCGTTAGTTGGAGACACGGTCGCATTGGGAGTGGCCTCGGTGGCTCCGGAAGGGATTCTTCCTCGAGACGGGGATTTGATAACGGAAGCTCGGCTGGGGGAGAGAGCCGGAGCTTGAGGACTGGTCGCAATAATGGAGAGTGCGGGCTTGATAGCGACGGTCGACTCATCGTCCTCGGTGGAATCGAGATTGCCGTTCATCTTGGGTAAGGGCTTGACGTCTCGAGTAGACGTGGCTGATTTGGGTGGAGGAGGGTCGTCTTCTTCTTCGTCCTCAAAGTCGTCGCCGTCATCTGGGGTGTGCTGCTTTGACTGTTTCGAAGGGGCCTGAACCCCTCCCTCGTCGTCCTCGTCGTCACCCGAGCTCCCGCCATCCTCGGAGGGGAAAGCATGGCCGTTGGTGCGAGATTTCCGGCTGGATGCGGATGGTTGCTTGTAGGAGGGATCGGCGTCCTCGTCTTCGTCGTCGCCGGGGTCGAGACCCTTGTACTGGGCGACCCGCATGCGGGCACGGATGGAGGAGTTGCGTTTGCTGTTGCTGGCTCGGGTAGATTCTACGATACTCTACGTCAGAGCTCTGTCCGTGAAGAATAGAAAGGAATGTCTTACTGGAAGTCGCGTCGTCCTCCTCGTCGTCATCCCCCTCCTCCTCTTCCATGGCTCTCGGAGGCTGGGGGATCTCCTCTTCCTCCTCTTCCTCTTCTTCTTCCTCCTCCTCCTCGCGTTGGCGGGAGAGCTCTTCCTCTTCCATGGCCTCCAAGGCCCGCTGCTCCTTGCTCGCCCAACCCCACATCGGGGCAGGGACGATGCTGCTTCGTTTGCGCCTCCGCGTCTTGGGTGCGCGGCGCGACGGGGGTGGTGGCCGCTTGTCTGTATCGGGGGTGTCCTCGTCGTCGTCCTCGTCGTCTTCATCGTCGTCCTCGAGACTGGTGGAGCGCTGTTTGTCGTTGTCGCGGTGGGTGTTTGTTGTGCTTGCGCCGCCTTCCTGCTCGTCCTCTGTGAGTTCTGAGAGTTCCGAGTCTGAATCCAGGCCCGTTGCTGCGCTGTTTGGGGGCCTGCGGGTGTCCTGGGTAGACGAGGGGGGCTGCTTGCTGGCTGAGGCGGAGGATCGAGGGTGGGATGTCGCCCCCGCGCGGGCTGTGGTGGTCGGGGGCGGGGGAGTGGGGGAGGGCGAGGGCGAGCTGAGGGGGTCTGAGGAGAGAGCTGAGCCAGTCATGGCTGGCCTGGTGGAATGGCGGACAGGATGGCGGGCAGGCGAGGGTTGGGAGCGTCGGAGAGTGCGGAGGACAACAAAACGGTGTTCGTTCAAAGATGTGACCTGGTGCGTGCGCGAGAAACACGCCGGCTCCTTTTTCGGTCACCTGCCAATTCTGGCCACAATCTTATCTTATCTCGAGAGACTCTACCTCCCTCATCGGGCCCAGTTATGGTCGGTAAACTAAATTTCTGGGATGGAACTTGGTTCAAGCTTCCAATTTGAATGGGGAGGACACGGTGGCCGCGAATGGGCAAGGAAGATGATCGATGAGAGCCCTACCGTAAACGTCAGAATAATAAAACCCGTCTATTCCAGATACATCTACCTCTACATTAAACACTACCCGAACGGACACCATCCCTACACCATCCACGTTATCGCCAACGACGCGCAAACCACACCTGGATATCTGGTTCCGATTAGCACCATCCTTATTACCTACTATAATACACTCCTACGTAACACAAGAAAGTTAAAATTCAACCCCCTCCATCCCCTCCCAAGTCCCAACGAAGCAGAAACCCATTTTCACGGAGCTCATCTCCAACCTAAGGGATGAATACAAGAAAGTGTTTGATGATAGGCCCAAAGTCCACACAAGTCTAGATGCTGAACGAAAGCCCACAGCTCAAAAGTCACCCAAGTCAATCTCGATGGTGTCCAACATCTGTTGCTCAAATGCTATTTGGCTGTTGGCAGCATGCTTCGAGCGACCACCGGCGTCCCCGGGCTTCGCACCATTCGCCGGCTTGGCCTCAGCCGCAGGTGTACCGGCCTTGGAATCGTTGGCAGGGGTGGCAGGTCTAAGGGGACACAGCAAAGCAGTTAGCAGCTGTCCTCGCACCAGAAAGGAAAGAATTAAAACACACCTCGTCGTCGGGGTCGCAGCATTAAACATCCTCGGCACAGTCTTCAACCTCGCACTCGGGTCATACTTCATCGCAACCGCCGCACCCGCCGCAACGCCCCCCTGCGCAGCCGCCTTCGCCATCATCTCCCTCTCCTTCCTCTTCCTCTCCGCCTCCACAACCTCCGCCCGCCTCACACTCTCCGTATTCGCCTTCCGATTCCGCTCATTCACCCTCCTCAGCTTCTCGTCCATCGTATCCCCAACGACCTCGTCCGCGCCGATCCGGTCCATCTGGACTTGGATCTTGGCGAGCTCCGCGTCGAGCTCCTCGACCTCTTTTTGGTCTTGGCGTTTCAGCGCGAGGGAGCGTAGTTGGTTGAGCTTGGAGCGGTCCATACGCAGGGTTTGGATACTTGGAGTGCTGGTCATTTGCTTCTTACGCTCGAGCATCGCGCTAATGTCCTTCTCGGTCATCGGCTGCTTCTCGAGCTCCCGCATGTTTTCGTGTTTCTTCTGTAGCTCCTTCCTCGTCGGGAGGGGCATGCCTTCTTGTTTACACGTCCGGGATAGGCGGTCGAATTCTCGCTGTAAAAAGAGGTCAGGCTGATTACAACTGGAAAGGGATGAAACGCACGTCGGTGAAAGGAGAATTTGAGATACGATCCATGTTGAAGACCTTGATCGACTTGCCGTGCTTGAGCTCCACCGCATGGTTAATCGCTCTATCGTTCACTTTATACGGCTTCACACCGTCCGATACAAGGTCTGCATTCATCCATGAGAACACGAAACAGCCGTTCAATATATGAAGACCCACCCGTAATCTCACAAACTCTGTATATGGGCTGGTTGTCCTCATTGCCGATCAGGTACCGCACCCAAGCGCCTTTCACGTACTCCCTGAACCAGGGTGACAGACACCACTTGGCGGCCAAGTCCCGAGTCAGGCGACAGCGGTTAAAGTGCTCCACCGTCGCTGGTGAGTTGTCCTCGGGCTCTTCCTGTAACGTTGCTTAGTTCGATGTAACTACCATGAGACGTAGGTGAAGCCAACCTACCTTGCTCGCAGAGGCGCTGAGGCCAAGTAATCTCCGGCCCCTCTCTTCCTGTTGTTGGTCCCTCGAGATCATCCCGTCTTCGGAATCGTCGTCAGAGATATCCATGTCCTGTGGCGACGCTGACCGATCCCGGTGAGACTTGGGCGACATCTTCGCCTAGTCATATCAACACCGGCCATACTAAGAAACGAGTAGATAGACGAACCCGTTTCCTGCTCTCGTCCTTAGCCTTCCTCCTCGCCTTAAGCTCATCGAGCTTCTTCGACTTTTCCTTCGTCGCTCCCCGCGCCGTGTGCTGGCCTACGCAGACAAATCCGGTCAACAAACCCCTGCCAGGGGCAAACAGAAGAAAGACCACTTACGCTTAGCGGCCCTCGCCACACTATCCTCGTCCAACGCAGCCCCCATCCCCGCGCTCTTCTGCTGCCTCACCATCTGCGCCAACAACCTCTTCTCCTGCAATGCACTCTTCTGCTCGCTTCGTTCCGCGAGGATCTCTTCGCGCTTGATCTCAGGCATCGCAAGCAGCCTGCACATTCCGCATCAGGGTCAGCCATTCCACATCGAGGGAGTGGAAACGCACTTCTGCTTGTCCTCAGCGTCGATATACGTACCCTCGTAAGGGTAGGGGTCGCCATTCTCGTCCTCCGGTCCAGACATCTCCTCGCTCTCGATGTCGCGCTCGTTGTCGCTGTCCACCTTCCTCTTCTTTGACCGTGAGCTGGAGCCCTTGGACCGTTTATTCTCAGAGGCCCCGGCAAGGTCGAGAAGCTCGTCGTCGAGATCGTACTCGGATTCGGACATTGTGTAGAGAGGATGGCGGGGGTGTGGATATAAGGCTGTCGAAAAGCACACGAATAAGCGCTATTGGTCTGGCCGCCCCTTGGTTTTAACCGGCGAGCTTACTTTAGAGTGTGTCTGGAGGTATCAAGGAGACTGCGATGCCCTCGAAATCGTGTGTATGAGGGGTGAAGGTTGGATCGAAGCGAGCTCGTTCAAGTTGAGGCGCCGCGACGGACTTTGGGCACAGCTCCCCACGCGCCACGTGGTGCAGGCGGGTCGCAGCCCCCCGTCTCAATTGGTGCCGATCTCCGTGTTAGGGGCCCCGCGTCTGAGCGTCACTCGTCCTCTTCCAACGACACCGACGACCCTTTCAAGGCGATTTCTCTCAACACATGCTTGAAAGAGACTCAAGTATCACACCATGAACGTCCTAGTCTACTCCGGATCCGAGGTCAACCAGAAATCTCTAGATGGAACGCTCGATCTCCTGCGTTCGGTCTGCCTGCCCAACTACACCGTCCAGCCTCTCACCAAGGCGTCCTTCGCCAAGGACCCATGGGAAGTAGGCTGCGCGCTCCTCGTGGTGCCCAACCTGAAAGAAGGGGGGCCGAGTGCTGACGTAGAGATCTTCACGCCGAAAGAGGTGCAGAGGCTGCGAGATTACGTTGAGCAAAGCGGCGGGGCCTTCCTCGGGCTCGGACTTGGAGCAAGGTTCGAAGACCAACAAGGCGGTTTGGAGGCGTCGTTCTCTGGGCTGAACCTTGGGTACGGTGGCCAGTCGTATATCAAAGCAGAAGATCAGCGTGCACCCCTCAAGTTCGTCGATAAAGCGTCCAAGATCTCTGTCTTCCCTATCACTGGAACAAGCGCCCAACCGGAAACAGTGACGTCTTCTGCAGAGCAAGTAGAGGCACAGGCGAAGACAGTAAACGCATCGCTGCCCAGTGCCGAAAGTTCAAGCAAGAACTTCAAGGTCGTGGCAGCATCTCCAAGCGGAGCGACGATTGCAGGTCACCTCCCTGCTGGGAAGGGACTTGTCGCACTCGCAAGGATAGCCACAGAGTCAGACGACCCCTCCCTCCGACCCCTCTTTAGGTCACTTCTCTCAAACATCAACCTCCAGCTCCCTCCCCCTTCTGATCCATCCTCATCCACCGACCTCGCTCCCCTTCCCCAGTTCCTCACCTCCATCCCGCCGCCCGCAGACGGGACCACTCCCCCAAAGTTCATCGTCACCTCCATCCTACGCGGTTTCTTCGCCCACTCGCAGGCGTCCACGCACCTCAGCGGCAAAGTCAGAGACACCGAAGACACATTCAACTTCCTCTCCCTCAACGCCGAGTGGTCCAATGACCTTCTACAAGGGAAGAAGCCCCCAGTGCCTGTGGAGGAGAACGAGAAGCATATACTTGTCTGCCTGGATGGCGCTCTCCCGCCCAAGGAAAATACTCCACATTTCGACCTCCAGGTATACTACGATACGTTGCGCAAGCTCAGGGGAGGGTATGCCTCTGAAGACCCTCAAGGGTGGGGGATTGGGGAGGCGCTAATTTACGGCGAACGGGTCACCAGTACTCAAACAATGTTTGACAAGTTAGTTGACATTCTACTTGCAACAGCTGGGCCCGTTTACTGACGTTGGTGTGCATCATAGGAACCCGACTATCCTGAGCAAGATGCCTACCCCCGTTCTTTCCATCGCCGCGCAACAGCTCGCAGGCCGAGGTCGAGGGAAGAACGTCTGGCTTTCTCCCGAAGGATGCCTGCAAATGAGTCTTTTGGTTCGAGTGAACCTTGACCATGGCGCAGGGGCTCGAGTTAGCGGCAAGGCGACTGGTAAGACGGCGAAGACTTCAGAAACAGACAGTGCGAAGACAGCCAAGACTACGAAGACGGAAGGCAGTGGGGGGCCGAAGACTACGAAGACGACCAGCAGTGAATCTCCGGCAGCAACGAAGACCACGAAGACAGGTTTGAGTGGAGGCCCGAAGAGCACAAAAACGACTAGCACGACTAGCAGCACGTCTCCGGAGGCAAAGAAGACGCCCGAATCCTCTACGTCACCGAAAACGACCAAGACGACGAGCACGGACACCAAGACGACTAAGACGACAGCCTCAGGCGAAGCTCCAGAACTGAAGTCATCAAAGACGACTACATCGGATGGCTCACTGAAGACAGCTGCAACGGGGGGAGACACCAAAAGCACGAAGACGACGACAAGCCAGTTAAAGACCAACCCTATCGGCCCTGAAACGAAAGCCAAGACCACAAAATCCACTGTGTCGTCCAACCCGGAACCATCAACGGAGACAGCATCTGCATTCACCCAACCCCTCCTCGAACGATTCTCGTCTGCATTCGCACTCGCCCTCCCACCACCCGAGGAACCGCACATTAACCCGCTCCCATCTCTATCTGCCAGCAAATTGGTGTTCATCCAGTATCTGTTTGCTTTGGCCGTGTGCGAGGCGTCCAGGCTACCTGAGGTCCTCGGCCCTGAGCTCGGGAAGAGGGTGAGGATCAAGTGGCCGAATGATTTGTATTTGGACTTGAGCGCCGATGGGAAGAGGGAGTTGAAGAAGATTGGGGGGATTTTGGTGAATACGAACTTCGCCCCTGGAGGGAAGGTCGACATCGTCATTGGTATGCATTCCTGTCGTTCTTGGGATTCCCTGAGACTGATCAATGCGACTAGGTTGTGGCCTCAACGTCCTGAACAAACCGCCAATCTCTTCCCTCTCCCAGCTCGCGGGCCTGATCAACGGCAACGCTGCGACACCACAGACTCTCTCGATGGAACGTACTGCCGCGGCAATCATGGTAACCTTCTCGAAGCTCTGGGACCAATTCACCTCTGGAGGAGGGTCTTTCGAGCCCTTCCTCTCCTCGTACTACTCTGTCTGGCTGCACACGGACCAGAAGGTCACGGTCACGACCACGACGCCCCCAGTGAAAGCCAAGATCGTTGGCATTACGCCGGATTACGGCCTGCTGAGGACTGTGAGGGAAGATGATGGGGACGACGGAGGGTGGGGAGGCGATAGAAGCTATGGGAGGTACGTGTATGGCGCGAAAGAGGGAGGGAAGGAATATATCGACTTGCAGCCGGATGGGAACAGCTTCGACCTGATGGCCAATTTGATCAAAGCAAAGACTACGTAGTATTGAATAGCAAAACCGTCGCAACCCTCGTAGCGCTTAATCATGTACAGCATACTCGCCATTCCAGAAAGTTGAAAACGATGGTATTCTGGGGACGGGGGGATATGGATACAAGATAAAGTGAAATTCAAATGATCACTGGTGGTGAACGTCAATGGGATGGGGAACGCTAGGCACTGGAGGTTCTCCAGGAACCTCGGCTTCGCTTGGCTCGCGATAGATCGTGATTTCTTGCTGCTTGAAATAGCGACGGTTCTCCTCGTCGATCAGGACGAGGTTGAGGTAGTATCGCGTGCTGAACTTCTTGTTCACGTCGCGGAAGGTAGGGGTGAGGTCGAAACCACCCAAGAAGAGTCGGATGGGGATGGTCTCTCCTACGCGTGCGGAGAGGAGTGTTTAGCACGGCGCGACGGAGGGGAAAGGTAGAAGTGTACGAACCTCGAATGGGTGCACCGTCCATGATCTCAAACTTCGTGATAGTCTCACTCTCGTTGTATTGGTTGGGTGGGGCACCAGTCGTCTCTCTCCGGATAATGGACAGTTCCATGTGCTTGATCTTTATACGGACTAGCAGGAAGTAGATCTTGCCGACTATCACGTCCTTGAGATGATACCTGAGGGTCCCGCGTTGAGAAAGGTCAATCGACTGAGAATAATGGAGTACGCACTTGGACTTGTTGTACTCGAATTCGATGTGAAGGCAGTCCTCGATACCAACCTCCATCTTGATCGAGTTGTTGCTATCTGGAGGCATGCGGAACGAGTGGACCCATATATCCTTCTCCTTCAACACATCCGCCATCCGCCTCGAGATAGTTACCCTCACAAAGTACCTGCAGACCAAGTCATAATCAATTATAGTCAGATCCCGAGGAGTATAGAGGACTAGCCGAACCATTTATTCACCTCAGTTTGACATTAATACCCTGGTAACTCTCGAACTGCTTCTCCACGTTCTTGAAATTGAAATCGAACGTCTGCGCTTGACGCATCTCCCCCGGGGCTGCGAGTTCTTGCGAGAGGGATAGGAATTCATGGTGGTGGCCCCTGTCGTAGAATAGCTCTTGGGTGGGCCAGTCAATACCGGCTTCCCGGTGAAGTGGGTAAGTGCAGCATACCGATGTTTCCTACGAACTCGATCCTAATACCCTCGTGCGTCACCTTCTTCCCGTCCCTCACCCGTATTGAAACCTGCAAAGTATTTCAGCGCGGTTCCACGCCCAAATCAGGGGAGCCAAGCACCTGCCCACCAATGGAATCCCCATCGTAGTATACAGGACAGGAGATTGTTTTCTCCTTGTCCGTCTTGACCTCGACCTGCTTCCTGAGCTCTTCGTTTTCGAGCTTGATGTCGACGTCGATAGGTGACGCAAAGAAGTATGCGGCCATGGTGGGAGATAGAGAGATGGAATGAACGAGCACCGTAACCGGCGCGCAGTGAGCTCAGCCGAAGCGCGAGAACCCTTTGCTTCATTTGGCAGTCGGCAAGCCCGACCGAGGCAGGTCAAAGCAAACCCCAGCAGGGCGTACTACGTGTGACGGGAATTCACAATTCACGATATGAGCGTGCACAGTTTCGTAGTCTATCTACGGTACATGGATATTCGATACACCGAGCCTGCCGAGCCCTACTTTCGATCAACCATGGTTGAGAGGATGCTTCGTAGCACAGTTGGGATGTCGCCCGTGTTTGCGACACGGAATGCCTTGCCCGGAAGTGTCTTCGATACCCTGTTTGAAGGTTCAAAGCACATCAGCGAGCTGCTCCTAGAAAACCAAAATTGACGCGTACCAAGCAGCCTCTGCGCCCTCGCCAATGCAAATCAGAGCGGTATTCACTTTGGGATCCCGCTTCATTGCGTTGGAAAGGTCGTCAGCAGTAATACCATAACGACCAAAATTGGCGTCCTGGTGGACGTGTCAGAGAAAGTGGCACAGGAGGAAGATGTGGGTACGTACCGTGATAGCGATGACGAACCAGTCATCCGCATCGTATTTAGCCACCTCTGTCACGCCTTGGGCAATCGCTTCGACTGGTTGTAGAAAGCAACGTGAGTGCACGTTCACCCGTTTGGGGGGTGGGTCACCTACCTGTGTAGTCTCCCGCGAAGGCGTATTGAGGGATCATGAGCATCTTCTCGACGAGCTTCCACCTTTCCTTAGGGTCCGCAGGAGGCTTGCCAAGCTCGATGAGGCCAATCTCGGGCCCGTCTCCAGACTGTTCAAGATATCCTCGTTAGCATCATATAATATCCGACCTTTGAAGGGTCCGCCTTACGTGTCCCGTCATCTATGAAGGAGATTGGTAAGTCTCTGGTGAGGAAATGGGAGAAGGAACGACCTACATCCCAAGCATACTTCTCCTTCTTGGAGAGACGGTCGAAAGTCTCCATCAGCATGACCGCTGGGCAAAAATGAATAGCTGTACGAAAGGCAGGTAGGGCTTCACACACCAGTTTCCGTACTCCTCTGCAATCGCTGATCGTACTGGAATCGATACATCGAAGCTGAAAGGTCGAATATAAAGCGAATCCGCTTGGGCCTGTACTTCATGTGTGAGCTTCCCATTCAACAGAGATTCGAGAGCTGAACGTACTTGATTTGCGGTCTCCCGAGTTCAGGTTTCTCCATTCCACGGCGCTTGTAAACCGTAGCCTCCCCAGTCAAACCCTCAGTGAGCCGGCTATCGTCAAGCTCACCGTCGGTTTGACGTTTTACCCAGACCCGTTCCTCTTCCTTAGCGGCTAGGTCTATTGCAATATTTAGTAGCAGACCCACGAAATAGGATGAAACGCTTACTCTCTAGAAGGTCCAGTAGGGACGCTACGTGCCCTTGAGTGGCCTCAAGAAGTTGACTGTAACCCTTGGCTTCAGAGATCGTCATATCCAGTTCTTCCAACCTGCGCTGCAACTCCTGCCTCGCCATTTCCCGGGCTTTCTCCTTGAGCTCGTCCGAAACCTGGTCTTTGAGATGCTGAGGGACCTGCTTGATCTCGCCTCCCTTCCACAAACGTTTGTATCCGCCAACCCCACCTAGACCAGCCGTGTCTCGCCCGCCAGTCTGTAGAAGATGGATCAGGAAGTGTATCGCAGTGCCGCAAAAGACGGCGGACTTACTCCTCCAGCCCATTGATTGCCCCCGTGGTGCTCCTTGTCGTCGTGTTTACCCTCCTTCGGCCCATTGAGTTCGGTGCTCTTGGGCGTAAACTCGACATCCTGGACCTTCTTCGTTGCGGCGCGAGCGGCCTCAAAACCAAGCTGTGGTACATCAAGTCTGATAAGGAATGGGTATCTCAATCCAACGCCACCAAGAAACTGGAAGGGAACGCTTACCCATGATGTAAGAGGATAGTGGCCAAGTGGTCTGTGGTTTCTGGTTTGTAGACGTCAAAGTCGAAAATATTACGAAGAGCATCTCCAAGGCTATCGTTCGGATAGGCCTTCAAGTGGCGGACGAGGTTGATCAACTCTGAATGAAGAAAGTATTAAGCGCCCGCTGACGTCACACGCTGAGATAGGAGACCAACCTCGGAGTGAGTAGGGATAGCTAAGCTTCCCATTCTCATACCCTTTCCTCAAGTCGTGGAAAGCACCAACAAGCTTAGTCACAAGCTCTTCGCTGAGCTCGGGTGCGAGCTGGCTGATAAGCTTTCGCTCCGAGTCCTGATCCGGGTTCGTCACGGAATGGGCGCTAAAGTTCTCGCCGAGAACCTGAAGGAAGTGATTGCCGAGGAAAGCTTAAGATTCGTACGGCCGTCAGAAATCAAAGAAATGCAGGATTTGGGATGGACTCACGATACCCGGGCCTATTGGCCAAGAGAATGAGCCTGAAGTTTGGATGCACAACGATATCTCCCTCTCGTTCCTTCACAGGCCGCACTCGCCTCCCATCCGACAACGACAGCTCACCCTGCCCAGCCAAGCTCCTGAAAATCGCGACGACATGCTCCGGCGCCTTATCCGCCTCGTCGATGATAATAAACCTCCCATACTTGATAGCCTTCAAGAGAGGGGAGTCCGTATAATTGATAACGCCACTCTCGAGAGTTGTGGTAAACATAAGCTGGTTCACTGTCGTGTCGCGATGGAGTTGGATGTACTCCCTCGGTCTGCCGAGGAGTTGGCAAAGCCTGTCTACGACTTTATTCTTGCCCACGCCCTGGTTCCCGAGTAGCACGACGTGTTGCTTGAGAACTTCGAGGTCGAGCGCAAGCTCGCGCATTAAGCCGGTCTGAAGGCTGTTGTCGTAGAAGTGGTCCATGTGGGGGACGTGAGATGCAACCCCAGAGGGGTCTTCCGCTGCGTTGAACAGGGGGACTTTGGTAGGTGGAAACTCTTTGTCGCCAATAGTCGGGGATGGGAAGACAAGGGATCCGTTGTCGATGACGGGGTTGGGATGGAACTAGAAAATATAGGTGACGACGAGGGGAGGTTTAAAAGAAACTGAAAGGCATACCGGCTCTGTACGCCTAAAAACGCTCGAATCCTCCAAAAGAGTGTTCAGATTAATCTTCTCCACAGCAGGCAGGAACTCCGCCAGCAACGCTCTCGAAACCAAGTCATAAAGATCCGCATCTTCGGGCGCGGCTGCAACTCTCCTCGCGATGCTCACAAGCGTTCTTGTCCCAAGGCGCCTATTCTTGGTGACATTGTCCGACGTTAAACTGCTCCTATACTTCTCTGCGAAAGACAGGAGCGTTGATACAACATGGTCAGGGCACCCAGTCGCTTTGAGGATAGCGCCTTCTTCCTGAGCGTCCATAGGTTGGCTGGGGATGGTGAAGAACATATTTGCGTGTTCGTCAGAGACCCAGTCTTTGAGTGGGAGGGACTTGGATGCAGTCATGATCGCTCTGAAGGAGGGATGAGCGAGGGACAGTTGACCTTGTTCCAGTTCCTGGGGAGTCGCTTCGCCAACGACGCGCTTGCCTTCCCACAGCTCTACCTCGCGATCTTGAACGACGCGGGAGAGTGAGCCAGCCGTCGAGCCGATTACATCAAGGCCGGAGAGGTGTACGAGCCGACCAGACCACACACCGTCAATGAGAGGGCTATAAAACGGACTGAGCTCGAGGACCAAGGGTCGTGGTGCTGAGGCTTACCTAGGCTCCCAAGATGTTGCACCGCCATCCTTGATTCTTCTCCTCATGACCAATTCTCGACCACCAAGTTCCTTGTAGATATGGAGCGTTTCATGGTCGTATCCCAGCACCTGTCCAAACACCCTGACAAGGGTGCTCGTCGACGAAGATGCGGTAGACGGCAATGCTGGGGGAATCAGGGAAACGTCCCAGCCAAGGGCATGGGCTTGGAGGAATGTAGTTAACAAGCCCATAAACCTCGGGGTGGGGTTGAACTCGAGGCTCCCAGTGAATGGGAACGGCCTGAACTGTCTTGGTCCCGCAGGGACGTCAATGGCGATCGGCTTGTACCCAGGGGGAGGCGCGAAGGTTACGCGCGCGGTCTTGTCATCAACCCTCTCAATTGCTTGGAGATGGTACCCAAACAACCCAAGGTTTTCGCTTGGGGACGCCATTGCGGGACTCCCCAGCTCCGGTAGGCCAGCCTCCTGGGTGTGCCTGCTAAGGATAGCCCACCCCTGGAGCGGCGAATGGCTCAGAGCAGGATGCAAAGTGACGATCAGTCGTCCGAGTTGCCCTGGCGTTAATTCCTGGGGTGGGGGGAACGTTTGCACGAGTCCCCTCAGTTTCGCGAGGGCAGTCTGCGGGAACGGCGGAAGGGTGTTCTTTGATATCGCCTGCAACGCGCTCCGCGATTCGCTAGCATACTGTGTTGTGAGGATGAGTTCCCTTAGCTTGTCGAGGAGTGGATGAGAAAAGTCCGGGTCTCGCTCCTTCGGTCCGTTGATCGCAAGCAGAGAGCCAAGCGGGTCGACGAAGCGAGACTGGAAACGACTTCGAAAGGGTGGGTCGAGGGGGTATCCAGGGTATGGGGGAACAGGGGCAGCAATGGCTATCACACGAAAGTTCTTGTGAGCAGGGATGAACAACTTTCCCTGGTCGGAGGTTACAGTCCCAGCAGCTTCTAGTTGTTGGTATCGCATTGGGTGTATAATGTGGGTGCCGTCGTCTAGGTTCCTGGAAGGGGTTGAGTAAATGACGACGAGGATGGGCTTGGCCGTACATTTCGCGATTCTCCAAGAGATTGTTCAGAACCGGCATAATACCGCGTTCAGCCTTCTCGATGCCCTCCAGGATGAGAAGTCGACCATGCTTGACCGCGTTCACTGCTGGGCTGTCGACATAGGCGAGGTTTCCTCCCTCTCTGATTTCCCTCCCTTGCTTCAACTCTGTCTCTCCCACATCTCTGTGCAGGGCGATGTACTCGTACTCCGAGTTGATCAAGCTGGCCAAGTCAATGTTCATGTCCACTCTAAACCGAAGCTAGGACCCACCTCGCAAAGGTCAACGCCAACCTCCTCGCATACGGACCTGGCTGAGAGACCAAGAAGATGTCCTGACCAAGCAAGTACTTCTGCAGCATGAAATGGAGGTTGTCGAGGTTCACTGGATCCTTCACATCGAGCAACCTCGTACTCCTCGCCAATCGCGCCGGGTTCACCGCCGTCGGGACCTCATAGGTGATATCACCTAGCTTAAGCGTGCCGACGATGGGAGGAGGAGGCGTCAGCTCCTTCACGAGCTGTGCCAGTCGTCGTTGAGCCATAGCGCCAGGGGGCTGAGGATGGGAGTGCGGGGTAGTGTCGTTCTCGTCGTTCCCGGATGCTATCCAGGTGGTCAGTGGTCGCCGAGCGGTATGTCGCGCTACCCCGCGGATGTGGGGTATAAGTAGACGTTGAAGGGTCACTCGAGCGCTGCATATTCTGGTAATAAGCATGAGAGCTCATCATCGTTCGGCAATGTGATAAAGGATTACCGGAAAGCGTCCATTGGGACTGGTTCGACCGTGGTTTGCTGATTCATCCACGAATCGTTCAAGAGTCCGAACCGCTCGGTTCAGTTGCCAACCTCGTTCCATGAAACTGATTCAGACTAGAAGAGACTTGGAAGAGACGATAGTAACTTGATATATACCCAGAAACAATATGCAGATACGTGACGCGTGAAGACTAGAATTTCGAACCCTTATAACACCCTTACACAAAACCATGGATTTGCTTCCTTCCCTAACTTTAGAGACAGCAATTGGTATCAAAAAGAGCAACAACACGAACAGGGGAATGACGAAGCGGCAACGGCAGTACGAACAAATGGCAGGGAGACAGCTTAGAAGTTCTCTGTTGACAAGGCCGTTAGCAACCGCATATTGGAATGCCCAAAGGAGGGCTTACCTTTGCCGAAGAAGAATCTCGTTCCCTTGGGCGAGGAGTACTTGTTGCTCATGGTATGGAGGGTCTTGGACAGCACGGCAGGACCACAGAAGAACTGGAAGGCGTAACCCGTCAGAACATCATAACGAGATTCCACACAGCAAGGCAAACTCACCACTCCAATGTCAGTTTCGGGGTGCTTTTCGGTGAGCGACCCAAAGACACGATCCCAGTTCGGTCTTCCGAAGTGTGTTGGGGCCCTGAGCGAGGTGATAGCATCCTTCTCTGCGCCGACATCCTGGACAATGATGTTGTTGACTTCGTCCTCCTTCAGCCTGGCAGTCAAATAGATGTTGATCTCGATGCGGTTCTGAGTATCCTCCTCCTCGATGGCGTGCAGGAGGGAGTGGAACCACTCAGCGGCTCCGAAGTCTTTGATAACCCAGGTGAAGTAGACCTTGGACAGCCTCGTCGGTTTGGCGTTAGCGAGGTTATTCATGCGGTACCAGATGTGCTTGAGAATGCTATGACGGGATGTTAGGATGGATCCACGGGATCATCAGAGAGAGATGGATACGCACGAAGCGAAGGGAGTGACACCGATACCTGCACCGACAAGCACAATCGTCTCGTAGTTGAGGAAATCCTCGCTGGCGCTACCGAACGGACCATCGACCATAACGCGAGGAAGAGAACGGTTGACGGGAGGGGCCACTGGCATCCCCACTAACTTTCCATCCTTGCCTCCAGATTTCTTGTCAAAATCGCAACCGAGGGCCAGGGCCAGGGCCTTGGTGAAGTCTCCACAGACACGGATGTGAACGGAGATGAAATCTTCTTCGGGAGCGCTGGTAAGGGTGAAGGGATGCCATTGGAAGTAGGAGATTTCGGGGCACGAGAGGAAGATGTACTGGCCAGCCCTGGTGGTCGTCTTCTCCTTCTTAATCTGGAGCTCCATAACATTCGAGGGGTGCTGGATGACCTTATGGATGTGCGTCCTGTGGCGGGACCTAATCTCTCGAAGGATACGCTCCCAAATCCAAATGACACCCCCGACAAGCCAGTACTTCCAGAACACACCGATAGTGTTGGAAGAGCAGTAAGGAGGACGGTCGGGCTTGATCATGCAGAACATGCCGTGGAGCTGCCAGTTGATGAAGAAGACGATGAAGAGGTGATGGGAGTACCAGAACCGTTCAAAGTGAGCACGGCGTCTCTTCTCCATTGCGAACCACACCATGACGCCAAGGGCAACGGTCATAATCCAGCCAGTCGCACCAGGTCCGGTGATGAAGTTGGCGGCCAGGAAAGCGACAACGGCCTTGCCCGCGGTGGGTTGAGTCGCAACAGCCAACTTGTAGAAGTTGACCATGTGGGCAAGGATGTGGACGGCAGAGCCAATAACGATGGACCAGGCGGTAGCCTTGTGGAAGGTGATATTCTTGTCGAAGGGGATGATGTCGTTCAGCGGTGTGCGACGCAGAATCGAAACGAAGTTCCTGCAGACCGGCAGGAGGATGAAGATGACATCGACATGGAGAACGAGTGCAGCAGTACGTGCGGTTGCTATTGGATATGTTAGAAGCAAAGGGGAGATAAGGAATTCCAGAACTCACGGAAAGTGAACCCAAAAGTGTCCCTGGCGCCCTGCGCATTATCCTTGAGCTGGTAGTGCAGGAAACCGAACACTGCGACGAGCAGGTGCAGGAAGATGTATACACCAAAGAACAGCTGCTTTCCTCCCTCGTTGATCATCCATACATCGAATTTGTCCTTCCATCCCTTCTGCTCCGGCGCGGACTTTGTGAGAGACGACGTGGTCAACGTGCGTTGGAGGCCTTGCAGACGCCTGCGCTCGGTCTTGTTGCGCTGAAGATGGCTGGGCTGCGAGGTCAAGGTCTTGTTGTCCGCAAGATCTGGATGCGCCGCGAGAGTTGCGGTGGCGCCCGTGAGCCTGCCATCGGAGAAATCGAGGCCGGATGACCTGTACGACATGATATTATACGCCCTGCGTGTCGAGCTCTATAGGAAGAAACTAAAGCGAAATAAAAAGAGTGAAGAGAATACCGGCACAGCTGGTAGAAAAGGAAGGGTATGGGGGTAAGGAGGGGGGAGGAGAAGAGGAGAAATGATGGTCGAATGAGCTCGTCTGTGTTGTTGTGCCACCGTCAGATCAGGACTCGTTGCTCACACACGCAGCCGGCGTTCCCATAGCATTATTGTTCTCACCAACTCTCACCCAACCATCACAGAAATAGGTCCAGTCTTTTAAAACGATGACCTAGACCCGCGACTAGTTGTTTTCCTTACGGTCCATGCATGCCTTTCGACTGCGGCCAAGACACGGCGCCCTCTGCAGTTGTATCTCAAACGAGCACTCCGCAGCTTCCTTCCGACCATCGGGTTGAGGCGCCTATTTACGACGACTGGCGCTCCAATGATGACCACGATATTTTTGACTGGTATATTTCACTGATATCAGGAAGCAAGAAGACACCACCGACATACTACTCACTTCGCCGATATCGTGTTCAGATGTTTCTTACGACGTCACTTACATACTACAGATTACGGATGGCCTTGTCCTCTTCAAACGTTTGCTTGACCTGGCCGAAGAATCAGAACATGCAAAACAGCTCAATTCCGACATGTCTCTTCACTCACCTTTGCAAAGAACTCGTCATCAATCAGGACACGGACACCAGTGGCAGCAAGCGCCTTGGTGACGTCCAAGCAAGCATTGTGAGCTTCGATGGTAGCAGCTGCCTGGGTGAATTGGGGAGTATGGTTCCCTCCGTCGAAAACGGTTGGAATTGCTGACGACAATCCAAGGTGAGCAAACCACGATTATGCCAAGAGGATCTTTGCTTACCGAACCCAGGGTGGAGAGAAGGCAATTCTGAAATGAATCTAAGCAACACTCCAACACTCGTATCCAAGAAGATGGTTACCGTAGGTGATGTTTCCCTGTATAAGAATCGATCAGTCAATCGTGCACGTAGATCGCACCTGATTGTGTATACTTACGAAGTCAGTCGATGCGCTATGGATACCCCAGGTGTAATCGATAGCACCATACTTGTTGAGGACAATGTTGGCAACCTCCTCACCTGGGGCGCGGTCATGACAGGCAACGTAATGGTAAGATAAGGGTCAACTCACCAAGCGCCTTGTTTTGCCTCAGGTCAGCCGTGCTTAGGCCCGTCTCCTTGATATCCAACGTGCAGCCAGTCGCCAGAGCAGCCGCCCTATACGCATAAATCAATTCAACGCCGCCTCGCGACCCCCAGGAAGACGAGGGCGACTCACTCGAAGCAGGGGAGCACGCGCTTCACGGTCTCATCCTTCTCCTTGACAGTGGGTGCCCGCACGTAGCATCTGGTACGCACCAGTGTCAGGATCGGGCGGGACATGGCAACCAGGTTGCTTGGCACTCACATGAATCGGGCAAAGTCAGGGATGATATTGGGTGCCCAATCTTTCCCCTCGATTATGCCGTGAACGCGGTGCGTGGGCCTAAGCTGCTGACGGAGTGCGGAAATGTTGTTGTACCCGAGGACAGCTGCGTCTAGTGCGTTCTTACCTTCCCAAGGTGATAGAGCAGCGTGAGCCCTGGAAGCATTGAACGTTGAGAGAATATGCGTGAGGAACAAACCTACACCTACGTGTGTCCACGGTATTCGACAGTGATCCTTTCGAGAGCGAGACAGCTACTCAAGCTCACAGACCCAACGGGGCCAGGGGCCGGATGGCACATGAGACAGGCGTCCATCCCCTCGTAGGCACCCTTATTCAGGAGAACGACCTTTCCAGAACCACCCTCCTCAGCTAGCCAGCACATTAGGAACGGGTGTCATGACGTAGTAGGGAAATGTGCGCACATACCAGGTGTTCCAAGGAGAACGATCTTTCCAGACAAGTTGTGCTTCTCGAGAGCTGCACGGATGGCGATGGCGACGGCAACACCAGAGATTCCAATGAGGTTGTGGCCGCAAGCGTGGCCGATGCCCCTGAGGGCGTCCATCTCTGAGTTGACGCCGATGGTCCTTCCACCGGTGCCTACTTCGTATGTCGCCCTCCAGGCGGTTGGGATTTTGTACTGCTTATCGACGACGAACCCGTGCTTGGTCATGAATGCGGTATACGCGTCATGAGCGTAGCTTTTGGGTGAGGCGTTGAGTAGCTGCACGAGCTATAGAGAGTTGGATCGGATGACTGACTATTCCTCATACCCAAGTTCAGGGTGTGCTGGGGCCAAAGCTGTTCAACCCATAGCGTACGAGAACGAGAAGGTTCCAACTCACTGTGAATGTCCAAGCTCAGCTCCCTCAACTCAGGGTCCAATTCCTTGATCTTTTGCTCGATCGTCTCCAAGATATCGGGACGATAAAGCTCTATCGCGCCTGGTTTCACTGGGGCAGGCTTCTGCACATCATCTGGCCTCCAAACACGAGTCAGGTCCACAGCAGATTCGGTATTGTGGTCAGAGCAGTGGCACATTGAGGTTAAGAGTGAAGAATCGGCTCCTTCCCATTCTGGCCCTGTTCTTATTTGGAGTCGATTCGTGCAATGTCGTGGTTCCGGACAGGTAGACGCCGGTGCCAGTAGCCGCCAATATAGTCTCGTGGACAACTAGGAGTTATTCTCATCCTCCCATTCAATCGCACTAGAGTCCAATCCTCTCAAATACAGTTCATCGGGAAGCCATACAAGGGCGCCCTAACGAACCGAAAGGGGCCTGGGCGCTAATCCATCTTTGTCGAGGTGTCAGATCAGATGCAATAATACGGGCGGCGATGACGGCAGGTGGCCTCCTCGTTCGAACCACCACCAATGCTGGGTAGATGTCTTGACCTGGTTCGCAAACGGAAACCGACGGTGGGCAACGCGCAGGCCAAAGAGGAGGATGGGAAGTCCGTGACTGAGTCAACGGCGTCGACGTGTAAGCCACAGTCTACGTGCTACGATACCTGCGCTTTACCAACAACTTCCCTTACCAATGCATAGCAGGAGAACTAGCCGCCGACAAGCACATCGACGCCCAGGAGGATTGTTTGGAGGAAGGATATGGGTCCGACGACTCAGGGGCAGACTCTCTCGCCTCCATTGACACCATTTCAGATGATGGTTCTGGGTCTGACGTGGAAAGAGAAAGGCACTGGAGGGTGAGGAAGATACTGAAGTACTCTCGATGGCGAAGAGACGTAGACCCCTCCACCTCCCGGGGAGAGAAGAGGGCCAAGGACATTGAGAGGCGGATAGCGAAGCAGAAGGAGAAGCTGCGTGAGCTGGGAGCCAACGAACCGAAAGGTTTGGAGACGGTGGAAGAAGAGGACTCTGACGAGTCGAGTATTCGCGTTCCGGTATCACCTAGTTGAAACGTCGTAAGCCTCGTCCAGATTGAATAGACGCCGGTGCAGCCCCTATCCCAATCGCGTTCAAGCGCGTCGACGCGTCATATCCATCCCTTAAACCTGATCCACCATCATGTCGACCGAGGAACAGCTCAGAGCCTTCATCAAGCGACAGAGGGAGCTCCTGACTCGCGAACGAGACGCCGAAATCGAACGAACCTCTCTTCTCCTCTCGAACTGTGGCCCCAAGTTGCTGGAGCAGAAGGGATTGGCGCTGAATGGTGTGGGCGTCGCGAGCGTGAACATTGGTCTGGGAGGAAAGACGTGCGCGACTGCTCTCTCAGTCGTCGAACGACGCTGATCGTACTCAAAGGTAGACTTGTAGAGCTGGAGAGGCCCGCAGCATACCACACGAGCCCGGTCTTCCCTCCTCATACGTTCAGGAATGGCGATCTCGCCAGAATCGAGCCAAACGTCACCGCGGCCGCCAAGAAGCCCAAAAAATCTGCAGCTGCAGCTGGAGCTGAAGCCAAATCGCAGCAGCAGGCGGAAGGTGTGGTGTACAGGGTGCGTTGTGAGCAACTCAACCAGGATCCCGCGTCAGTCTAATGAGAAGAATAGGTCTCCGATACCAAGATTGTCATCGCGGTTAATCCCTCGGACGATGACCTTGACCTACCTGAAAGATGCCGTCTCGTCAAATTGGCGAATAGCGTCACTTATGATAGGTGCGATTACACCTACTATTCCTCGCACGCATTCTGAAGGTGATGTAGGATGGATAAAGCGATTGACCGCCTCGAAAAGACGACCCTTCCCTCGGGCGGGGACGAAAGGGCGCCCGAGCTCACCCCGCTGACACAGGTACTACTCGGAATGAAGCCCATGGCCGCGAGAACGACTGTTCAGAACATCGAGTTCTTCGATCCAACTATGAATGACAGTCAGAAGGAAGCGGTGACGTTCTGCCTCGAGTCGCCCGAGTTGGCGTGTATACACGGGCCTCCAGGTACCTTTCTCCACTCGCTAGTACCCCGTCTCCTATCTCATTTCGATCGAATGAGGCACCGGAAAGACGCATACACTCATCGAGATCATCCGTCAACTGACTTCTCAAACACCCGCCAACCCAAGACCCCTCCGTCTCCTCGTATGCGGTGCATCGAACCTGGCAGTGGATAACATTCTGGAACGACTATTGGCTCTCCCCGTTCCAGAGAAGGGTAACCGACTCAAAGTCACACGCATTGGACATCCAGCGAGGGTGATGGCCACTGAAGGCGTCCTGGACTCTACCCTCGAAGTCAAGTCTACGAGGACGGACCAGGTGAGCTTGCAAATTGCGCATATTAACCCCTTTTTGACGAACTATGGACGATGAGGCGGCACTGGTGAAGGATATCAAGCAAGAGATTGAAGACACAATGAGCACGCTTTCCGGGAAGGGTAAAGGCGGTAAGGGCAAGGCCCCTCGCGGTCCCGAGAGGAAGAAATTGTGGGAAGAGGTCAGAGCCCTTCGGAAAGAGTAAGCTTTAGCAACTCCCCTTGTCTATGCCTCTCGACTCATTTCCCCTCAGGTTTAGAAAGCGAGAAGGAGGTATTGTCAGCTCAGTTCTGAATGAATCTCAGGTCGTCCTGGCTACATGCCACTCTGCTGGAGGTCGTCAACTATGGAATCAAGACTTCGATGTGGTCATCATAGATGAAGCTACCCAAGCCATCGAAGCGGTAGGTGCCGTCCCCTCTTTCGTGTTCAGCCGAAACTGACCCTTGTATGATATGTCTATAGGTTTGCTGGGTACCGATCTTCAAAGCCAAGAAGCTCATCCTCGCTGGCGATCCTCTACAACTGCCACCCACGATTCTCTCGTTGGACAAGGAGCGGAAGAAGAAGGATAAGAAGAAAGCGGCTAAGGGGAGCAAGCCGGCTTCCGACAAAGCCAACTCGAAGTCACAGCCTATCTCGAAACAATCCGCCAGCAACGAGGACCCTCCTTCGAATGGTGGCAACGAAAACGAGGGAGAGGCGGACGGCGGGGATGATACCGAGGATGGTGAATTGGAGGAAGGCCAGACGCTTCAGGATGGTGTCGGGCTGAAACCCAGGTGGCCCGTCGAACTTCGTCCTCCGTGTACCCTGGAGACAACGCTCTTTGACAGACTGGAGAAGATGTATGGATCAGGCATCAAGCGGATGCTTCAAGTTCAATATCGGTACGCCCTTCCCTCGCTGGACTCTTTACCTACCCCTTGCCGGCTCACTCTCCATGTGTATCTGACAGGATGCACGACCAAATATGTAATTTCCCCTCTGAAACGCTCTATCAATCCAAACTCAAATCTCACCCCTCCGTCGCCTCTCATTTACTCGAGGACCTCCCCAATGCTGAGCAAGACGCCGACGACGACGAGGCCCTCCAGCACCCCGTTGTGTTCTTCGATACATCCGGGTGCGAGTACTTTGAGAAACTGGATGGGGACTCGGATGAGGGGAGTCGGTGTAATGAGAATGAAGGGACGATTGTGAAGAATTGGGTTGAGAAACTCGTACGCCTTCAAATACACCTCCGTTTCTCGATTCCTGACCAAAACCTTTCCAATAGATGGCAGCGGGAATCCAGTCCAACCAAATCGCCATCATCACGCCCTACCAAGCTCAGGTCGCCCTACTCACGTCTCTCCTGCGTCCGACATACGGTCCATCCCTCGAGATCGGAACCGTCGACGGTATGCAAGGAAGAGAAAAGGAGGCGATAGTCATCAGCATGGTCAGGAGCAACGATACCGTGCGTTTACGCCCATTTCTTTATCGTTGAAGTTATCATGAGCTGACTGAGTGGAATGACAGAGGGAAGTAGGGTTCTTAAAAGAGAAGCGAAGGATGAACGGTTCGTCTGCATTCACTCCTCCTCTGTGGCTTCGCCGCTCACAAATTATTGACAATAGTGGCCATGACTCGAGCCCGCAGACACCTTGTGAGTTCCTTGTTCCTCATAGGTCGTATCCGAGAAGGTGGTAGATTGACAAACCGTGTTCTAGTGCGTTATCGGCGACGCTTCAACAGTTATCCATGGGGGGAGCTACCTGAAGCAATGGCTGGCATGGCTCGAAGCTAACGCAGATGTCAGATACGCAGGGCTGGATTGAAAGGGCTTCGCCTCCCGAACTCCTCAGGAATCACAGGTTCGCGCAAAGCCGGGGAGGGTCGGCTTCCATCTCACCGAAGACATATTTAGTGCGGCGTCTGTCCCGTGGAACAAGAGGGAGGGAATATAAACATGTTTTGCAGCTTTCGGTGGCAGGCTGCCCTCAAGCACACCAGCCTCGTGTTGGATGTTCCGGAATGCCCCCACAATCAGGTGCCCCACCCACCCACCGTTCCGAAGCGTTCATCTTCCAAAGATTGAATCTAAAGGGGCTGAGTGTGTCATTGCGGTGTGTACAAGGTATACAAACTAAGCACTGAGAGATGCGGGTGTAGTGTAAGAGGAAGTTGGCAGGTGTCGCTTTGTATAAATAGGAAAGCTAGACATTCGATGAGGGCGAGTGATACGTGGAATTGGGCCATAACGATATCGATGCGATGCATGGTAGGTAGTACGATTGAAGGATCGATGCATAAGAGCCGTGAAGAAGCCATGATGGGGAGGATGTCGCGAGGGGTGAGGGGTGAGGCTGTCCGAAGCCTTGCGGAAGCCATTTTCGTTGGAGCGAGGATTGGGGGGGAAGCGAGCAAATGTCCGGAAGTCGATGACAAATGCCGGGGGAGTGCATCGTGAAGAAGTCAAGGCATGGGGGGAGAAGAAGGGAGGAGAAGAGACGAAGGGCGATTCGGCACCCAATCTAATACTCATCTACGTCTGAGAGACTCGCATACTCCGACACACTCCTATCATCCTCGTACTCCTTGATCACCTCCCTCATCGCAAACCTCATAATCGGGCTCACAGGGAACAACTTCGGCCCAATCACCTCTTCCTCCTCATCCTCCATGTCCTCCGCGATCTCGGCCATCCCATCGTACTCGTCCGCATAATGATGCTGGAACGGAGGCGGGGGCGGTTGGTTCATAAGCTGCGGAAGAACATGATACGGGGGCTGCTGCTGAACGAAGGACCTTTGCTGCTCGACAATCTCGTCTGGGGACATCGCTACCATGACATCCGCTGCGGAGCCTTGGTCTTCCTCCGAAAACACAGGGGGAGGGTGGGCTGGCATCGAGTTGAGAGGGGCTAGAGGAACGAGATGTTGGTGCGACGCGTTGGAGAAGTTGACGGCAGTCGTCGACCCGCTCATGATGTTCGTTCCGGTGACAGTCGCGTTGCTAACCGACGACGGCTGCGGGTGCTGCTGAATCGACGGCGCCTGCATGGGCCGCAAGATCGTCGAGCTCGCCTCAGCCTCGGGGTGCTGCATCGGCGCGTAGCTGGGGGTCGCACTCAGATTGGGCTGGGCTTGGGAGCTGAGGTTCGCCGCGAGATTGGCATTGCCATTAGCAGTGGCAGTAGTCACCGCAAGGCTGATCGGCCTCCTGCTGGCGTCCACAGCTCCAGGTATCCCATCTGTCCACTTCACATCAACGACTTTACCCCTAATCATCCCATCGACCGCCTTTGCCCCTAGCTCCCTGCACAAATGGAAGTACGGCAGGTACATCACACCTCCTGTCGTAAACCTCGACATAACCTTCAACAGCTGCATCGGCGTAAACTCCGGGACGGCCCCAACACCCTCATACGGAGTGAAAGAAGCGATAAGAGGGCTCCCGGAGCTGCCCAACATACCGTAGCTGAGGTTCGATTGGGTAGGGTTGGTGCCGGCTTGGTACATTCTGAACCCAGCAGCGCCAAGGCTCGGGTGTAGGAAGGTTTCGGGGCTGGCACGGTGAGCCTCGGTCGACATGTTCGCGGTGTTGTGGACGCTGCCAGAGGGGTTGGCGGCGGAGGGACTTTCAAAGCCGCCTCCAGGGGCTTGGGATGAGTGGATGATGTGGAGGTTGAGGAGGGCATGAGCTTGGAGGAAGTGGGAGCATTGCTTGACGTTGATGGTTCCTCCGGAATTGACTATTGGCGATGTCGGTGACGATAGTTAGATGAAGTAGCTGAGTGGGCATGAAGGGGACGCACCATAGTCCGTTACAAAGTCATACCAATGAGCCACCTTTCCACCAAAAGCTTCGTACAACGTCTCGAAATCCAGCCTCCTGGCATTCTGGGGCAAGGTGGCCAAGCGAGGGAGGACGCGGTCTCGGAAGTACGCGCGCATCTCGCCCTTGGACAGGTCCCCGATGGAAATGAGTTTGCAATACCACAAGACGCCGACCCTCGAAAGCCATCCCTGGTAGAAGGGGTCGGAAGTGGCGTGGACGACATGACAGAGACGATCTTGTTTCGTTAGAACGAGGGTGGAGTCCATGAGGGTTTGCATGGTTTGTGCGGATGGGACCAGATGGGGTCTGGGCAGGAGGGTCAGTTCGTGGAGGGTCGTAAGGTCTCGGAGCTTACAGTTTGTGGGCTTCGTCGAAGAACAAAACTGGGACTCGCTTAACCCTCTTCTTTCTCCGTTCTTCATCAACAGCTTGCGATGGATCAGGCTCGATGAAGGGTTCGGGAGATGCGACCTGTTGCTTCCTCCTGGACATGAACCAGCGCCTATTTACTGAGCCCGATGCCTGGGAACCCTCACCCACTACAGTGGCCTCTGTAGTGTTTTGCGAACCGCCACGGAAATGGCCGAATTTCTGCTTGCCCATGCCCGAGGTATCCCGGGGCTCGAACTCCCGATACCGGAGCAAGGAGCTCTGGAAAAGCTCCATCAGCCGAGCGATATCACTGGGCTTCACCTCGCTCTTGCCCTCCCCATCCGCACCACCCGTCCGGCGCTGAACATTGATCCTGTCATGCTTGAATCCGAACGCTTCCGCCTCGAAAGCGTCCCATCCCTCGGCCTTGACCTCCCATTCCGGCATGGCTACAGGTTGTGAAGACCCTTGTTCATACCACCCGCCGCGCTTTGATAGCTCCTCGAAGTACCCTTCCATCTGTACGCTGAGACTCGTGTAGAGGCTCTCCAAATCCGTGAAGCCAGAGATGCGAAGATCGAAGTGCAGCACGTGGTAGCGAGGATGCGACAGAATCTCGCGGAGGAGGGCAGTCTACATGGTGAAACGTTGCTGTGTATCAGTGTCATCATTAATGCATGAGGCGCGTGTATGGCACACCTTCCCAACACTTGGGGCCCCGAACAAGACGGTGAAGGAAGGCTCGCCCTCAAGAGCTCGCTGGATGGCCTGCATTTCATGGCGGCGAGGGAAGAAACCGGGGAGACGCGAGAAGGTATGTGTGGGGCGGATTTGGGATCGTTCGCGGGTTTCCTGGATTTCCTGGCGGGCTTCGTCCAACATGCGTTTCGACTCGGTTAATGAACGGACGGTAGCAGCAGGCTGCATATTTGTCAGGGGTAAGCACACTTGATGAGGATGTACGGCATACGTTAGTGACCACTCCTATTATCTCGCCCATGCCAAAGAAGTTTCGCCTGCCAGGGGATGCTGGGATGTATGATTGACGCTTGCGAGGGATGTTGGTGCGAAAAAGCCAGTGCACGGGTTCAGGGACCTGGACGCGAGGCGGACGTGGTTTCCTGAGCCGATTGTTGTTCACCGACGATGCCGTGCTCCTTGTGCTCCTAGCCCTGGTACTCATGAGTGGTGGTGGATGTGATAAGGGTTGGGGGTGATGTGAGGTGAAGTAGATGTTCTTGTAGACGGCTGGCTGGGCCAGGACCCGAGATATTAAGTCTTTGGTGATTGATGGCGAGCATGGTATATTGCCGGCCATGCTGAGACGACGCTGTGCTAGCGCAAGGCGGGAGGCATGAGGCGACGGCGTTCTGGGTTCCACCTTCCAAGGCAGTACGTCATTTCACTTCAGGAGGAATGACCGGCGACTGTTGGTGAGTCAATTAAAGGTCACCTCGTGTCCGCGAAACCGAATATGTTGTAGGCCATCGCACCGCAATGCCCTTTTGACCTTGTAATGGACTTTGCCACCTGAACAAGGCGCTGACAGGGGAATGTTCGTGTTGGGTGCGTGGCCGGCGATAACGCTCAATCGATAGCGGGATCATGAAGAGGCAATCCAAATGAAAATCTATGGCCCAATCTAGGTCCCCTATAACCCCTTAGTATTATTCACCGCGTAAGCTTGAAGGCTCACTCACTATTCAGGGTTAATGACGGTAGGGAAGAGAGATTGGTTGGCTGATGGCGGGAGAGTCGGCAAGTCGGGATCCCACGGTCGTGGCCCAGGCGCTTGGCTCTGACGGGCGCTTAAAATTGTAGGCTGTTATCAGCCTCAACATGCAGTCCTGTTCTGACCTTTCCAGCCTCAGGAATGATTCATATATGTCACGTCGCCCATATCAAGCCCTCATCGCGATCATACAAAATCAAACAACATTACGCCGCACACTGACCACAAGGGGTGATTGTGAGCAAAAGTATGACCGAACTATAGGTGCCAAACCTCTACACTTCATAAAGATTGAGGTGGGACTGAGAACGGCGCCCCACCACCCTCGATCGTCGCTTCAAATCGTCCCCCCATGATCATGGCTTATCCACCCTCGATCCTGCACTGTGGAGTCGCACAGACTGCTTCAAAAAATCTCAGCGTTCACAGAATGAAAATCTGCCCCAAATGCCGGGATATTTCCCGAGAAACGAACTGAATGGTCGGAGAAGGGTCCGATGGAGAATTGCCCCTATTCACAAATATTTCCCACGGTGGTACAGTGACAAGTCGGGAAAATCCGACCGAATCTTGTTTTTTCACCAGCTGGCCAAAGATGTTGCGATTGCTGACTCGCCCCTTGCTCAATACCCCCATCACAAAGTCTCATCGATTCATCTACAGGACAATGGCCACCGCCAATACCCCCAGCTTTGTGCGTATACACTCTGGGAGACGACGGCGAGCCCACTGACACGTCGTACAGAACAAGGTCCTCTACGCTCCTCTCGCGGAGACCGATCCCGAAATCAAGAACATCATCGACAAGGAGACATGGCGGCAGTTCACCGGGCTTGAGCTCATCGCTTCAGAGGTCAGTTAAAAGCCCTCTGTTGCAGCGGACGTGGCATACTCAACCCGGGGTGCCACAGAACTTGACCAGCGCGTCCACCATGGAGGCCAACGGCTCCATTTTGACCAACAAGTACTCCGAGGGTCTCCCCAACGCCCGCTACTACGGTGGTAACGAGTACATCGACGAGCTTGAGCAGCTCTGCCGCAAGCGTGCTCTTGAGGCCTTCAACCTTGACCCCGCCAAGTGGGGTGTCAATGTCCAGCCCTACTCTGGCTCCACCGCCAACTTTGCTGCTTTGACCTCCCTCATTCAACCCCAGGATCGTCTTATGGGTCTTGGTCTCCCCGACGGTGGACATCTCACTCACGGCTACTACGTGGGTACCCCTATTTCGCGCAATGCGAACCACCTCCGACTAACAATTCTGGTATACAGACCGCGAAGAAGAAAATGACCGCTTCCTCCATCTACTTCCAGTCCTTCCCCTACTCCATCGTTTCTGAGACTGGCCTCATCGACTACAAGAAGCTCGATGAGACCGCCAAGGTCTACAAGCCCCGCCTTATTATCTGTGGTGCTTCTGCCTACCCCCGTGACTGGGAGTACGACACTCTCCGCAAGACCGCCGACCGCGAGGGTGCTTGGCTCATGTGCGATATGGCCCACACCTCCGGCCTCATTGCTGCCCAGGAGCTTAACAGCCCCTTCGAATACTGCGACGTCGTCACTACTACCACCCACAAGACCCTGCGTGGCCCCCGTGCTGGTCTCATCTTCTTCAGGAGGGATCTCGAAAACGCCAAGGACCTCGAGAAGAGGGTCAATGATGCTGTCTTCCCCGCGTGCCAGGGTGGGCCCCACAACAACACCATTGCTGCCGTCGCCACTGCTTTGAAGCAAGTCGCGTCCCCCGAGTGGAAGCAGTACGCCAAGCAGGTCATCGCCAACGCTAGGGCCCTCGCTGCTGCCCTCGTTGCCCACGGCTACAAGCTCCAAACCAGCGGCACCGACAACCATCTCGTCCTTTGGGACTTGCGCCCCATTGGCCTCACTGGTAGCAAGGTCGAGAAGGTCTGCGACCTCATGGGCATCACCATTAACAGTCAGTCCCTTTCCCCACCTCATTTTCCGCCTGTAAGACTTGCTAAATCGCTCCTGCAGAGAACGCTGTTTCTGGCGATGCCTCTGCCCAGGTTCCCGGTGGTATCCGTCTCGGCACCTCCGCCCTGACCTCCCGTGACATGAACGAGGCCGACGTCAAGCAGGTTGCCGAGTTCCTGCACCGTGCCGTCCAGATCTCGCTCACCCTCCAGAAGGAGGCCGGCTCCAAGCTCCTCAAGGACTTCGTGCGGGTCGCCACCACCTCCGTTGAGGGCAACATTGGATACCAGCAGGTCAAGGAGCTCAGGGACGAGGTCCAGACCTTCGCTAAGCGCTTCCCTCTCCCTGGTGTTGACGTCGCCAACCTCCAGAAGCCTGAGGGTCTCCACGAGTACCTCTAAGTTCTTTAGTGGAGCTGTGTAGCATCTAAAAGTTCCTCTCTTGCTTCGAAACCCTTACTCCCTCTTCCATCGTCGCCTCCCTCCATCCTCCTACCTCCCTAAACCATTCTGTGGATTTCGTTTTCTTTTACTTACTGTATAGAGACGGACATTCAACATCGTCCGAGCCGGGGCTGCTCGATTATTTCAACGAAAATTACACGTAGTCGTAATGATCTCAACATCACTGTATCATACTCACAATTGCTTTCGATTTTATACGTATACACCAATGCATCGTAACACTGGACGCTTAGCGTGATTGGTGACAGCGATTGTGGCTGGGAGTAGGCTCAGCAGTCAGTGTGTCAGCTATTGTTGAACCTGGTGGCAAAGGCAGCACTGTGGCAATAGGGAAGAAGGACGAAATGCGCTTGGCAGATGCTGACCCCGCCAGTCAAACAAAATGCAAAACTCCCGCGAAGGGCCGGCACCCCCGGCATAGGGTTATGTCCCCTTCGGGGTGACATACGAAAAAATTGGAACGATACAGAGAAGATTAGCATGGCCCCTGCACAAGGATGACACGCTTTCCCGGAGTGGTAGACCTACGGGTCTCAATATTTATTTTGCTCGTTCTGCTTCTGGTTCACGTTTCATCTCTGCATTGCTGTAACCCTAATTCCTGAATTTCCTGATTCCTGGGTTTCAAGCTTGCAGGGCATAGCAACATGCGTGTCCAAGCGTGTTTTGATCTCTTGTTCTGTTCCATCCATCGTCTCCCTAGCTGGCTATCAACGACTCGAGTGACGAGTCCTGCCAAGGGGACCCGACGGCGACACACGAGACCGGGCGACCTGGGGCGAGGGTCGTCAGTAGCTCTGGTATGCACTCCAAGTCTTCTAGTATGCAGCCCTCTCAAGTCGAGGGTCGCGGTGCCGTTGGAAACGGACTGGATTAGTTCCTAGTACGCTAGCCCTAGTTTCTGAGGCAAACCGGCGAGAGTTCCCTCCAACCTTGGGCCAACTCGCCGCGTCATTAGCATGGCAAGTTTCTTCCACACCACTTCCTGACATTTCCCCAAATGGTGCCCTTTAGTAGCCCTGCTGGAGCAAGGGTCCTAGGAACCGTTCGTGGCGGCGAGCGTGGGTGTAGGTCCTTCACAAACTCGGGACGATATCCAGACGATAACTCGACGATAACCAACAGATGTCGACTCCCACAGAGTCTACGTGAGTGACCTCGAGCAACCTGTTCAGGGCCGCACGATGAGCGGGCTTGGATCGAAAACCTTGTGAAGTGATAGCGGGCTCCGACGAGGTGCATTTTCAAGGCGACGGGATATTCAGGTGGACGCTTGGAACCGTCTCGGACGGTCCTCAAACCCCGCTTCAGCCAAGTCTTCACCTCGCCATGACGGGTCCGATTTCCGAGCCTGACCGGACTGATAAGGTATGTGCCACCTCCACCCCGATTTCGAAGGAGCTACGTGACAAGTCGTTGACATTTGTTTGACCCAGGCACTACTTCCAGCTGTCTCTTTGTGGCTGGTTTACCGGACGTCGAAAACTGAATAAGTCGACTCTCCCTCGTCCTAAGGTATCATTCGTCGAGACCTATGGAACCCGAGACATCCAACGGAAGGACTGTGTGCAGGCGCTGTGAGGACCCGTCAGCATGCACGTTGCAGGGGGAACTCATGTTCAACTCCAGCCCGGGTTTCCCTCCTTGAGGGTGTATTCCACGCTGTCACCGTCTAATACATTGTGTCGACGTCGGCGCTCGATTCAACTTTTGGGTGGAACGGCTGCCGGACAGTCGCCTGGAAGCCACGGCCCTGAAAAACCCTGGGGCATGGGGGACACCTGACCCAGTATCAACCTGCCCCTCTAAGATGTACGTTGCTCCGAGTCCCTTCACGATACAGTTGCCTAACTTACGAACTCTATCTTTCCTGGTAGAAACGCGAACGGTTTTTTGTTGGCGTACGTCCTTAAGCAGTTCCATCCCATCTCTCCCATGATATGCCCCGGCGCCAATGTTCCCAGTCTTCCTGTCAACAATCCACCTTTCGATTCCCCTGGATGTGATTCCGGAAATCAGAGGTAACGACTTGATGCCTTGGGCCTCCTCTCATGACCCCGTCTGTATAAAGTTCGTATAAAATTTGCCTCTGGGGTTCTCACCAGCTTTTGCTGCCCACATCCCACCCCGATCCGCCACCACACTACCCCTGGTTCTCCTCGCATCTGTCATGGTCCCCCGCACCTTCTACACCCTCGTCGCCCTCTGCTTCGCCGTCTTGGTCTCTGCCAAGGACGAGCAAAAGTATGTGAAGCTGGACAAGGGCGCGACTGTCGAAGGAACCAAGTGTGAAAAGCTCGCCGTGCGACAGGAATGGTACGTAACCACGACTTCAATCCTCTGAGTCCCCTCAGTTGCTAATCTTGGCATCCTTTCTAGGCGTGATCTCAAATCCTCCCAGCAGCAGAAGTACATCGAGGCCGTAAAGTGTTTGCAGAGCACTCCGGCGACCAACCTCACTAGCGTCCCATCGGCCATGACCCGCTACGACGAGTTCGTGTACACCCACAGTCTCTCCGCGAACGGAATCCATGGTGTCGGCCAGTTCCTGCCTTGGCATCGTCACTTTGGCCGTCTCTACGAGCAGTCTCTCCGCGAGACGTGCAAGTACGAAGGCCCTCTCCCTTACTGGGATTGGGACCGCGACACCAGCGGCGACAAGCCCATCTCCGCTTCACCCATCTTCGATCCCAAAACTGGCTTTGGCGGAGACGGTGTCCCGGGAACCTACACTGTTCCAACCGACGACGACAACAGCACTTACCCCCTCATCCCCGCTGCGTTCAAGGGCTGCGTTGAGGATGGTCCCTTCGCCGGTGCCGTCATGCACGTCGGACCCAACCTCCGCTTCACCGACCATTGTCTAACCCGAGGCTTCAACGAGGACGTCCGCCCCGCACTAAGCTCTGCCCACCTCGCCGGCATCCTGAGCCAAGGCGACTACGACAATTTTTGGAACGCACTTGACGGTCTTCCCTTCAAGCCTGAACCTCGTCTGCACGATGCTGGTCACGGTTACGTCGGCGGTGAGATGACCAGCTTCTACACCTCCAACAACGACCCTGTCTTCTACCTCCACCATACTGGCCTCGACCGTATCTGGTGGCAGTGGCAACAAGCCGACCTTGCCAACAGGCTCTATGCGATGGGCGGCAAAGTCAACAATACCCCCCCATATGGCGAAGTTACCCTCGACTATACGATGGAGTTCCCTCGTCTCTCCACCAGCGCATCCGTTCGCAGCGCCATGGACATCCGTGCCGAGCCCTACTGCTACACCTACGACAATGGAGCCATGGCCCGTGGCTTCAACGTCTTCATGATGGCCCTTCCCCTCTTGGTTGGCGCTTACTACCTCTAATTCTCTGACTTTTATGCGATGCATACTGGCGACCATACCGCATACCTCAGGCTCTAGAACTTAAATGGTGTATAGAGCCTTTAGCCCCTGCTGCTTGTTGTTAGATCTTACTGTAGCGTGCTGGTTAACCCAGACCCTAATGTTCAAATTAATGTGCTTTTATCCGAATAGCATACTCATGACTCTACGAACCTATCTACGGGGTCGAATGATAACAAGGAGAGTTGACGCGGTGAGCCTTCGCCCTTAGGCGATACAATTATTACTAAGCGCCAGTTCAAGTGACGATCCAAGAAGCGAACTTCCCCTTGAAAGGGAGCCTCCCCAGGAGAGTCAAACCCTGACTTGAATGCTGATTTGAGTGACTCGCGAATTACTAGAATTTATTGTATAAAAGGATCAACAACGAGGAATGACCTCCTAGATATAAGAAGAAGCGCATTGGCGAACGATATCCGCAACACGCCCATCCACCTTCGTGAGCTCATCCACAAGACCCGCCTAAAAGTAAACAAACGAATGATCAATACCCGCCCGACAATCTCACAAAGACAAATTCACTCACCCAAAGCTTATCCTGTCTCTTCTTACCCTCCTCCCCAAGTACGAAATCGGTCGCCTCCGCGACCTCATGCAGATCAATATACTGGCCCCGCATCTCGTCGACCTTGTCCGCACCGCCAACGGCTGCATAGACGAACTGCCGACTTCCCTCTTCCGTCGTACGCGCAAAGGATGCCTCCATAAGTCCGTTGATGGCTCGAATAATCCTAGGGAGGTTGCGTCTGAGTTCGGATTTGCAGAAACCTGGGTTGGGGGTGTTGACGATGACGGGAGTGTTGGACAGGAGAGACGCGAGGGAGCGGGTTATGAAGACGTTGAGGACTGAAATAAGGAGATGTGAGCTGTTGAGAAAGTTCGAAGGCAAGAAGACATACGCTTAGTCTCGGGATACCGGGTCGTCATTTTCCTGAAACACGATGTGAGTGTGCGCCAGACCTAGATTGGGAGATCGACTTACGAGCTTGTACAATACTCCTTGCTGTTAAGCATCTGCCACGAGTTTGGGGCATCGAATACTTTGTCGTCAATCTTGCTGAAGTAGTGGAGGTCGCTACTGACGATCGAGATTCTTGGATTGGTTTTGTGAGTCCGTCCAGTGGAGACCATCAGAGGTGCAAGGAGCAGACACAGTAAGGACGTGGAAAGGTCGTTTACTTGAATGCTACGAGGCATTAGATATCACTGATTTTAAAAGAGGACACTAACTTACGACTCCTCCCAGCCGTCCGATGTAAGCTGGTACTTGTTGGTGGCGATGGCAGCGTTTGCGACGAGGATATCGAGTCGTGAGTCCTTCTCGAAGCTGTCTGCGAAGGCCCTAACTGAAGCGAAACTTGACAGATCGAGGAGCCGCAGCTCAACATTCTGGAAGCCGGTCTCGGATTTGAGTTCTAATCGTCCGAGATTCAGTACATTGGAGGATCTAGAGCCGTGGAGATAGGACCTACTGGTCACAGCTGCCTTGCCCTTCTCTTCGTTACGGCAAGCCAGGATGAGCTTTCCTGGGTTCATTCGCGCGAAGTGCACTGCGGTTCCGAACCCGAGACCCGTGTTCGCACCAACGACGACGACAGTTTGGCCAGTGAGGTCGACGGTGACCAGTGGAGGGACGGCTCTGCGTTGGTCTTGAATCGCAGCGCACATAGTTTTCTTTACCATTGTGATGATTGGAGTGAGATCGATGGTAGGTTCGATGTAAAGAACAAGTGTCCGGGAGGCGGAGAAGGAGTTGGTTCTAAGGTCTCCTAGAGCCTATGAACCTTTTTATACGTCAAGCAATGCCCGCAGCCAGTCCTTCAGCCTCAGAGAGCAGATAGCAAGCCGTGACATTGGGACCTTGCCAGAGGGAAACGCGTCGAGCATGCCGGAGAACTTGCAACCCTGACAGGCCTTGGCCTGAGCCAAGAGCTCGGGACAAGCGGACGCTTGGGTCCTCGACTGCGCATTCTACCGCTCACCCGAAGAATAGTAAGCGCCGGTAAGGGGCCCAAGAAACACAGAGATTTAAAAGACCTATCATGGCAGTCAAAGAACGAGACGCGCAGCGGCTGCGGGTCTGCCGGCTGCAAGACGTGGTCGGTGACATCATCGGCACTAACCCGCGGGAGTGACAGTCAACAACCTGTAGGCTGTAAAACTGCCACGATTGCTTGGACACTGATATGCCGGTAGCGGGGAGGTCCCCATAGGTTTTGTATGTTCCCTGGCTCATATTCATTGTTGGTGGAGAGAGATTCCACGACACTCGAATACGATTGGCAGTGGGGCGCTGGGACCGCCATGCGCAATCAACTCCAAACAGCGATCCGAGAAGCACAGCTCCGTGTGGTCACCCAGCACATCTTGCCAACAGTCCATGACATACACTACCCCGGCTTGAACATTGTTCTCCACTATTGAAGGCTCTATAGACATATTCAAACACCCCCGAGCAAACCACAGCCATGCAGATCCGCCTAGGCGCCACAATGTCACTCCTCCTCGCCTACACGGCTGTTGTCTCGGCATTCGCCCCTTGCGACTCGACGAGCGATTGTGATGTTGGCCTAACGTGCTGCTATACTCGCGGTGTATGTGTCCTCGCATTGCTCTATGGCATTGCTGTTGCTAATAGTGGCGGGCGTTAGAGAGTATTTGCTGAAGGAGCGAAGAACGGGCGTTGTGCATCCCAGATGTGGTGTTCCCGGTTCTGAGGTTCGTCCTCTCCTTCATCATTGTCGGTTACATGAGCTGATAAGCACACCATGCAGCGCTTCGCCCATTCTGGCCGCCTGCTACCCAACTCCACACAACCCTCAGCAAACTACTTTATAACACCTTCTCAATCACTCCGGCCTGCCCTGCAGCTACGCTATCAGCCATTCCTCGCGACACCAAGATATACCCTCATCCTATCATTATCACTACATTAACAGTGGACCATATTTTCATAACGGGTATCCGCAAACTAATAATCGTGACCGATACAATCATTCAGCGCACTTCGAGCCTCAGTCGCGAAGCAATTTCCCGAGCTAGGACTGGTACGACGCTGCTCCCCGATACCCCATCCGACGTGATTCCAGCCTTGACATGGGGCTCCATCCAAATCGGTATCGCAAACGAAAACCACGCCACGACCCACACGTAGCCGACCACCCTTCCAAGCACACCTGGGATCTTTAATCCTGACCTCCTCACCAAGCCCTGGACCACATCTTCAGAGGTGATCGCGCAGGCCTGAAGGGTGAAATAGATCAAGGAGCCGCCGCTCCAGTCTTGGATGATCATGAAGTCGCCTAAGTAGTGGATAAGCCCGGAGATGAAAAAGGCGATGTAGAGGGAGAAGTAGGTCCTGAAGCGACCCTTTGGAATTCGAAGGGCGTTTGTGACTGCGTTTCCGTGCCCCGTGAGGAACTGCAGAGGCTCGGTGAGTTTCCGACATACAAGGTAATTACAGGGAAAGAGGCGTACCTTTCGAAGAATCTGGTGCCAAACTCGCCTACGAACGCGCAGACTGTCAGTGGCGAGCGGTGGAGGTTCGAAAACAAGAAGAACACACCCCCAGTAGTTGCGAACTGTATACGCTCGGGAGACAGGCCCAAACAGGGACGGCCAGTCTTTGGGTGCGGAAAGGTGGCCCACAACTCCAATTATGCTGCATACAATGTACAGACCGTTGAGGAATCCGTTGACCTGAAGCGTCTGCCCGATTGCTGTTGGTCGAAGCCACCATGGCTGCGATGAGAAAGGGGGACCATCCTTGCTGAAACTGGAGTTCAAGAGGACGAGGAGGTTTCCAAAGTTGAAGACAAAGTATGCTTGTCCAAGCTTGAGCGTTTGTTGCAGAACGAATTGCGTACGCGAGGTCTTGGATGGGGAGGGGAGATGTGAAGTTGGTTCGTGAGACCACCCGACCCCACGGAGCGATGCGTAAAGGCTAAGCGCCCATTTGAGGCGGACGATGAACGGCGTTTGGGATATATCCCTCGTCTCTCCATGCCTTCGCAGCTCCGCCTGGACGTCGGAGAGGAGGAGGAGATCGGACATGCGGAAGAGGTTGATCATGGTCGAACATCCGACGAAGTAGTCGGTGGGTAGGTCATCAGAGGCGGTGAAAAGGACAAGGTAGATGCTGAGGGCGAAGATGGGGGTGAAGATGGCCTTGCGGGTCGAGGGAGAGGTGGCGGTTAGGCCAGCCACAGACAAGGCAAGGATTGAGAGAATGAGTCTGGGGTCCGTGTCGGCAGTTCCCCGCATGACGGCAGGTAGACGGCGACTCCAAGAGACGGGGAAAGAAGAATGATCTCGCGCTCAGGCGACGTATGGGTCCTAATCTACCTTCCAACCACGCACCGTGGCTATGGTAAGGCACCAATAGTACGCTGAGCATTAGTAGACGTCCAGATGCTCTCTCAGGGATTAAATCCTAGATTCGACAGATACGACCCCTGGAACGGCTCTATGGTTTGTGGCCGCAGAGTGTGCAACGCAGGAAATGATTGGGACCGTCTTCCGAGAGGAGCCAGGTAAGCTGCATGGAGTGATACGTACCCCCAGGTGTCAAGGTGCAGGAGTCATAACAGGTGCATTTGAATGCCAAATTGACACAGGGAAAAGCAGGGTCAGATGGGTCCATCCGAGAATAACTCACCGGGTCCTCGTTTTTGTCCTTGACGCCAGCCAGCCAGCCAAGCCGCTCAAGCTGGTCAATGAAAGGCACTTATACGGTATGATTCAAGTCGTAAACGGGCGATAATTGGGCTCGTGGCTGAGGCCAGACAAGGTTGGGGTCAAAATCAGGTTCAAGTTGCCGCCGGAGGCTGATTCCGCGCCTAACGGTAACTCTCACGGCGGACTGGCTCTTGCCTTGAACCATCATCTTGACCGCGTCGCAGGGCGTCTTACCTCGGGCTCGCTGGGGCTTGTATATCCTGGGTAGGGTCGTTGTCATTCTGGTTTATATGTCCAGACCTCTTGAGCGTAATCCAGGCACAGAAGACCACGGTCTTACACTCCCTTTCGACATCTCGGGACGGGTGTTTCTGCCGTATACCCACAGCTTACGCAGACGATCCGCTCAGCATTCACCTTTCGAGGCAATTTTTGTGCTGCGGGGATCATACGGAGACTCAGGTCCTCTCTCCTCTATCATTGCTCCAGAGATAGAATGTCGGGGCCGGTGTGGGTCCCCTTGCGAGCTACCTCGGTGTACGTTAAAAGACACACCGATTTGTTTGACCGCTTTCGAAATATCTGACGCGCCTTCCTTCCATCATGGCCGTCTTCTCTCTTCCCATTCCAACTGATACCAACGTCTTGTTGCTTGCTGCGGTGCCCATCTTGACCGCTGCTGTCTGGTATCGCATCCAGCGACGCCGCCACTTTAATCTCGACGCGGTTCGTGGCCCTGCCTGTAGCTCATGGCTCTACGGTAAGCTGGCGTGATTCACCATCAAGGCCGCTTTGATCTGACTGGCATGCTCGTTTTTCCTTACAGGCAATGTCCACGAGATGCTCGCAGGCGAGCTTGGAGAGCTCGAGCGGGAATGGGCCAGTCAACATGGAGACATCGTCCGCCTGCAAGCCCCATTCAACGTAAGACTCACTCGCACATCTTGCAAAGGCTGTGCTAACAAAGTAGCTCTGTAGAGCCCTGTTCTCCTCGTCATGGATCCCAAAGCAGTACAGCATGTCTTCACATACAGTGTCGACAACTTCCACCTTGACCGAGAACGTAACTTTTTCTCGGAAATCTTGCTTGGAAATGCCCTTCCAGTTATTGATGGGGAGAAGCACAAACGCCAGAGGAAGGTAACCCCCAGTCAGCGACACTGTACCCCATTCGCTATTAACGACTTTACCAGATCCTCCTGCCCGGTTTCAGCGCGGCCGAGGTCAAGTCCCATCTTGGCCTGTTCACGATGGATGCTGGCAAGGTCGGTCCACCACTGACTCTTTCAAGATGCGCGAGACTAAACGATATGCCTATACCAGCTCGTCGAGAAGTGGAAGAAGCATTTGGACAAGGCCAACGTCAACTCCGCCGTGATCAACACGACGTCCGACATGACCAAGGCGACGCTCGATGCCATCGGTATCGTCGCCTTCGACTACACCTTTGACGCCTTGGACGACAAGGAGAACGAGCTGACGAAGGCATACCAAGATATTCTGTGAGTCTTCCCATCTGTTTCGCGTTTAATTATGCAGGGTGCTCACGGTCGACCCTTCACTAGTTTCACCCTCTTCGGAAAGCCCCGACCACAGGATGAGCTCTTCCTGTCGATTATGGGCTTCCTCCCCGCCAGCGTCGTCCGCCTCCTCCTCAGGAAGGGTCCCATCCCCAAGCTCCAGCGCGCGCAGGCGGCGACGAAGCTTGCGGACGGCCTTATTGAGCGGAGCTTGCGCGACAAGCAGATCCAAGCATCAGTGGAGCACGACAAGTCCAAGAAGGATATTCTGAGCTTGATCTCCAGGGCATACACCTCGGATAACGACAAGATGAGGCTCACCGACTCCGAAATGGTGTCGACGATGAAGTGAGCTTTTTGCATGCTATCTTCACGAGTATCAGAGTCTGACTGGTTATCAGGACCATGATCCTTGCCGGAAACGATACGACTTCCACGAGTTTGACTTGGGCTTTGTATGAATTGGCCAAGCATCCTGAGTTCCAGGCGGATCTTCGACGCGAGATTCACGAGAGGAACACATGGGAACCAACGTTCAAGGAGCTTGAGAGCATGCCTCTCCTCAACGCCACTGTTATGGTATAGCGTTCCTTCAAAGTGAGGTAACTTATTTGCTAACCATGGGTCCAGGAAGTGCTCCGAATGCAGCCATCTCTCGGAACGGTCTACCGTCAGCTGGTCGTTGATGAAGTTCTCCCGCTGTCCACTCCTCTCAAGCTAAAGAACGGTCGTGAGATCAGTGAACTCCCAGTGCCCAATGGTACCAAGATGTTGGTTTCAATCGAGGCCTACAACAGGCACCCGGATATATGGGGTCCCGATTCCGGAGAATTCAATCCACGCAGGTGGTTGGATGCGAATGGAAAGTTGGGTATGAAGGGATACAGCGATACGTTCGTGCTCTTGTCTTCTGCTTGAGGACGTTGCGTCGAGCTGATTTCGCCATTTCTCCACCCACAGCATGACCTTTGGCCATGGAGCAAGGCGATGCCTAGGTCCGTATGGTCGCCCGCCACCCAGATAGCCTTTCAATACTGATTATCATGCTTGTCTGACTTGTCATCGGCGAATTCCACAGGCTGGAGATTTGCGTGAGTTCTCCCGACACCTTAAAACGTTCGTAATCCGGAGTATTGACATGCTGGTCTTATTTTAGTGTCCTCGAGATTCAAGCGTTCCTGTTCCAGCTTATCGGGCATTTGGAGTTCTCGCCTTCGGCCGGGTCTGAGAAGGTCATTCGAAGTGCGTTTCAAGCATGGCTTCCCGTTGCTCGTGTCTTGCTAACTTCTTTTGTTTTTCGCGACTTCTTTCTTTTTCTGCCGGCGATAGTGGGAGGTGCGATTCTTACTCCTATCGTCCCAGACGAGTTCGCAAAGGGCGCACAGATGCCCTTGACTGTTGGCTATGCAAAGATGGATTGATAGGCTTCCCTTCGTGACGAATGTTCCGCAAGGACGTCGCTTTCTGAGTCGTCATGCTATGATGTAGTTATGGGTCCCGCCACACCTTCCTGTAATTCGCCACCGCCATTAGACCCAAAGTAATGATAGCTATCACAACGTCGGGACCCATACCTTTTCCCGTTTCTTATCTCCCCTGGTCGCAGAATGCGCTCGCTCAAAACAGGGAAGCACGCGATGGTGTACATATCGAGGTTATGGCGCCCACCTTCCAAGCTAGGAAGACACGTTTGTCAACGCACAGCACTGGGAAAGTTCCACGGCGTTTCATGCAAACCGTTTTCGAGGAGAAGTCGGACCTTCGTGGGGGGTAAGGATGGCGCAGGAGCTCGAACCTGCTGGGTTTTATGTTGAAAGGATTGAATTGGAAGGGGGGAACCGATCTGATTCAGGGGTGACCACGGCTCGTTAAGCGCCCGTTACGCGTGCCTGCTTCATGATTAGGTTAGGGTCCGCCCACACGATCGCGCCAAGGACACCACATTGGCTTGAGCCTCTCTCGGGCCTCTCTCAGTCTCGGTTAGCTTGGCTCGGCTGATCATGCTTCTGACTGTTAGCTTCAGTCATCGGACCTGAATTCTAGGGTGGCAGGTGCTGAGGCAATTCTCAGGAGGACGCAGAAAGACCTCTTATCGAATCCGTACGTGTTGCGGAGGAGACACGACGGGCATCCTCGCATTTACGGCACGTCAGTCCGTCGATGTATTACTATCTGGACCGCCACGTATGGGAATGTCTGTGGGCTTGTATCGAACGTGTGTGGGGCGCAAGCCAATCATCAATTCGCTTCTATAGTCGTGTGCCACTATAGTGCCTAACAGGCCTTGCACGTTCTTGGCCACACGAGCGTTTCACGAGCACTGGCCCGGTCATATTCCAAGGTCCCCATGATGGGCTATCACTATAGTTCAATAACCCAGCCGCCCCTCGAATGCGGAATGGCGATCTGCCCCCTCCTTCTTCCATTACCCACTTGCTCATCGTCGTGAACACCATCCCATCGCCGATAAACGACGCCTCTTCACATCCCCCGACCCTCTCACAACCATTTCCCCACCTACAACTGCGCCAGCGGCCCCGCACCACAACGCCTAAATGCAACCCCGCAAAACTACCGCAATGGAGGTCACCTCGGATGACGCAGAAGCACCTCCACCCGCAGCGCCAGCACCAGGCCCAGCAAAACGAGGCAGAAAACCGGGGCCTTTGTCTCGTGCGGCACGGGAGGCACAGCGTCGTCTAAACCACTCTATCATCGAGAAGGCGCGTCGGACGAAGATCAACGATGCACTTGCGACGCTCAAGGAGATGGTTCCCACTGACTATGCACAAGCAAAGTCCCCCATTCTCGGGCCAGTCGATTCTGAGGGAGAGGAGGACGTTGACGACTACCAGCCGGGTTCGTCGAGCAAGTCGAAGAAGGCCGCAAAGAAGCCGGAGAAGGAGAAGGAATTCAAGTTGGAGATCCTCGTCCGGACGGTGGCATATATGAAGGACTTGATTGGGCGGGTTTCAGATCTCGAGAAGGAAGTTGGCGAGGGGGGATCCCCGATGCAGGACGACCCCTCTCAGCTGGAGCTGCAAACGAGAAAACGTCCCCGGAGCAGGAGTGCTGAGGACTTGTTTGATGAGGAAGTCTCCTCGCGCCGACCGCGGAGGGACAGCTACCTCCCCTCTGGCGCGCCCCCTCGTCTGAGCGAAGCTGGTTCATCGTCTCATGCATCGTCGTCATCCAAGCCCATTCTAAACGGCCCACTCCCTTCCATTTCCTCATGGCTCCCAGAGTCCGTCGCCCTCGACCCCCGCCTCCGCCCTCTGAACCCAGCACAGTCACCACAAGAACCCTTCCCCTACCTCCCTTCCCCGCCTTCCTCTACCCACTTTAAACCCACCAGAACGTCGTACCTCCCTCCCACCTTGAGCCTCGCCTCGATGAGCATGTCGTCCATGAACTCGTCTTCAGCAGGCGCCCCGAGCCTGCGGACGCCCGAGGACGAGACTGCGGCGAACCTGCTCATCCAGATGTCGACGTCTCCACCATCTAAACACGCAGCACCCACTCCCCCGCCGTCAATATTGAGCTCGAGTTCATCCGCATCGACGTATAGTGAAGGCGCGAGGTCGAGTTTGTCGAGTAAAGGGAAGGGGCCTGCGACACCAAACCGCCTCGCCGCCGAGCGACGGCCTCACTGGAAAACGACGTCCGATCGGTTCATGGCTCAGACCCCTGCTTCGTTACTTGGGTTGGGGCACATTTGGATGCCAGAACATTGATTTTCTTGGTGGTGGAGTTGGACGATGTTGCTTCCCTGATATCCAGCAATCCTTCAACGATCCCGTTGTGCATTTTCTGTAGGAATTATTTTATGTCATTAAGGAGGTAGAATTGTAGAAATACCCGGGGATCAGAATGCCAATACCTCTGCTTGGCCTGGGGCCAAGGCACGCCCAGCCTCAAGGGAGCAGGACGAAAAGAGCGAGCTTGAGGAGGATCGTCCCGCGTTAGATCCGTCGGTCTCCCTTGATCTTATCTTATCCGGGGACACCAGGATCTTCCCCATCAATCCATCAATTTCTGCCTTCGCGTCACCGCAAGCGCGCAGGAACTTCAACTCACCTTCCGCCTCCATCTTCACCACCATATGCCTGGGGTCATAGCTCGAACATAATGCTGGCCGTACATATGGCGAACTGCTCAGGCAGGCTATGCGGTCGTCTACTCTTGGCCACAGCGTTTAGACGCTCATCCAACGTCCAACCTTTTTCAACATCAACGGTTGTACAGCAGCCTCCGCCAAAGGATCCTGCTCAAAAGGCCGAGGAAGAGGCAAGGAAAAGGCAGCGTAAATCAGAGTGGAAGAGGAAGCAGGGGGTACGTCGCAATTCTTCTCTGTTGAGGGAGGACCAACCTGACACTCCCTCCAGGGTCAGACCTTCCTTGACCATGTTATAATTACTGTTCGAGGAGGTTAGTTTCTCTTCTTGGAAGTTCGCCAGCGAAGCCGCGTCTAACCCCGAGGCTGTTTAGGGAAAGGAGGTGATGGTTGTGCGGCCTTTCACCGCGAGAAGTTCGTCCCATACGGCCCTCCTTCAGGAGCGAACGGCGGACGCGGCGGAGACGTGCATATTCTACCCACTCCCCATCTCACAACCCTCTCAAGCGTACCGAAGAAGGTCATCGGAGATGGTGGAAAAAACGGCCAGGGCTCATGGCTGAACGGCAAGAACGCGCCTCCGTACGTCATCAGGGTGCCTCTCGGTACAATTGTGCGAGAGCTACCCATAGACGACCCTCGACGCGCAAAGGACGAATGGGCTGCCGAGGAAGAATCGCTAGAGGGACTGTCGTCGGAAGATCGCAGGGTCAAGATGAGGGAAAGGCGATGGCTGCACTACCCAGGAGCAGGAGAGCAGAACGTGGGACGGGACTTCTTCCTGGACGCGGAGGGTACACAGTACAAGCTAGAACGCGAGAGGCGAATTGCTCGTCGGAGACGCGCCCTGGAGGAGCCAATACGACTTGACCTCGACAAAGAAGAAATCATCGAGCGACCAGTGGATGCTCCGTTGGGTATCAAGCAGAAGGAGCCACTTGGCCACCTGGTTGCTGCTGGTGGTGCCGGTGGATACGGCAACACCCACTTCCTCACCAAGGAGAACCGTTCACCGAAATTTGCAACACGTGGGCACGAGGGCGAGCGTATCACTTTGGAGCTGGAACTCAAGCTTTTGGCTGATATCGGCCTCGTCGGAATGCCGAATGCAGGGAAGAGCACCCTACTCCGCGCCCTGACTGGTGGTCGAGCGAAGACGGAGGTTGCTGGCTATGCATTCACCACTCTCAATCCCGTCGTCGGTATCGTCCGAGTTGCTGCGGACGGAACCTGGGAGGGCAGCATCTCAGGATCCGAGATCCACGACGAAACTTGGCTGGAAGAGCAAGCAGAGGCAAAGCGGATGCAGGAGGGAGAGTTTGCGTACGCATTGACTCGAAACCAGCAGTCGACGGACGACGAATACCTGTTGAAGATGGGCAAAGGGCACCATTTCGACATCTATGAAACCTTTAGGTTTACAATTGCCGATAACCCGGGGCTCATCTCTGAAGCTTCAGAAGACCGCGGTCTGGGCCACTCCTTCTTGCGATCCCTGGAGAGGTCCCCTGCACTTGTCTATGTCGTCGACCTCTCTGCGCCAGCTCCTTGGGAAGAACTTCGCGTTCTTCGGGAGGAACTCGAGAAGTACCAACCCGGTATGAGCACCAGGGCTCGGCTGGTCATCGCCAATAAGGCCGACCTCCTGGCCGGCGAAGACTCCGAGACAGTCGTAATTGAGGCGCGGAACAAGTTGCGACAACTTGAGGAGTTTGTACAGCAGGAGATGACACTCCCGGATGGCAGGCCTCTTGCTGTGGTACCCACCTCCGCCAAGTATAGTCAGAATCTGGATAGGGTTGTCGCTTTGATGCAGCAGTATGTGACCGAGGCACGAGATGCGCAGTGACCCGGATGACCAGATGACATCACAGTCGACACTTCCAACGCCGTGTCGCCATGTTACTACCTCGATTCGCTTACGCCACATTACGCCTCCTCGCACCTTCCTCGTCCCAATTCCATCCCCCCTCCATGCCATCTATCCTCATCCTATCCTCGTCTAATATCTCGATTTACCAAATCTACCACCTGACTCATTCCAATGCACCCCAGTTTGTAGGTGTCCTTTCTCACCGATCCCTCTCGTTTACTTCATCTCCGTCTAGGGAGTTTCCTCGGAGGCCCTTTTCCTTTCACAACACCATGGGTGCTCATTAGAACAACTGAAATTATCTACGCGGCCGTGGGTTGGTCCTCGAGGGGGTTCACCCTGCAAGCGTACGGTGCGTCTTTGCCCAGTTGTTGCGCGGTGCCGCAGTGATCTCGGGGCGAATATCACGATCGTGTATCCTGAATCGAGCACGTAATCCTTGGCAATGGCAGGGTACGCAGCGGTGAAACGCCCTTGCCCACACCTGGATCCATTTACTTCTGGTGCCCCACATTCTCCCTGTCCTTCAGGTGTCATTAAGCGGGCTGCCCGTACTGGGCCGCATCTGCTTTATCGGGTCGTGTGCCACCTCCCCGTCTGTTTGTGTTTACTGTCTCTCGCTCCTGGTTTTGCCCATACTGTGGTCTATATAGAACAGGGGAGGTATGGGGTCACATCTGCCAGAAGAGCATATATGAGGACTGCACCTGACTGTCGGGGTTCTTTCTTTGGACCCCTTAATCCGACGCTCGTGGCGCCTCGGTCGAACGGTCCGATCCTTTCTTGGCCAGAGTTTTTCCTTTCTCAATGCGTAGCCCGAACCTGACATTCTCTGGGGCACCAGATTTGATTTGCAGGAGAATCTTTTCATTTTCTAGATTTCATTCGGCCAGTATGACGGTGTCGATGAGACCGGAGAGTAATCTGTGCAGTTGAAACTCGTCGCTGTTAAATAACGCAAGGACGAGCGCCAGTGTATGAAAGCAAAGCCGAGGTCCCCACTATGAAGTGCGAGGAAGCCTACCTGACCATCCTTTCTGAGCTAGTGATACTTGTCAGTCCGTGGATGGTATGCGTTACCGTTGTCCTTGGTCTCATGATCAGATGTGATCTCAGCATCTATCTTACGTTCTGGTCCTTTCGCGTATGTCGGAGACACTCAGACAAAGCAATGCTGCCCGTGAGCACGAGCACATTGAATTGACATGCCTGCGGCTATTCTAAGGGGCACGTAACGGCTTCAAGGCCTATCAAGGCCCCTATAGATAAGAGGTGTTCTTTCCTCTCGTTGACCCCTTCTGAACGTCATGGTGGTGAGGTGAAGTGGCGTGGGGTGGCTGACCTACCCAAAGAGGCCTAAGTTAACGGGAGACCAGAGTAAACCGGTCTCGATACTCATCGAGCCCTTTCCAGATCGTGTTAGATGTATACCCCGTGGGCTCAGCGTGTAGGTTGAGGATTGAAAATCAAATTCAATGCCCACGCAGTAAACAGGCCTCCATATGTTACATGCAACAGCTCTGTAGGCACAGTATCGCGTACGGGTACGGGCTTCATGGGGAGGAGGTCCCCGTCATTGCCTTGCGTTTTTGTCCATGAAGATCCAGCCACCAACACGAGCGCGGTAGTAGATAAGCGGGTTCGCCCTTACGACACAGGGCTGTATTCGGTGGTGGAAATAGAAATGGACTTAACCGGATTGGAAGTGCTCTGGACCTTCGGATAGGTAGATACGGGAATAGCGTATGTCTAACCGTCTCACCTGACATGTCAAGTCGTCGTCCCACTGCTTCCTGTATTTTTCGGAGGACGGGGTATGGGCATCACTTAAAAAGGCAATTGACGCGCGCTTACCGGCCACCGAGCCGAGTGTGCCGAGCTTGCCTTATGCGGACCACCTCCGTCCACACTCCCACCCCGCTCACAAAGAGCCAACCGAAACAGAATTCTGTTTTGTTGGCCCCGCCACGCCTTTATCACACATGGTGAGGCGGGAAAGGATGCGTTGGGTGGCATCGGTTGGGAGGCAAGGCGTGCGCGCGGCAGGCCACGGCACAGTTCCGCCCTGCAGGGGTGCTGGACTGTGCTGGATGGTGCGTGGCCGAGCTCCGTGTCAGAAAGCGAGGCTACCTGCCGCGCGGGGTCTTTGTGTGCGTTCAGTGTGGCGAGTGGATATGATAGACGCCAAGTGTATCACAAGGAATTGGAAAACATTTCTTTAGGCGCGCGCTGCGCACACACGTTCCACCTATGTACGTATGTACCCAGGCAATGGGTGTGTAGCTGCGTAACGTCAGCCTGCCCCAGGCCGCTTCCAGCCAAGGTTGAATATTACGACAGCGCATGCCAGACGAGATGACATTTGCTGTCCTATTGCTCATCCCAACTCATCCCCAGGATGCTAGCTACTAGCTAGTGAATTCTCTTTCGTTGAAAACTGGGTCCGTGCAAATCGTCGAATATAAGAGACTCGGGAATCGCCAACTCGGGATGGTCATCCCGGTGGCGAGACAACTACAGCAACGGGCGCACGGACCCATTCGGGTGTCAGTCGGCACCGTTCGTTTCTTGAGTTTTTGACGGAAAGGGCATGTACACATGTCAGAAAGGAAATGAAAATCGAGCCAAATTTGCTCTGGTTCCTCGATTTCGAAAGCGCACCTGCCTGCCTGCTGTTGGTTCTTTAAGGCGAATGGCCCCGAGACCTTCTAGCCGACGGTGAAGAGGGAGATACAGCGCCCTTTGAGAAGTCGAGTGGAGTGAGAAGAGAGAAGACTCAAGAAGACTTGGTGGTTGGCACAATCTTCAAACTTTACTGATTGTGTGTGAAGGCCTCGTCAAGCCGGCCGAGCTTCAACAGTGGGGCTGTCTGGAGACCTCGGACCAGGTCCAGAGTCAATCCAAAGATGAGGTTAATCCATCAAACGTTATGCAGCCTCCGTCAACCCAGGTCTTGGGGGCTCTCGTTCTCGAAGTTGGCGAGTTATTGGGTGGTCCCCTGCCACATACTTCACTGGTTCGGAGCTTGGGAGAGGATCGTCGGTGAGCAGGCACGTTTCAATTGAAATGCATTGTTGGCTTCGTACCTGAGCACCGCGACAGCAAGCCCCAATTGGTCTCGTCCAATACAACGGCCTTGATCTCGCGATGTCATGGGGTTCTCTGTGAGAGAGTCAGCGGGTCAAGAAAAGGTTATCATCGATATTTGACGATTGAATAGAGCCTTCCAGATCCAGAAGTGGTAACGGAGAAAGGCATTCAGCAACGCCACATCAGTGCGTGTATGTCGCCGTCGTCGGAGAGACGACGTCGAGACTTGGGACCTGGACGTTCGCCAGACCGCACGTAGATCTCGAGGAGGGCGGTCGACTGACAACCATTCGCGAGGTTATGAATCTCGGAGAGTATCATTCCAGGTCACGAATTGACCGCGGGGAGAAATGACAGGAAATGACGTTTCAGGCGCCGTTTCGCCAGTTTATGGAGATATTTGTTTTCGCACAGTTTTGGTTCCGTTTTAGCGTGGACGGGAGCAAATCTGGATATGGAGGTGTCAGAGTATGGCTCTTGGGTGGCCCCACCGAGGACAGAGGAAGTACCGAGTTGTGAGGGCCTGCACGTACCCATGGTCTCTGCCTACATACTGAGCTTGTGGACGCCATCTCGAGGTCGGAACGGGGGCTTGCAGCTGGGTGGGAGATAATACTTGATCACGAAAGGATCTAAACCATTTCCAGCCCCATTTTGTGCGCCATTTGAATTCCTGGATGGAAATGTGTTGCGCCCAAGCTCAGGGACCCTACAGAGCCCGAGATCTCAGTGCCATCGCATTGGGCCTGAATGCATACCCTGCATCGTTGCTCGGGTCGTTGGTCCTGTTCACGTACCTTGTTTTCCCGTTCTCTTTTGGTTTCTTCACCTCGTCGCCTGCGGGCCCTCGTATCGCGTCCTCCAGGGCTTCCCCTTCCCCCCCCCTCCACTATCTCTGTAGTTAGGGTACTCAACGCGGCGTCGACATACCCGGTCCAAGAGACGTGTTCCATAAACTATCTCACCCCTCGTCACTTTTGCGCGCCGAAAATCCTGGCAACGACACGACTTTCGCCTGAGCTCGCCAACACCACCGCCTGGGAGCAGCTGTAACGATTCGAAGGAAATACGAGGATGCCCAGCACAACAGCGCGTTCTCCCTCCCCTATGTCGGACACAGAGGATGAGCAGGTCTCTGACACTACTGAAGTGGAGGAATCGGCAACGGCAGAGGCGGGACCATCGTCTGAGCCTGAGGCCAAAGCGAGTTCGTCTGGGAAGGGAAAGGGTAAAGGGGGAGGCCAACAGTGAGTAAAATGTTCCTTGTGGAGTCCACAAAATCTACCTCTCCTGGTTCTGCCAATGTCCGTCCTGGGGCGCGCTCTCCGTTGAGACGCGTCGGAGGCCGTGTCCCAGGCTACGTTCCGTTTTGCTTCCGCTTCTGATCAGCGCTTCTTGACCATTGACCTCCATGTCATCGCAGAAATCGTGCCAGGGTCACAGTGGTTTGTGCAGAGGTGTGTACATCTTCATATTACGGTCTAACCATCGCTCACTCGCCGTGTTGTCCATAGTGCAAACGCTTGAAGCTGAGATGTGACCGACAGCAGCCATGCTCGAATTGCAAAGCCAAAGACAAGATTGACAAGTGCATATATTCGCAGGAGGCAGCAGCGAAGGTGTAAGTTATGTCCCCTCTTCTCCCTGGTACACCTCATGACAAACCTTTAGAGACGTGCAATCCGTTCACAACCGTGTAATGGCTGTGGAGATTGTAATATGGTCGATGTCAATCGGCCTCCCGGTTGTCGAATTTGAGTCCACTCATCCTGCTGTTGTGGCGGAGATGAAGAGACGCGTCGACGATTACCTGGCGCGCGGCGGCAAGCTCCTCCCTGGGTCCAATATGTTTAAACTTCTCGACCAAGAACCAAGTTCCAGCGACACCCACGACGGAGACGACGGCCTCGCGAAAGGGTCACTGCTCTCCGACCTGCACGATCTCCCCCACCAGTACACCCACATCATCTTGGAGTCGGAAGGTGAATCTTTCAACGAGTTCTGCACCTGCGACCACGACCTGTGCACCTCAGCTACCGATGATTCCGGGAAAGTGAAGGAAGAGGATGGCCGAGAACACCTCGACGTGAATATGAATCAGGACGTCGTCCCCGAACGCCAACCAAAATCATCACCAAAAGCAGGACCTACCCTCCCCTCGGTTTCGCATCTTCCCGACGCCATGTCTGACCTCCCCCCTCTCAAAGTGTACTATCCCTCCCCTCAGGTCACCGAAGAAGCGACGCCTTCATTCTACCCCGCGGCTTTGGATTCCAAGAAGGCTTATGTCGGTGCCAACAGTCCCCCAGTAACCCCCTCTACGACTGACCCGCCTCCTCCTCTGGGCAAGAGCAACGCAGCGCCTCGCTCTGGTCCTACCTCAAAGCCGTCCGTGACACCCGCCCTCATCCAATGTCTCCCCACATTTACGAGGTGCAATGAGTTGCTTGGTGCGGCGCAGACCATGCTTGGGGACATCCCTATCGAGCTCGGTCTCCGATCTCGCACAGCTGCATTGCCGCAGGAGCTGATTGACAAATTCCCGGGTGAAATGAGCAAGGCGACTGGCTGGGTGGCATTGACCAAACGGGTGAAGAGGTGTTTGAACCGGCGGAAAGACCAGCAACCTCGACCATCGCCCCGTCACAAGGCTACTCCTGCTGCATCTTCTCCCACCCCAATCGCCGTCACTTCCACTTCTCAAGCTCCTAAGGATCGGAAGCGTGCCCAAGCGGCGGCAGTGTACGGTCGAGCCGGTGAGGTCAACTTCAAGGACAAGGACAGTGCACCCCCTCTCCCTCCCCTCAAGCTCGACCCTCGGATTCTCAGTCATAAGGAGAAGGAACGGAGCAAGCCAAAGCCCCCGGCTTCAACGACTCAATCTCATTCCACCTCACCCCTACCCCTCGCCGATGAATCCCTTCCGTTCTTCGCCGTGATCTGTTCACTTCTTGCATTCGGCGCGGACCCAGCGAAAGACCGAGACACAGGCTGCAAGGAGTCTGCACCTTACCTTCTCGCGCTTGCCCAACAAGCCCTCGGGCTCTGGGTCGATGGAGGTGAACATCTGGCTACGGAAAGGACCGATGAAGCAGTAAAGGAGGCCCGTGCTGACTATTTCCGCGCTTGCTCTCTCGCCATCCAGTTCTATCTGATGAGAGCCGGTCCCTCAGTGTCGAGTAGTCGGCGCGACAAGACCTCCCTCGGACCTTACCGGCACCCCAACGAGAGGCAGCTCGTAAATCTCGTGAGTTCTTCTGCTGTTCGCCTACACGATGTAAATTGACTTCCGCCCCTCAAGATGTCGAAGATGGTGACCCAGCTCGCGGCTTGGGATTACGAAGAGGGCCTCGTCCCAGTGCGAGACGCAGAGGAGGGGCCACTATCGCCAGGCGCCCCTGCAGAACTCAAGCTGATCCCAAAAATCGCAGTGGCGGAGGGTCAGGAAGCAAGGACGCGGCTCCTCTGGCAGGTGATGTTCTATGATACGTACGTCCCATTCCCTCCCATCTTCGTTCTTTTTTTGACCAATTTTGTAGGTGCATCGCTGGTATGTTCCAACGGGAGCCCCTTGTACCCCGCTCGCGGCACGCCACTACGGCGCTACCCACCCTTGTGCCCGATTACCATGAGATGGTGGCCGATGTTCTCAAGGCGTCTGGTGTTCGGGATGTGAACGGGAGCCCTGGCGGCGGTGAGCCCTCACAGCCCGCCCCAGCCGATAAGCCAGGATTGAAGGAGAGGAGGGAAGTCGAGGAGGAGCGAATGCGAACCGATCGGCTCTACGTTGGGTTGCGCGCCCGGTATGTAGACCGCCATTCTCTACTCGACTTACACTGATTTGCATTGTAGTATAACCCAGCTTTCTAGCGTCGTCGATCGTCGTTTGGCGAAGGGATACTCTTTGGAACAAGCAGCAACCTTGGCCAGCGAGGTTCGGGCTCTCTTCGAGGGTCTGCCCGCTGAACTGTGCTGGGGTATGCAGAAAGCTGTCGAAAGCACGTCCTCGGAGCTATTGGCTACTGGAGAATCTCTCGAGAGTGTGACTGAGAGCCCGAGTCCCTCGATCGCGCCATCCACCGTGAAGAGCAAGGGCAAAGGCAAAGGGAGGGCCATCGACGGTAGCCCCAACCCCAAGTCAGCCAGGCTGTCCTTAGACCAGGATGACAGCGAGGTGCAGCTCGTCCGCTCGTCGCAGGAGCCGGCCACTTCCAAGCTCAGGACACGCACGCTCGGCTGCGAGCTCGCTCTCATGGCTCAGTTGCTCGTTGTACGGATCTATTCGCCCTTCGCCCCCAAGCTGGCTGCAACTCCCTCAGATTCGCCGCCTTCGTCCACCTTCCCCGACGCTCTCCTGGACGCCTCGAAAGCCATTATCCGCGTTGCTAAGCTTATCCATCGACCCGCACAAGCCTTCCCCACCCCATCAACTCTCCTCGCTATATACCCCTTCGACCAGCTCGTACTCGATGCGACCCTCATATGCACTCAACACTGTTTCGGTGGCACTGTCATAAGGTCGAAGAAGGACGACAAATTGGGTGTACAGAAGAAAGATTCTGGGAGCGCGGAGTTGATGCAGACCATCGGCATCGGGTTGGATTTGTTGGACGTTGTGCGCACCACCTCGGAACAGGCGTCCTCCTCGAGTTCCTCCGCTCATACCGTCAGCATGGCATATACCCTGGAAGCCAAGGTCGTGGCATCGTTGCGTAAGCAGTGGTCGCTGAAGAACTCGTCCTTTTCCCCTGCGCGGGGTTGCAAGCGCACCCGGAGTACAATGGAGGGCAAGAACGCTGGCGCCTCAGTAGAGCCGGCCAAGAAAGCACCCTCCCCTTTGCATGAAGAATCGAGCCCAGGAACCATGATGGAGGAGCAGCAGGGTGTGTCGTTGGCAACTCCAGGTGGTAGCCGCCCGGAAGGTTCGACCCCGAAGTCAATCAATCAACCTTTGGACCCGAGCCAACCCCCAGCGTCACCGTGTGCGGCCCCTGCTGTGCCTCTCAATCCCGAGACCCGCGTGTTGGGGAGAGAGGTAGTCGAGCGGAAGAGAGGGAAGGCTGCTCACGCATCGTCCACCTCCCAGGTCGGCGTACGATCAAGAGGGCCAGGTGCTACGAATGCGACGAAGCGAAAGCAAGATGCCAAGTCGCAAGTCGTTTCGCAACCGTTAATGACGACGGCTGCGAGGACGGTGAAGGAGGATGGTAAGTTGGGGTACGTTGACGAGGACCAGGCTCCGGTAAGTCGATTTTGGTGAGAATGTGCGAGCTGCTGAAGCTGATTATGAACTCTCAGAATGCCCCTCAGCGTCCACCAACCGTAATTCCTCCACCAGTTGTGCACCAGATCACTCCTCCACAACACCCTGCCCAGCCGTGCCCTCCGTCCCACCCTTACGGTGGATATGACTCAGCGACTTCCACCCAGGCGCCCTACAGCATACCCTCGAGCAACCCAAGCCCTGCTAGCCAATACCACCGCACGTTCGAAGGAGGAACGGTCACAGGCGACTCCGTGCCGCCCACTCCTTACCAAGAATACAGTGGTTACGTCGGTTACCACTCACCCCAGACCGCCCAGCACCCATCGTATCCTCAGCAACACCACCCTGCGTACGCACCCCACCCCCAAGTGCCCATCCCTTCGTCTGCGCCGGCTGGCATAGCTCTCGACGGGTACCTCGATCATCAGCACAGTAACAACTCAGGCTATGCGAATCATTCTGGCTATGGACCATCGACGGGAGCAGACGTCTACATGAAGCAAGCAGTCGCCCACTCCTCGTACAGCACGTTGGCGTATCCGGGTGAACTGCCAAACGCTCCTGGAAGCTCGATGTCGACTTGGCAAAGCCAGCAGGCCACACCCGTGCAGATGCAACAACCGCTTCCCCAACATAACTTCACTTGGCAGGCTCCTCTAAACGAGCACTGGCCGTGAGACGCTACGTCATCGATCCCTCGTCCTCTTCTTCCCTTTCGTGGTTTACATCCTCTTGCATAAATCCCCGTTTCGTTGTGGTACCCTTCTTCTCTCCCCCGGTTCCTTGCCCAGATCCAATACATGCCTCGGCCTTCACCACTCATTGCTCTTCTCATCTCCCAAACACGATATTCTTCTACCTAGATCGCATTCGCCCTTATCTTATGCGCATGTTTGTTGTTCTTTCTCACTTGCATGTCTCACCGAGCAGTAGTCGGCTCGATCCCATCTGTACAGCACCCCTCTTTTCACAACCTGGTGACTTTTTTACATTCCACATGCAGCTCCTATCCTCTCCTTCACCGACCTTTAGCGCCTGCTAATCTTATGACTCTTACGAACCGTTTGATGACTGCTTTAAACTCGATACCCTTCCTTATATGAGGAGCGCCCACTGTGGCTAATTCACTGTGGTTTAGCTGTATACATATGGACTCTTTCACCTATTAGCTCTAGAAATATCCAGTGCAATTATCAAGCCTAACTTGCCTTAACGCTGGGTCCGGAAGATAACCTGCGACCGGGAAGAGCTGGGCGAACGCCCAATTCGACTTTGCCTTCCTCGAGGCTCGAACCTCGTCAGGTCCGATTTGGGAACGCTTCGACCATTCAAGGCAGGTTTTGAGCCTCCGACATTCTCCGTTGCTTTGGCTCCTCATCCATGTCCATTGTCGCCCGACAACGCATCGCAAACGCTTCCGGCTCTCAATGAGCCCTTTGACGTATTTCGGGGAGAATAGGCAAAGCCCCGTGGTGAATGCTACCCTCTTTCGCCGCGCAAAGTGGGAATGGACAAGTTGTCAACCGCAAGTTGGACTCCTCGTGACGTCGATTTCCATTCCACGATGAAGATACAACTAAAGTACGCTGAAGAACATATTTGACAGACCTCTACCTTAAATTCCAAGAAAGCGGGGCCCTAAAACTCCACTTCTCACTGCTCTTCGAAGCTCCGCGGCAGACATCATCTGAGGCAGATTGCCCACTCGGACACCCCACCTTGAGGAACTGGACAAATATTCATGCTCTTGGTATGGGGAGAGGTTGAGTGGAGGGTTTTTGGCGTCCGATTCAACTGCGTCGCCTGCCTAGGCCCTTTCGCGGAGTCACCAGGATCGGAATGAGGTTCGGGTGGCTCTTTCTACGACCCTGGGTAGTTTCTCCCATTCTGTTACGACCATTACTTATTTATCGGTTGCAGAGGGCCGTTCCCTCCATTTCTTTTGGTCATGGGTCTCTCCTGATTGAAGGAAAGTCTTGCTACCCCATAAAACCGGCCACTCGCGAGGCAATACCGCCACACGACGGCCAGACTCAGCAATCCCTTCGGCGGGACGTCCTAATGGGTTAGTCAGGGTATTAACACTCATGGGCTGACCCTGTTATGCAGGTCAGTTCACCAATCGACCCGGGACCCAGCACACGACAACTGTATTCCCTGGCAGTCTCCTCTGAGATTCGGGCCGCCTAGTAGTCCCAGCTATGACTACCCATCCCCTCCCGATCGGAGACCGCCCAAAAACGAATCAAAACTACGGGCCGCTTCGTGGTTAACGGATGCGTGTTGAACCCACTGAGGGGCTAAGACAAGCGGCGGTTGGGACCATTCCCTCGGAAGAGTCCCTTGCGCGTGCGTAGCGTCTCCTGGAAACGCCTATCGAGTGTACCACGCGGTGCACTGAGAGTACCATGAACCGTGACCCCCTGTGACCTACAGGTCATGCACCCTAATGCACCAGCGGAGCTAGGCAACGGAGGTATTTGATTCTAGGGTGCTCGAGGACGTCCCCTGCCCGATTGGGGAGACCACAGCCTAAATTGGTTAACACCCTCCCTCGACATCAGCAACCGGGCCATTCACCGCATCCCAATTCGGATTATCATCTCATTGGTTCTTCTTCCTGTTGAATTCATTGTTCTCCTGTGGCCCATTTCAAGTGAACTCGCAATGGCGATTCTGGTTCTTCCTTAACCACATCCTTTCTCCCGTCTCCCTTTGGTTGCTGCCCGTCATGGCGGTCCCTTCTTCCCCAGCGCCCAGCTCCGCCGAGAGTCTTGCCAGCGACGGGTATTCGAGCTCCTTTTTCGATCCTCCTACCAGGCAGTCCACCGGCCTGACTTCGATTCCTGCCAAAAACGAATCGACCGATGACGCCACTCACGACGTGTCTCTCCCCGGGCTGGCCAGCTCACAGGACAATGACATCCCCATCGTCGTTGAACTCCCTTCAACTGGCGTATCCTTCCTAGAGGTCGTATCCAATGAAAACCCCGACAGGGTGGCTGTCGATCCCTCATTCGTAGTTGCCAACAGGCGATTGATCCTTGTGGGCGATTCCGAGGTCATTGAGCCCAGCAAGCCAAAGGCTGGCATTATTAACTCTATAAAAAAGGCCTTTGGTCACCAAGAGAGCTCCATCGAGTGTCGAAGAGTTTTCTTCCCTCATCTTTCGAAAACTCAGACAAAGGGTCAATCCCCATACGGCCTCCACCGATATTGTTACAACAAAAAGTACTCGTTCACCGTGCTTCAGAGCATGCACGCCGACAAGGATGGCTCCTTCAGCACCTATCTCGGGCTCCAAGCACCTCGAGGTCAACGAGACACGCGTTTGCGCGTTATCCTTCGCATTTACGAGGCACTCGTTCCTCAGTCCCCGGAGAACCCAAAGAGCTTTGTAGACGCGAGTAGCCTCTCGGTCGCTCGCCGCGAGAGGCGAGTATATGCGCGATTGGGAGGTCTGAAGCGCACCTCGAAGCGGTATCTCCTCGACGCTTTCGGCTGCCTCAAGAGCGGGGCCCACTTTGTGTTCGTCACAGTAAGCGAGCGTAATTTCTTCTTTTTTCAACACGTACTTATACGACTTTGCAGCCTGCCCAATATTGCACCCTGCACGATGTTCTCTCAGGTAAAGTCAAGCTCAACATCGACTACGATCCTACAGTGTTACCGAGGGCTTGGGTCGCCCAGCTCGTAGGTTCCTTTTCCCCTCCCGACTATACTTCTCCCCTGACAGGCTATATAGGTGATTGGATTAGATGCTCTCCACCAGGAGGGAATCATTCACAGGAACATCTCACCCAAGAACGTTCTGATAACCCACGAGGGTCAGCTGAAGATCGGCGAGTACTACAACGCCTTCGTCGCCGACAAATGGGCTCCTTTACTCCCGGGCCGAAAGTACGCTTTCCGTCCACTAGGTCCCTCCCCCTATCGCGCACCGGAGATGGAGTGGTGCAGAGAGCGTCACGGTCAAATCGATACCTCCCGTACTATGGATGCGGATGAGATGAATCCCAAAGGTCTGCATCATGGTTACGGCAAGGAGGTCGACGTATGGTCTCTGGGATGCGTGGCGGGGGAGATTCTTCGCGATGCACACGAGGCGCACAAGGTATGTTATGAAGCTCTGCCAATATCTCTCCGGGATGCCAACTCTGTTTGATAGGTTCTGTTCGGAAAAGATGATCGGCTCCGGAAGTATGCGACTGGAAATCGCAACGTTCAGTTTGGGATCCTTGAAAGGTTCATCCAGACTGACAATCACTTTCGAGTCGACATAGTTTACCAGGTACGTCTACTAATCTCTCGTAGAGCATACACCTCGCTCATCCCAAGCCAGTTACTCCATACGGATCCTCAGCGGAGGCTCATCCTTAACAAGATCCCTACGCACCCCTTCTTCGCCTTCTGGTTGATGGAGAAGCCCAGGTTTCCGTAAGCCGACGTGACTGCAAGTTCATGAGACCAGATCGCTAATTTGTTCGCAGAAAGGGAATACGCATCAAGGATTTCTTTGACCTCGCAAATTATAAGCCTTTCTCCATCGAGAAGATCCCACTCATTAAAGGGTTCAATCTGGAGCACGAGCCCCTCGCAGGGAACCAGGCCTACATCACTGCATGGGCTGAGAGGCCCAATGGCTATACCCCAACCCTTGATTCCCTCGACAATTACACCTGGGTCAACCCGGAGCAGCCCATGAATTAAGCCTCGAGTCGGGCCCACGCCTTGATTGCGAATCAACAAGTCCCCACCACTTCAAGCCGTCCAGGTGTCCGGGCTCGCGAGGGCCCCCAAGTTTAGTTGCTCACCTTGTATCATAATGGTATATAAAATGACTCAAATGCACTCTTTTGGAACCCTTCACACTGCGTGGACTTTTCCCTTTGAGATTTGTCTGTGCAGTCGGGTATTGGGAGGCATTGTGGGCGCTTGTGGGCGCCATAGACGTCGAGAAGTCTAGGCCCTCACAGCTTTCGGTCGCGTGATGTCTTTCACATCCTGCAAGAGACCCAGAGAGAGGAGGATGGGGTTCGATCAGGAGAAGCAGATTTGCGGTGGAGCACCTGCCTGCAGATCCTGGACCAGTACACGTACAGATTTCCACTTCGAATGACGACCGCCAAGGGGAGAGCGCTCACATCCTTTCACGAAGATGAGTGAAAACTGAGAGCCCTTTTGGATTAAAAGAAGGAATGCATAGGCATACGGGTATCCAGATTAGTGTTTGGTCTGGTAATATCAGTACTCGAGTCAAGGCTTTGCGGGCGCAGGCCACGGGCTTCAGCGCGCAGACAGCATTCAAGACATCACAAAATGAGCAAATCGTGCGGGCCATGAGATAGGAAAAATTCTATGAATGGTAGACAAGCAGACGAACACACTTCGGCGCTCAGAAGAGAGCGACTCCAGCGACAGCACCAATGATGATACCAACCCAGCCAGCCTTGGCAGAGATGGCACCGTTGCCAGCAGCGCTGGTGGTGGCGGCGGCGGCACTGGTAGCCTTGGAGGTGGTGGCTGGCGAAGTGGTGGCGCCGGTAGCGGTGGTCTTGGAGGCACCAGCGGGGGTAGAGGTCTGCGAGGCGAGAGGAGCGGTGGCCTGGCCAGCGATCTGAGATTGGACGGCAGGGGTGAATTCGCCGGTCATGCTGTCGAGACTGTGCGACAGAACAGCGTCAGATCGGAAGGTAGGCCGGATAGAAGTATGGTATCGACACGCACGTGAACTTGGCGGAGAATGCGAGGGCGGGGTACTGGCCATCCTTGAGAGAGATGGACTCGAGGCGGATGAAGCTTTGTGAGTTGGGCATATGATTAGAACAAGGAAGCTCCAAGGGCGTCAATATCACACGTACTATTCCTTGCTGTTAGGGCCGATGGCAGGGTTGACGGTGAACTTGACGGAGCCGGTGGTGGAGACATCGACAGTCTCAGCGATGGTCTGCAGGCTGGTCTTTTTGAGGGGTTAATGAAAGAGCAATCTCTGCATAGGTTGTGTTAGGCTGACCTGCTGCAAGGCATTTCCGGCGTAGATGGAAATCTTGGCAGGACCGAAATCCTTCAAGGAGGGGGTCTGACCATTGTCGATCCAGGTGATGGTGGCCTCCTTTCCGCCGGACAAAGTGCTAGTGGCGACGGGGTCGGTGATCTTGAGAAACGCGAGAGACTAGTGAGCTACAATGCTGTATAGATGTCAAGGGGCACTGACGAAGGGGTAGGAGAAAGCCTGAGCGGCAATGGCGAGAACGACGAGGGTCTTGGCGAACATGTTTAAACGAGAGGAAGGGTAAAATGAGAGGACTGGTTAGTTGTGTTGAGGAGAGCTTGAAAAGCTGGAAACCGTGAGGGTTGGGGATGAAGGGGAAAACAAGACGAAACGGCGCTGGCGGATTTTATACGGCACCCTAAATGGTTCCGTACCTGCATGTCGCCATCATCTCCGCTTAGCATGCGCACCCATATGGGTGCTTGGCACGTTGCCAGGTTTCTCAAAATGAATCCCCCCCGTCGAAGTGCCGCTCAAGTTTCCTTCGTTTTCCCTGCTGCCTCCATGGGGCGTAGAACTTTCAGAGGCTGTTTTGCAGCGTCGAACCTCCAATGCGATCGCGAAACCTTGCGACCCATCAGGGGCATCTTCTCGCCGGGGCCGAGCCAAGTCTGATATTCCGGGCGTGGCGAAGCGCCGTGGCCAATGCTCCCGGCAGGTCGTACAACCATCTTATCTTCGCTCGCCTGATCGCCACAAGTCGCCACAGCTATGAATATCGCAGCTATGTTTATCGATGTAAGTATTTCTGGCCGAGGAATGGAACTGCAGCACTGTGCCTTGCGGGCCAGCGGAAAGACGTAACAAGACAAGGCAAGCGCTCCGTTGGGTGACTCATGGACCCGACACACAATTCAATCCCTGGTTGCGGTTCTCACAATGGCCACAACACTGGGCTTGTCAAGCGGGAGCCAAGCAACCACCTTTTATTTTGGCGGTTAGCCTGGGAACCCTGACTTGGCAAGGGTCAGCAGGCTACGTAACTGCACGTAGGATCTAGGCCAATGATGACCCAAGGCTACCCAAGGCCGGAGTCCTGAATCTTACCGCATTGATCAGATTTCTCGTTCGAAGTTGCAGGGACCTAGGCGAGCCGACGATGAGATTTGAGCATCTCCCGCTGGAGACAGGAAAAGCGCGCTAGCAGTCGGTTCACCTTGCACCCAAGAATTCGCTCCCCCTCCTCGCAACGGTGGAGAAACTTTGACGGGGGAGGTAGGTTGCGACAGGATGTGCGCTGCTGCCTCTCTCGGCCTTGCACGGGCGCCTATTCCGCAAAGGCGCCCCTTCAACCTCTGACCGTTGACACAGACTTGAACTTGAATTGTTCCTGCATTCACGTCGGTTTCCTTGCAAGACAGCCTTAAGTATGTTACGAAGCTTGCGGTAGCCTCTCCACCACAGGCAGATATTGTCGAGTCTTCGACAAGCTCTCTGAATCCTACTCCAATAGTCATGGAAGCCCACGGAGCTACTAAAATATATGGATACCTGAGTAACGACGGCCCTCCTCGACGAATCCACTCGGTTCCTCTCCCTAAGGACTTAATTAATCCCTGGCCTCTCATTCTACGTTTCGCGCCCTTTCTACCAGTGTCTTCATCCTCCTACTTGACGCAGAGGGATATATCATCTCCCTTTTCCAGCCTACGAAGCAGCCATCGACGAAATGAGGGACGTTACCCTCAACTTACACCGTGACGATGCCGGTGGCAACTCTAGGTAAAACATATGTTGTATGTGTACTAGAGGCTTCACGATCACATTCAAGGAGAAATACGGTAGATCGTATTCGCACACTGAGCATAGGATTGGATACATGGTCAGCATCCCGGGTGCATAACATGTCGAGAACCGGAGCCCAGGGTGTATATATATAACAGCACAGCTATTTGTTTATTGGACATCCTTGCGGAAAGGTTGGCATCCTGTGGCCGACGTTTGACACGCGCAGCTTGCCTGTAGCAAGAAATAGACTACATTCGGGGAGAACGCGCCGCGAAACGTACCTCCTAAAGAGCCAGCGACTGGAGAGTGGACAGTGATTCGGTAACTATACGCCCAACCTCTCGACGGGAATAAAAAGACAACTTGGCGTAGGGTACTTTCATATTTCGTTATTACATTCGGTCCCATGGTATATATGGTAGGGAAGGGGGGACCAGTCGGGATTCTGCCGAGGTTGAAGAAGGGGCATAGGTTTTGAGGGATCCAATCGTGCTGGGGGTCGTGGTAGGTACTAAGGAAGGGGAGAAGAGGTCGGCATAAGGGAATATAAATAGCAAGAGTGGGCGGAACGGTCAAGGGGGAGTGGAGGGGGGGTTCTAGAAGGAAGTAAAGGGTACCAGTCGGATTGAAGCGTTCGGAGGATAGAAGCAACAGAGCCAGACGTTCAAGGCGGCAAGAAAGGTAAAGAGGAATCAAAAAAGTCCCAAAACTTGAACGTACATGAGATAATAGTTAACGTCTACATATAGTATACCACACAACATATAAAACCCACCAGAAAGGAGCAACCGAAACATCGAAGTAAATAAAGGAGAAGAACCACCGCCCCCAACCCACCCGTTACGAACGTCCACTCTTGACCCACTCCACATCAGCCTTTTCTGATTCCGTGTAGACTGACAAAGATTCGTGGTGCACAAACATCGGAGGTGCAGCTTGGCTTGAGCCACGATCAGGAGCAGAACGTGAGGACCGGTATGTCGAATCCGCAAGCCAAGCATATGAACCTCAGGCTCCATCCATCCCGCTCCTCTCACACCGCCCTCTCCTCACCATGCACCCAAACTCCTGACGCCTGCTGCGATCTCCCGACATCTCGCTTCTTTATGATCGAGCGCTTAATCCCACTCTCAAGCCACAGCTGTCCATCACATTGTGACTCTGAGCCGCGACATCGGCTCGTCACAACACCATCTATTGCTCAGCCCACTCCAACCACTCCCCATACATATTCGGTGTCTCCCCTCTCACATAGGCCTCAAAAGTCCGTTTCAGCACCGTACTCCAGTCCAAATCCTTCTTGTCCATCCCTGGGGTCATTGGGTACTCAGGTTCGGGGGTGACGTCTGCTGCTGTAGTGCTTTCGGAAGCGGCGGATGCCTTTGCATTGGTCGATGAGGTGGTGGAAGCGTCCCCAGTGAGAGCGGCACCGGGCTGGGCAGTGGCTGCGGTGGGTTGGGATTTGCGAAGGGCAGCCTCACGCGCGATCTTTTCGGTTGAGGCAAAGCGGGCTCCAAGATCGGGCCAGTTGCGGGCAGGGTCAAAAGGCTTCCACCTAAACATCAGATAGAATGTGTGGTTAGTAAGAGTTCCGAGTTAGAGGCCCTGGAAAGGATGCGTACCAGAAGTTGTGGAAGTGGTATGAATAAGCACCTCTGAAGAAGCCGCGGAACCCAAGAGCTTGTGGAGAGCCGCTATTTTGGTCTGGGGTCTCGAAGAAGTCTTGGAATCTATGAGGGACGGTGAAATTAGTATGTTGGACAATGAGAGTAATCGTGGCTTTAATAAGTTAGTAGCAAAAAGTGAAACTCACTTGGTGAAGTAAGGCTGTGGTGGTCGATCCCTCTGAAAGTCTTCCGTATTTAACCACGCCGAATCGAAGAGTGCATCAGGCAACCTCAGCAGGAGGCCCTGGAGATGCGCATCAGCGGTATATCTCGTCACCGTCATAGGATGGAAATCGAGGCCGTTCTTTAGCGCAGTTCGGAAGAGGAACGACCCAAGAGCACTGTTCTTGTTCATGCGGAGGACTGCAGTGTTGTAGTCGGGTAACCGTGACCATCGGTAGGCAAACGCGCCTTTCCATCCCCAAAGTTCTTCCCAGTCTCGCAGGAAGATGGTGTCCGCGTCGAGGTAAATTCCACCGAACCTGTGACAAAGAACGAAGCGCGCCATGTCCGAAAGGATAACGGAAAGCCTGTCGTAAGATGAGGACGACTTGGACCCTGTACGCTTGAGCATATCGTCGTCCTCGGCTGCCTTCACCGAAATGCTCCCGTCAGCGAGAGTGGTGGTGACATTTTCCGCCTTCTTCACGCTGATGATATGGCCGCCAGAGTTGAACAGAGACTCTTGGAGTACTCGCCACTCGTTCTTGATCTCAGGGATGCCATCAAGCTGCTCCGTCGTGTTCCACGGCTTGAAGTGGATAACCTCTTTGAAGCGCGGATGGAGGAAAGGTGCTGCCCACGGGTTCTTCTTCAGCTCGGAAAACATGTCCTGCACTGCTGAGGGGTTATGCGCAGATGCTGCGGGACCTGGGTTGATCCACAGCCAGAATTGGGGTCGGCATACTTTGGAGTCCTTGGGCCAATCCTTAAGGTGGAGGCCAGTGTACTGAGTGTAGAGGAAGGACATGAGGGCGAGGAAGGGCTTGTCGGTAAAGGGTCCCGTCCAGAACATGTGAAAGATGCGTGGGTTTTCGGGGTCGCAAGGGTGGTCAAGGGTGGATGCTGTCTTGTGTTCCTGTGTGCGAGGGAGGGTGAGGCTGTCTTCTAGGTCAACGCCGAGCTTCTTCTGTAGACCCTCTTCGGGGTCGACGGCGCTGGGCCTACGAATAAGGGCGGAGGGAGGGGAAGGGATTGCAGCCTTTTCGGACGCGTTGAGAGGCTGTTCAACGAAGATGTATTTCCAATCGTCAAGGTTCTCGCGACGGAATCGCTGGCCGTTGTCCAGTCCGCCTCCGACACGTAGGACCTCCAGGCAGTCACGAACATACTTCAGGAGCGTAAGCAGATATGAGAATAGATCCACCGCTGGCACGCACCTTGCTCGAGCTGAAATCGCAGTGACGCATGACTTCATCCATGTCTGCGACACTCCCTGGAACTGGTCTGGGAGGATACGCGACGTTGGGTGGGTGACTCTGTAGGTCAAGGTAGACGCGCTTGGGACCTGATCCATGGGTGTCGACGACGGCACTGTCTGTATCAGGGCGCTGGTATCGCGAGGGCTTCACTGTCGGTGGTCTATGGGGCACCGCTGGGTTTACAGGGGTCTCCGTCAAGCCGATCTGCCAGGGAACTGCGGGGGGTTGAGTAAAGATCGAAGAGGCGGCCTCGGCACTCACTGTTGGCATGACTTGGATAATGGCCACTCTCTACCTCCCACTTCCATATGTCCTGCAACTGTTGCCGCCGGAACACGAGTGTCGGGGCATTTCCAGGAGGGCTTGGCTGCCAGTCAGGGTCCCATTGTGTCCGTCCGGTGCTCTTGGACACGAGTATAACGGTGAAGAAGACTGCGAGACAGGCAAGGCTGACGAAGAGGGGCCCCCGCTTCCTCCGTAGCCTGGATATACGGAGTGGATTGAGCTTGGCGTCGTTGGGGAGGCGGAGGCGGAGGCGACGATTAGGCATGCCGGGGATTGGGAAATGATAGATACGTGTCCATGGCTGATGGGTCAGGGAGTGTCGTTGCCGTTCGAGTTGCTCGAGTTTCTCGTCGATGGCTGATGAGTGCGTCGGCAGGTGGGTGAGGTCCTTGCTCATGAGGACGGAATGTGAAGCGAGTTCCAAGAAATGAAGTCAAAATTTGAGAGACGTGGACGATATCACAGCCACCTGTCTCCAGGCAAGACGCTCACTCCGGCAATCAGCTGCCTGACGATCGCCAACACACTCATGTCATATTGCCCCTGGTCTACATGTCTACTAGTACACACTTTACTGCTTCTTCTTCTGCACATTCTTGGGAAGCTCTTTCACAAAAGGAAGGAAGTCCCGGCCCTGCATGTACGGGCGCAGAGCCTCGGGGATGACCAGACCCTGTGTATTTTTTCAGCGATCGTGATCGAAATTGAAATCGGCAAAAGTCTCACATCGGGCGTCTGGTAGTTCTCGACCAAGCAGCAGAGCGCTCGCTCGGTGGCACAAAGGGTGCCGTTGAGCATGTGCACGTACACCTTACGTGCCTGGTCCTTGGTCTTCAGTCCACACCGTACCTCGAGACGGCGCGCCTCTGCTTCGGTCAGCATCGTCTCGTCCGTTAGGAACTATGGTCACTTACGGTAATCTGTGCAGTTGGACACAGAGACCAATTCCTTGTACGCTTTTTGGAAGGGGAAGTAGGCCTCCAGGTCGTATTTCTGAGCAGCGGCCAGGTTCAGGGCGCCCGAAACAATGCCGACGACGCGATATCTCAATCCAAGGCTCTGATAGAATCCCTCAGAGTTGGCGATCATCGTATCGAACATCTCCCAGCTCTTCTCTGGTTCGGTAATGCAGAACTGTTCGACCTTTTCGAACTGGTGCACACGAAATATACCCCACATGTCCCTTCCAGCAGAACCAGCCTCCTTCCTGAAACACGTCGAGTAGCCAGCGTACTTGATAGGGAGCTGCGTCTCGGGGCTATCGAACCATTCGTCCGAGTGGAATGCGGAGATGGGTTGTTCAGAGGTGGCAATGAGGTATTTCTCATCATCGGCGGCGATCACCTTGTAAAGCTCCTCGTCGAACTGCTCGAGTTGGGCCGTCTTGGCCATTTGTTCCTTGTTCATGAAGAAAGGGGGTTGGATCTTCTTATAGCCCTGTTTGCGCAGGAAATCGAGACCGTAGGAGATGAGAGCCTGGTTGAGGTCCACACCATCCCCGGTGAGGTAGTAGCCACGATGGCCAGCAATCTTGGCACCTATTAGACGGCCAGATGGGTTAAGTATGCGGTGGGGCGCGGCTTAGATAGGGCTACCCACCGCGATCGAGATCCATGGCGTCGAGGCGGAGGAGAACTTCATGGTGGGCAAGAATGTCCTCGCGAGGAGCGGGCTCGGCAGCATCGCCAGTAGGATCCCAAACCTTCACAGTGACATTGTCGTCCTGTTCACCGCGTTAACCAATTCAGTCAGTGTACCCATTTAAGACGACTACACACCTCAGTCAAGCTAGTTGGCGCGTTCTTGCCGACGATATTGCCGACCGCGGACGCCCTTACCCTCATCTTGAGCTCGAACTCCTTCGCCTCCTTCTGCTTCTCTAGCACTTGGGTATCAATCTCCTTCTTCTTCGCGACGAGGTCGTCTGCGGGTTGCTTGGCCTAACATAACAACCGCACGAAACGCGTGAGCTTTGCCTAGAGATAAGAGGGATGAGGGCGGATGCACCTTCTTCTTGGCAGTGATATCCTTTTGCACAGTGTTCACCTCCTTTTTGAGCTGATTGGTGTCGTAGTCCACTGGTCATCCCACCCAGATGGGACGGACAATTGAGCAGGGAGGACGAGACGCGAACAACGGCGAGGAAGGAGGTTGGGGAAGGATCCGTCGAGTCATTAGTTTTGAACGTCCAACCTCAGAGGATAACACTCACTCTTAACCCAGTCAGCGTACATCTGGATGATCTCATCCACGAGCTCGACGGACAACCCTCTTCTCCTCTGCGACTCCCTGATCTCTTCAGCATTTCCGCCCTTGTTGTCGATGAAGTGAAGCAGATCGAGCGTCATAGCGTCCTAGTTTCCGATTCCAAGCTGTAGAAGGTGCGGAGTGTGCCGCGATGTGTCCAGGGGCAAGGGTAAATGAGGTATCGGGGAAAGGAACGGGGAGGTGAGGGTTCGGGATCAAGTTTTTCAACAATTGATGCCAATTGCCATCAATCCAATTATCAGCGCCACGGCGGCGAGAGGACCAGTGCTAGTGGAGTACACTTACTCGTACTATTTCAAATTGAAAATGGCCGAATCTCTCTTTCTCTGTGAAAGTAGATGTAGAAGCAGCAATGTATTTATACGTGTTGAATAAAAGGCCCGTCCCTCTGACTCGAACCTGGTCCCTTCTCAACGTATTATTATCGATGATCTCGGAGATCAGATAAGCGGGCGCTAAATTCCTGCGCGCTAAAGATCCACCGGGACAACCCTACAGCCCTCAAAGAGCATCAGAACCACCACGAGGGAAATGGGTCTTATAGCTTCGCTCCAGTCCTGATCAGAGTGGAAACCAACGTCTCGGTGTCGGCCTGCCCCCCACCAGGAACTGCAGTATACCCCGCATCAACAATCAAGGCCGTCCCAGTAATCCAGCGCGCCTCGTCGCTCGCTAGAAATCGCACAGCCAATCCGGCGTCCCACCCGTTTCCCTCGGTTTGGAGTAAGCTGCTCTTCCGCCGAGCTTCGCGCGTTTCTTGACTCATACCTTCGCTGTAGAGCATCGGCGTGTACAGCAAACCTGTGTTTAGAGCCCAAACAAGTCAGAACGTCACTGACTCGTGAGCACGTTTTGGGAGAGCGAGAAGCCTACCTGGACATACACAGTTTACGCGAATTCCCTTCCCAGCGTGATGGGCAGCCATAGCTCTCGTCATGTTGACCACAGCGCCTTTGCTTGTCGGGTAAAGTAACATCGGGCTCATCCCCCCGAGCAACCCTGCGACACTCGCAACATTCACAATCGCACCCCTCCCCCCAATCTCCTTGTTTTCGTTCCTCTCCATGGCCGGCACAGCATACTTCGTCATCAACACCATCCCAAGAACGTTGATATCCATCGCTTTCTTCCACTTCTCCTCGTCGACCTCAACCGCCGACCCAGGTGGGCCCGCAATCCCCACGTTGTTCACCAGGATATCCAGCCTCCCAAATTTCTCCATTGCCAAGTCGACGACTCGTCGGCATTCATCGGCCTTCGTCACGTCCACCTGTACCGCAACACTCCTGCCCGAACCACACTCCTTCGTGATTATGTCCATAGTTTCTTGGGCGCTGGCGAGGTCGGCGTCCGCGCATACAACCACGGCCCCAGATTCAGCGAGGAGGATGGCTGCTGCTCGACCATTGCCTATCCCGGATGACCGAGATCCTGCCCCTGCCACGATCGCGATGTGTCCTGCGAGGCTGCGCGTGGGCCGAGGTGGCGGAAGGACATCGCTCTTAACGGGCGACATGATATCTGTGATAAATGGAAGAGAAGAAGGGACAAAGGAAGTAGTGAGAGTGGCGAGAGTTTGTCAAACCTCAGAACAAGACAGTGCCGACGGTGCATGTTTTGTCAAGCCTCGAGGCAAACGTATGTCTCAGGCAGAAGTCAGCTGACGGCAGTTGTTCGCCTCGGAAATGAACCAAAACCAAGGGGTACGACTCAGGGCACGGCATGGGCGCTTGAGGTGGAAGGGACGCCAATGAGACGACCCTAACCCCACCAGGCCCACATCAAAACCCTGCCTGCTCGGGCTGTGGCTTGATCGCAACCTTCACCATCTCGTAGACGGCCCGCCTCCATCCAGTTCCCCGCCAAGCGCGAAACCAGGTGAAAACCCTAGCATGGACCGGTGTCTCCAAATTCCAGAAGTGTTACGCCTAATATGCGAGCAAATACCGTACTGCGATGAGCCCAGACGGAAGCGACAGGAACTGTTCAATGCTGCTCTTACTTGCCGCTCGTTGATGGAACCCGCCCTTGACGCCCTATGGTCCCGCATCGATAATTTCAAACCTCTGATTGCGTGCCTCCCAGACGACCTCTTCAAAGTCACACGTCACAGTACCAGCCGGGCCGTGGATTCGAGCTTTCGAGTTCTAGTAAGACCACCTGCTTAACCCTTCTACGGCATACGAACTGATTCACTGGACGGGTTGTGTCGTAGAACCTGGGGCGATCTCTCACCCCTTTGGATCTCCAAAGATACCTAACGTTTTACGCTCCCCGAATACGGTCCCTTCACACTCTGAATGTCAGAGACATATTCTCGGTGGACGTTTGGCAGGGATTGCAGATCGCAACACTCTGGAAACCTGGAGGCTTGGCTCCCCTCAACGCGAAGCTTCAATGGTCCATCAGCGGCCCCAGCGGTTGGCCCATACCTCCGGCGCTATTGGACGCGGCGTTTCCCTACCTCTCTCTTTTCCTGGCGCCAACTGTGACGTCTTTGGACCTCTCGTTCTCATCGACTGTTCCAATCAACCTGGCGTCGATTCAAGGCGCTTTCTCCGTACCCAAGAGGCTCAAAGAAGTCAGGCTAGTCGACCTAGTGACCAAAGACGATTACGTCCCCCTCATCGACCGATGTCTCGCTATGCAAACTTGGCTTAATCTAGACGCCCTGTTCATCCCCAGCATTTCAGCGGACTCTCTGTCCGACGTGGCTGCTCTACCGTGCCTTCGGTCCTTGGAAGTGATGGGCTTGCGGGGCATTCCGGCTCTTGACTATAACGACGGCGCGATCGCTGACAATCACCTCGTCGATCTCGCTGGCAAGAACATAATCGTATTCCCTGCGCTTAGAGTCCTGGTTCTCTATTCTTGTGATGTAGAGAGCCTTGCTGGTGTTCTTCAGGCCATTCCTCCCGGAAACGTTGTGTGCACCGTCAAATGCATCGTCCTATCGTATTCCCCCGAAGATATAGACGAAGCTCAAAATCTCATGCTGACGCTGGGGAGGCACTGCAGTGTAAACGCACTCAAGAAACTCATCCTTCGGCACGACAGGGACCAATTCGATTTCGTCGAGAAGGACGATATCGATCGCCATATGTGTTTGGACTTGGAACACATTTTCCCTTTCTTCAACCTAGAATCTGTCTATATCAGTTTGCAACACGAGGTCGACATCGGCTGTGACGACATCGACTCGATCCCCGAGTCCTGGCCCAAACTCCGGAAACTCAAGATTGACGTCGACGTTATCTCTAGTCGCGTGCCGTGGATAGACTCGGACGATTTCTTGAAACTCGTTTACAAGTGCCCGCACCTGGAGAAGCTAGGACTTCGCTTCAACGCTTCGACAATCGGCGACGATGAGCTCAAGCCCGAGTCTTGTGGTTCGAGTGAACCCGCCCCTTTGGTGAAACTATGGGTTTGTGATTCACCCATCCTATCGCCTTCGAAGGTGACGAGATTTTTCGAAACACATTGCCCGAAACTGCGCATGTATCAACTTGATTACTACCAAGAGGACTTTGTCGGGGAGGATGCTGCCAGTTCGTATCGAGCAAAATACGCGAGGCGATGGGGAATGGTGCAAGACGGGCGTCCGTAAAGTACGTCATTTTGCGTCTCAAGGGAATCCGTTTCCAGTTCTTCGCAGACGCCCCTTGATAAGACGCTGGCATCATAAAGTCATGGAATAGGGAGCCATTCCGGAAGTTAGATCTTGACGCCTTTGTCGGCCTGCACGACCTGACCCGATGTTGGTCGAGTTGGACCAGTAGACATTATTCCAATAATTGAACATTAAGTCTGTTGCATCTGGTATAACAACAAACCCCGTCGGATCTTCGTATTCGAGCATTGTTTTACCCTCGCCAACTCGCCTGCCACAGCACTCTGGGAGCCACAGGATGGATCCTCACTCGGTAGCCGGAGATGGGTGGATGTATGGATACGCTGATGTACTGCAGGCTCTTGTTAGCATGGTTTGCGGTGTGCTCAGCGCTCAGCCCGGACAAGGTACTAGCAGTCATACTGGAGTGCTCAGCAGTGGGATCAAGGTCAGATGGGCAAGTAAGGCGGAGGGACATCAGTGGAGATATCGAAGTGGAGAGTCTGGGACCATAAATATTGCCGGGGCCAGGCGAACTGTTAGCACCTGTATGGGGGTTCCGTGCTCAGGCGTGCCTACCAAATCTTGATCTAGAATGACGTCACCGTTGTTGGCCTGGTCCAGAGCGTAAGATACGGCGCTCGAGAGCACGGGGCAAAAATATTCCCTAAACCGCTGGGGTCCGGTGCCACCCCAAGTCGCAGCGGTCTCTCCTTTGGGCGTCCACGAGATGGGTTCGGACATGACAGTCATCTGATGAATTATTTATTGAGTTGGATCTACGTATAACGAGAGTTGTTCATTAGAAAGAACACACGCATCAGGGCGGCTACGTTGCCCGGGAGGTTTGAACCCAGAGAAGAAAGGCAAGGAGACAGGGTGGTCCCAGAAGGCAAGTTAATGGATCCATCCGATCGGGGTGGCAGAACATGCGCACAGTTGCTAAAAGGGCCATATGTGGTAAGAGAAGTTGGGTCATCTGGCGAAACCAAGGGTTGTCCCAGTTTCGAAAGCACATTGATTGGACAAAGTCAGAAGGAGACACGGTGAGCATCTGATTCACTAGGCCATCCTGCTATTAACAGCCTGCCACCGGTCTCCATAAATCGGCTTAAACCAGGGAGCGTCGTTTGGGACGTCGTCTTCTGTGAGATAGTGCAGGTCCTTTCCGAGTAGCTTCGGACAGTGTGATGCTAGGAAGTCGGACACCTTCCTTGGCGATAGGATGGGAGAGTCCCCCACCCACAATGTGGTCAATGGCGTGGGCACGTCGTAGTGCGCCGACTCCGGCCTTGGCTCGTTGTGCCTGATTCGTGTCGCGTCGATTCGGAGTCCAAGTTTCTTCAGCATTCGGCAATTGTACACGAGGTTCAGAAAATCGGCGTGGGTGATGAAAGGAATCCTGCTGGAAGGCACGTCTACGTCAATCTTGAGTGTCACCAGGTTAGGCCACGAGGAGGCGATATCCTCCATATCATCGGGCAGAAGGGCAACCTGGTGATGTAGACCCAGGTGCACCGTTTCGAGCTTGGTAAAACGAAGGATCGGTTTAAGTTCGAGGCGCGTTTCGTCGTCCAAAGACTCGTCCTCTTCAAGTTCGGTGGTTTCAATGGTTTCTCGAACCACCAGTTCCTGTAGGGTATCGGGGTTGCAGTGATGCTGGATCGTGAGCATCAGGTTATAGGCTTCACTGGTGTTGGCTTGAGTGAGGGTAGAGGTGAGGATGCACTTAAGGCTGTGGATGCGATTTATTGGGGATATGAGCTGAAGGACGCCGGAAAGGTGCTTGACCTCTTCCGAGGATACCACGAGACTTTGGAGGGCTGGAAATGATGTTGTAGTCGAGATGTTTGCAATGCGCTTGTGAACGGCCAGATCGTCGTCACAGTAGTTCAGCGCTTGAACATTGAGGAGTTCCGATATAACAAGGTGGGCAAGTCGCGGAAGCGAGGCAAGAGCAGGAAGGCAGTCGTGCGGAACTGTGGAAATTTTGAGGTCTTCGAGATGTATCCAACGCTGGGGCATAAGGTATTGGCCAATGTATGGGACTGCTGTGTTCCACATTTGAATATCGGATATGTGTAGCTTTTTTATGGCTGCCGGGCCACCGAGAGCACTTTCAATCGAGGCGAGGTGTATTGGTATCGTAGCTGTGATCCCAAAGTTCAGGGAAGTGGTCTTGTGCCCCAGGAAGAGTGAAAAATAGGGATACGATTGTGCCAACAAATCGGGGTCCACCGACCAGCATCCGTATTCGCTGAGACACCATTCGAGCTCCATATTGAACGGTGCCAGAGCTCCGTGTTTGAAACGCGTGGCGAGTTGCAGTCCTTGCCATAGGTCTACAGAAAAGATGTCTGTGAGACACGTAGCGGAGACCGTTCGTATCCGAGGCGCGTAGTAAGTCTGATATTTCTGGACATCGGCGGGAGTAATTATCCTTTTCAAGCTCTGAAAGGGGTAGTATGAGGTCGGACTGCACTACACGGTATTATACAGGGGGGACCAGCTCACCACGACTCTATATTTATAGACGTTGGTGCCCCGATGGTTCTTCATTTTTGACTGCAGCAAGTCTTCTGGAAGGCATGCAATAATAGGTTTGAGGCTATAAATGCTGTACCACAGGCTATCCAAAGCTGGCTCGAGGAAAGCGCGACATGAGAGAGCCGTAATGAACAAGTGGTGTCTTCCAGTTTGTACGTCGCCCGGTATTTGGTCGCAGATTAAGCGAAGGATCTCAGGGATTTGGAGGCAGCGATCCATATGATCTCCCAGGGCTCGCCAGTGTCCTTGAAGTGAGGGATTTGGAAGAACTCGTATAGAGGATGGTGGTGGGAGGTTGCAAGGGCCAGGAACGAGAAACGCGTCAACAATTGGTGGAATTTGGCCAGTCGGGTTAGGGTTCGTACCTTCCCGTTCGTGTAGCGCAAAGCGACGGTTCTCCTGTGTAATTGTGGCTACTACCAGGTATATAATGTACTCTAGAGTGAAACTAAGTACTGGGTCATATACTATCGGTGGTTCTCCGCGGGAGTGATTCGAAGTGAGCCGCTCCGTTTATACTGGTAGTGGATCCTTCAAGGTTGCTTCCACTATTCTCCATCGACGGCCGTACATACCATTGAACCGTTCTGCCGGAATAGTGTTGCTATCCAATATCTTCCACATGTAAGTGACATGGCCTGGAGGTAGGTGGGGGCAGTGTTTGCGAAGGAACTTCGTGACCGCCAAGGGTGAGAGGATTGGAGAGTCGGATACCCAAAGCTTCCTCAAAGGCGCTGGCTTATCATATACGCGTTCGTCCGGTACGGGCGACCGCAGACCAAGTTCCTCGAGGTGGCGACAGTTATATCAGGGTGAGAACGTCGGCATGGTCGATTATTGGGACTCGGCTGTTGGGGTACTCCGTGTCAACGTTCAGCGTCGTGAGGTGGGGCCAGTTGCGGGAAATTGCCTTGATGTCGCTGGACTTGAGGTAGACTTCGTGGGTGAGATTGATGGATACCGTCTTCAGCTCCCCGAACGGAAAGAGGGGGGAGGTGTCGAGGTTGCTAGTCGGATTGACGTCGACTGGCTCTTCGACTTCTAGGATGGTGGTTGTTTCCTCGAGCACGAATTCCCGTAGCGTCTGGAGATTGCAGTGGTTTGCGACTGCTTGTATAACATCCCCGGGTTTTTTGTCTTCGTCGTACGAAGTGAGGGTAAACTTGAGAGTTCGAATTTGGTTGTCTGGCGGCATGCATTGGAGAAAAGAGGCGAAGTGTTGAATGTCAGAGGAGAGGAGAATAGCAGTTTGCAAAGCTGGAAACAAATTTCCAACGGTTTCGTCGGGCGCAGCGGGTAGGTTGGAAATGTAAAGTGTGGTGAGGGAAGGAAAGGTCCCAATGCGGGCAAGAGCGTCGGTAGAGATGCTGGCGACCTTGATGAAGCGCAGCGGATGCCAAATACAGGATTTGAGAAGACTATCGGGGGATGGGATCGTGGAGGTCGAGTTAGAAGCTGTATCCTGGATCTCCAGCGCCTCCAATGGTCGGTGACAAGCCGCGAAAACACCACCAACTCGGACGGGTGCTTTGGACGACATGATGAAGTGAAGGGAGACGGTATGCGGTGATAGAAAGAGCGAGAAGTAAGGGAATGCAAGTTGCAAGAGCTCTGCGGGAATCCTGGGCTAGGAAGGGCCCCAGGTGATCTTCCTGTTGTATGGTGCCAGATTCCCAGCAGATGCGAGCTGGATGGCTTGCCAGGTTTCAATTGAAAATATCTCGGTCATCCTTTGTATGGAGACACGCCGTATTCTGGAAGAGTACTAGTAGCACATCATGTACGTCCGTAAATCGTTGTGAGTCATGGCAGGGCCCAGGCTCTTGAGAAGGGCATAAGTAATCTTGTCAGCAGCTGGAGTGAAGCAGGCGTCTCACCACAAGCGTATATGCCAGCGACGAAGTACTGGCTCTCTTGGTCTCTTTCTTGAATAAATCCTCCGGCATACAAGACATAAAGGGCTCGAAGCTGTCGATGCTGAACCAAAGTCTATCCAGCGCAGGTATGAGGAAGGCTCGACACGACAGGGCTGTCCCAACCAAGGCATTGGGCGGAATATGCTCGAAAATCATCCTACGAATCTCCAGGATTTGTAAACACTGATCCATCGTCGACGAGAGCTAGGCTGAGCGGGAAGTTGAGGCACGCTTTCTGGTCGTTTGAAGGACGCGTCTATATCGTTCTTCTGAGGAATCGGATGGTGCCGGTGGTATGAACACCTGTAGGGTTCTTTGCTGACCGCGAGGATATGGTGACACGGAACTGAATCACAGCATACGTCGTGGTCGAGAGTAATTGAACGCGTTGCGACGCGACCGCCCGGCGCCTGGGCAGTTTGAGATCGAGAGTACCTGGACATGATGACGGTGGTGGTGGGTGGTAGTATAGCTCGAGAGGACGCGAGCCGGATCAGCCCTGGACGGCGCGGGTTCTGGGTTCTGGTTGGCCTGACTTCCGAGCCAAAGAGGGCTTCCAAAACAAGAGAATGGTTTGCATACTGGTATATACGATGGTATGCACAATTATATGCTGTGACCTTGATCAAGTGTGGTGCTCACCGTTTCCCAACGGTGTCCATACGAAACGATGAAACTACCACGCTGGACTGTGTGCGGCATGGTGTACCTCAACCCAGATGCCTTCAACCGTGAACAGTGACTCTTCAAGAATTCGACCACCCTTGAGGGAGAGTAAATTGGCGAGTCCCCGACCCAAAGCTTCACCAAAGGTGCAGGCTCGCTGTATTGGAAACATATCGGGGCTGCGTCCCCTAAGTCAATCTGGGTGGCGTTGAAGCGAAGGCCTAATTTTTCGAGGTGGCGGAGGTTGTATAGCAGAAACAAAACGTCGGTGTGGTCGATGAGGGGGATGCGGCTGTTCACGTATTTGACGTCGATTTTGAACTTCTTCAGGTTGGGCCAATGCATCGGTACGTCCCCTATTTCGTAAGGCTGAAGCCCTACATCCTCTGTGAGGTTGATGGAAATTGTTTCGAGTCCTCTGAAGCCGTGGAGAAACTTCAAATCGATTCCCGAACCAGGGATAATCTCGAACGGTTCATCGTACTGGAGCGTGGACCTCGTCTGCTTGAGCACAATTTTCCGCAGAAAAGAAGGATTGCAATGGTGCTGAATAGCATGGATAAGGCTGGTTGCCTCCAGGTCGTCGTCCCCTTCGTTCTCTTCTATATTGGATAGACATGTGAACTTGAGACTGGCGATGTGATTCTCCGGATGTAAGCGTTGGAGGAAACCTGTGCAGGCCAAGAAGTGTCGAGAAGATAGTACAAGGGTCTCCAAGCATGGGAAGGTCCCGACGAGGTCCGGCTGATGTCCCGACGGGTTGCCTTCGTCATCATATTCGTACGCAGGAATCTCGTTCAGGTTGGAGATGTGGAGGGTTGTCAGGCGTGGGCAGGCTCCCAATTGATCGAGGGCTCGCATCGAGACGTCGGAGATCTTGAGGATTTGCAGATCCGGCCATGTGAAGGAGGCGAGATAGGTATCAATGAAGGGGACCTTGAAGTGGGTGGGCGCCGAGTCTGAGATTTCGAGCTCCCGGACAGTGGGCTTGGTTCGGTGCATCCGTAATAGATTTAAGGTAAGACGGCGCATTGGAAGCAACAGTGAAGTAAAGCGAAGTCGTGTTCGATCCCAAGAAAAGGGAAAAGAAGGGATAGGCTCGACTCAGCATGTCCCTCGGAACCAGGGCACTCGTGTATGGGGTAAATGCCCAGGTGAGCGACTGGTTGAACGGTGAGAAGGCGCCAGACTTCTCTTCCACAAAAAGCTGTAGGGCTTTGAGCGCTTCCTCGGAGAACACTTCTTGGAGGGACCGTATCTCGACTTTCCGGATTCTGGGAGCGTAATATGACATGTACCGTGCCAGGTCGCCCGGTACAATTGTTCGACGCAGGGTCTAAATTGTTAGTCGCGGTGAGCGATTGCCAGGAGGTTTAAGGGAAAGGGAGGGCCCACAATAAAAGTATATGGCTCTCCATAGAACCCAAATGCGTCTTCCTGTTTGCTCCACAGTCCGTCTGGGCAACATGCTACGATAGGCATGAAGCTATGGATGCTGTACCACAGGCTATCTAGCGCCGGCTCCAGCAAGGCACGACATGATAGTGCAGTAACAAACAGTCGATGCCTTCCGAGTTTCTCGTCACTTGGGACTTGGTCGCAAATTAGCCTAAGAATTTCCGGGATCTGCAGCAACCGGTTCATAGTGGGCGAACGCGACTCCCAGGATCGCGTGTCGGTGTGTTGCTCTTAGGAGAAATATCCTCGGTTTTCGTTTTGCGCGCCTATTGGATAGTATGGAACGTGGTAGCAGAGAACAATCTTGACGAGGACGAACTTGAAGATGGCAAGCATGACTGGGAGGGAGGAGCTTGCCTGGGGTTAGGGTCAAAGAGAACACGTGGGCAATGGAACCAATAGCGTGTCCCCCTTGTGAGCGCCCAATCACTCCTCTTCCCCAACGCCGACGTGTCCCTGGAAATCCCCATATTTCCAACCCTCATTCGTTTCTCCAAGTCATACTAGAAGGGGGAGGTACCATGTTTACGGACGAACTCAAAGCCTTCAGACGCCTGGGTTTCCGCCATGTACGCACTATCTACTCTTGGTCGAGATAATTGGAATGCCGGGGAATGTTGTGGATTGACGCTTGCTATTCGGTTTCTAGGTCCTACTTCAAGTCCTCAACTTCGCGTCGGTTATTGCCTCAGGGTTGATGATATGGAAAGGTCTGGGGATCGTGACGAACTCGGAATCCCCCATTGTCGTGGTGCTGAGGTACGTCAGGCTCGTCCTAGTCCAGCGAATAGATAACTCACGCCGGACAGTGGCTCGATGGAACCTGCATTCTATCGTGGCGATCTACTATTCCTTACCAACCCCTCCTCAGAGCAGTACAAGACTGGCGACATCACGGTATACAAGATTCCCGGCGCCGACATCCCAATCGTCCACAGAGTTTTGGAAACCCACGACGTTCCTCCCAAGATAGACATTCGCCAATATACGAAAGCAACTACGAGGTCTAAATCGCAACCAACGCCAGGGAAGAACTCGGAGCAGGACAACCAGTTGCTACTGACAAAAGGCGACAACAACCCTATAGACGACATTGAACTCTACCGGGGATTGGAATGGCTAGAGAAGAAGCACATCGTTGGGAAAGTGAAAGGGTGCGTCCAGCCATGCGAGTTCCGCATATTTGAGGCTAACCGAGGAGCCCGCCCTCACAGATTCCTACCTTACGTTGGATATGTCACAATCGCGATGGTACGCTCCCCTCCTCCAGATACAATGGGCTTGTGTCTCACATCTCCTTAGAACGACTTCCCCCAGCTGAAGTATGCCCTGCTCGGCGGCTTAGGTCTGCTCGCTCTCATACAAAGAGAGTAGACCAGCCCACCGTTGGTTGTCGCGTTGCCATGGGCCATGGCAAGCTTTGCATTGTAACAGTATACCACCACGTAATTTATCCAGGTACCGCGATCTCTGAGAGTACGTCTTGTCTCTGCACGAACAAGGCTCGAAAAGCTATACAAGACTTCAAGCGAACGGCCGGGCCGCTGCGGCTTTCACAGGGATACCTCCCTGTCAGGCGCCCCCGAAGAGTCAATTGGTTGACAGTCAAGGGACGTACTCCTTACCCAGCTCGCCGAGGTTTGGACACGGCGCACAGAAACAATGACCCTCGCAGAGTCAGACGCCCGGGGTCTTCCGGTTTATTGGCGCCTTCATCGTTCGCCCAAGCAACGGGTCATGCAAAGCACCTGCTTTCCCTTATATCCATGATTGGCGCCCAGCTGCGGAACACGTTACAGTTGGGAACAGAAGCGTGTCCCGAGTCCTATAGTCATTCTCATTGCCTATCGATCACAACCACGATGTGGCGACGTGTACTTGCATATAAAGGTCTGCGGGTTGTTTGATTATGTTTCATCTACCGATTGCTCGATCCTATTCATCTCCCTCGACCCACATCCGAATAAACTCGGGATGTTTGCAAACGAACTCGAGACCTTCAAGAGGCTCGGCTTCCGGCATGTGTGTTCCTCCCCATTCGTTCGCCCGATAGCAGGGTTCCATCGAAAAAGCTGACGGCCGCTCCAGGTTCTGCTTCAGACTCTCAACGTCATGTCTGCACTCGCGCTTCCCCTGATGCTATGGCAAAGTCTGATCATTGCGACAAACTGCGAATTACCGATCGTTGTCGTCCTCAGGTGGGGTTCTTTCTCCGAGTATCTCTTCTCAGCGAACGGAACCGCTGAGAGCAAGCCTCCCGCAGCGAGTCGATGGAGCCGCTTTCTCCCGTGGCGATCTCCTCTTCCTGACCAACCTAGCCTCTGAGAAGTACAACACTGGCGACATCACCGTTTATAAGGTCCCTGGCGCCGACATCCCCATAGTGCACCGGGTGATAGAGAAGCACGAAGTCCCGTCTACTGTCGACATTCGGCGATACGTCAGGCCTGGTCGCGGTTCATCTTCCCCTTCAGCACCACCGGCGTACCATACAGGAAGTGACCTGAAGCAGGACAGTCCTAGCCAGCTTCTGTTGACCAAGGGCGATAACAACCCCGTCGACGATACTGAACTGTATCGAGGGTTGGAGTGGTTGGAGAAGAAACATGTTGTTGGGAAGGTGAAGGGGTACGTATGCTCTCTGACTTCATCCTCCGGCTGGAAGCCCTTTCTGACGCGACAGGAACATTTCCGCAGGTTCCTCCCCTACGTTGGCTACGTGTCGATCGCGATGGTGCGGCCTCTCACCGATCTAGAGTTGAATCCTTGTAGCTGACGGTTCGTTCAGAATGACAACTCAGGGCTGAAACACGCTCTGCTCGTTGGCTTGTGGCTTATGGTTCTCTTGTAGAGGGGGGTGGGCGCCCGTGGTAGGCTGCTAGTTTGTGTTCCATGTCAAGTACGCTCTCCTCAATATCCATCGCCATCAGGCTGTAAGCGGGACCTCTTGCCACCGTCGATCCTAGGGAAGCAGAGGATCTCGCCATTGAAACGCCGCGGCGGCGTCTCCACGGCGGAGTGATATCCAAATTACACGCAGCTGATCGTCATTTAGTTGGTCTCCGTGCCTCGCAGCGCGGGCTCGCCAGAATTTCTGCGAAATGCAGGTTCCCTTCTATCGATCTTCTTCTTGGCTCCACTGCTGGCTCAGGTCCGTCGCGTCTTACGGTCGCCAAAACCGTCATGGGTGCGAAGGTCGTCTCCTTTGATTGGTTCGTTCCATTCATTCGTCTTCCGCATAAAAAGATGAACCGAGGAACTATCATTCGTCGATATTGGAATCCCCTGTCGAAGTTCGGCGCTTACGGCTGAACGACATCCTCGGAAGAATTCACGATTTTCAGGGCTGGATAAAAGGCGGGGTCGTTGCTCTTCGAAGTAACCACTGCACATTTCTTCGTTGAAGCAAAGTACGTCGTTGGCCTGTTTTCAGAGCCGTCGTCGACCCCACGAGCTTAGTAGTTCAGGCAGAAGTTGAAACCTCGGCAAACCATGGCATTCATCCGGTCCATCATCGTTCTCTGCGCGACTCTAGTCCTACCCTCCATCGCTCACTGCACGCTGGAGCAACTCCAAGCCGCCACCACCGACTACATCGCCGCCCAGACCGCCGGGCAAGTCAGCACCTTCTCCTCCGCCAAATACACCGAGAACTTCCAGCCCGCCAACATCTCCACCGGCATCCTCTCTCAGCCTCTCAAAATCGACAGGGCTAAAAGCATCCACGATACCACCGACTGCGTTACGTTCACCGAGATCATCGTCACCGACCCTACCCACCCGTATGTGATTGGCACCCAGCTTCGATGGTCGACGCACGGAGAAACGCTCGACGAGGTCAACTCAATCGTCACTGACCAGGGAGATTGGTTGTTCAATGCAAGCGCAGCTCTCTCCTGGTCCCAGAGGGAGACGTTCTACGACCCCGTCGCCGCAGACAAGAGTGACACAAGGGCTACGCTCAAGGCGGCTGCTGACGCCTACCTCAACAAATTCAATGACAACAGCGTCGTCGTTCCGTTCGGTATTCCTTGCGCGAGGTTGGAGGGAGGGGTGTACACGGGCACCGGGTCGGCGACTGATAACTGTGACCTCGGATTCCCGACTGGGATCCCGATGCTGAACAGGAGATATGTTATTGACCCAGTCATCGGGGCGGTCAACGTATTCTTCAACTTTGGGGGACCGACGAGCAGCCCTGACAGCCACACTTTCAAGTTGTTGGAGGGGAAGATTCGGTATGTGCACACGATGACGGTGTTGAAGTGTAACGCGCTGCCCGAGGACCCTTGCAACGCGTAGAAGATTGGCTTGTGTAGGAATAACTGTACGGTTTTGTTGGTATCCTAAATGTTCAATACAGGACGTTCACCTCCCTGGTGGCTCAAGTCGTCACATTCCACGGTCTACTTCGATCGTTACCTTGTCCCACCGGGCTGAGTACAACCTATTGAAGACTTCTGTGCGAATCTCGTCCGTGCTCGTATATACCAGGCGGCCACGGCCTTGAAAAAGACTCGGGCAGTGAGTCCGAAGAAAATCCGCAACCTTCGAAGGGGAGTAGATAGGCGATGCACCGACGTTGAGGTGTACAAGGGATGCTGGCTTCAAATCTTGGCTGAGGCTTAGAATCGACAGGGGAGCCGGTCCTGAGGCCCGGATCCGCGTGGCGTTAAAGTAGAGACCCAGCCTTTTGAGCTGGGGACACCCGAACAGTAGGGTCAAGAAGCCCGTGTGATCAAGAAGAGGAGCACGACTGGTAGGGAAACCAATGTCGATAGTCAGGTCAACGAGGTGAGGCCACGAAGAGGTGATTTGGTCGATATTCTTTGGGGTAAGGGCGACGTTCTCCGATAAGCTGAAGATGACAGTCTCCAGATTTCCAAACTCGAAGAAAGGTGTGATGTCGACCGCAGGTTCGATGTCGATTTCAAAATACTCTTCCCATTGGAATTGACAGGTTTTGTCCCGCATTTCCAGGTGTCGTAGGCGTTCTCGATTGCAATGGTGCTTTATCGTGGCGAGTAACTCTCGTAATTCTCTCTGGTGCTCCATGGCATCGTCGATCTCAACCTTGAGAGTGTCAATCTGGTTTTTCCGGGGGATCCTTTGCAGAACGCCTGAGATAGAAGCGATGTCTTCAGAGGACAAGTCCAAAATCTCGAGGGATACGAACGCGTCCGGTGAAAGCTCGGATACGTAACCGGGTTGACTGTCGTAGTCGGCAGGCTGATATTCGTGGAGGAGGTCCACATCACGCAGATCCCCGACTTGTAGTGACTTGAGCGAGGGTAATGTGGACAGGTGGTCGAAGGACTCCCCAGTGAGCCCTACTAGGTCGAGGTGTCGAAGGCGATCCCATTGAAAGCTCTGGATGTAGTTATCGATGAAGGTTGCGTCATCTTCGGCGTCGGGCATGGCGATTACCTTGTCCTCGATATGTAGTCTCTTGAGATTTGGGTGTTGCGCAGCACTTCGTAGGGAGGCGACTTGGATTGGACTGTCAGAGCGCAAGGCGAAGTCGAGTGATGTAGTGTTAGAACTCATGAACAAAATGTAGTAAGGCCACGCCTGGTTGAGAACATCCGGGGGGATGAGATTCTCCATAGGGGGTGTTAAATGCCATTTGATCTCGATGGCATGGGGAGCCAACGCTCCAGACTTCCAGTTCACCGCAAGATGCAGACCGTGCCAAGCTGGCGGACTGAGTGTAAAGCCCATGCGCCTGGGGTGGACTTCTCGTATCCTTGGGGCGTAATAGTTGAGGTATCGCTCCAAATCTTCGGCTGTGATCGCTCTACGCAGGTTCTTCAAGCGCGATCTTGAAGTTAGACTGGGCATGGCAGGATTCACGGTAGAAACGCACCAAGAGTTTATAGATGTAGCTATCTTTATCTTTCCTGTCCTTATGTTTGACCCGGATGTTCTCCACCTCCCATATGTCCGAGGGCAGTGTGCACCGAAATATTTCAAAGGTATTGACATTGTACCAGAGCCTGTCCAGCGCAGGCTCGAGCAAGGCACGGCAGGACAATGCGAGTGCTAAGATCCTCTGTCGCTCCTCATGCCAACCCACTGGAAGTTCGTCGCATATGAGGCGCAAGATCTCGGGTGCTTGCAGGCAGCGGTTCATGGGCCCAGTTCTCGCGTCGTCGGGGGGGGGTCGATGGTTAGGGAAGAGGACAGAGAGGGGTGGTTGGGACTTGCGACGGCTAGCACTGGGGTTAGGGTCAGGCAGGAATAGGGGCAACTTGAGGAGATCAGCTAGTGAGCAAAGCAACTGGCGCAACTTGGACTCGTACAGCCATCTCAGCGACCAGACATGCAGCCTCCACTACCTCTTGTACCCCTAGTCCCCGTACTGGAGGGAATTCTTGGATCTTAACGTCGCTGAGTACGCTGGGAATATTCGCTATTTTTACCCATGGTGTCCGCAGCCTGCTTCCTGTGGATATGGCCCCCTCATCGGCCTGACTAAACGGACGTTGTGTTGACGGATCCGTCGTTTCCGAAGGTGCGTGTTCACTATCAGATAAATGGGCCGACCAGCATCGTTAACCTCAATCCACCACACCACTCCATTCATACACAATGTCACAGCCTGACAGCACTCCGAGACCGACAATCGCAAAGACAACTCAGCAAACTGTGGTCATCGTCGGTGGAGGCTACGCTGGGACCATCGCGTTTAACCAACTCTCGCGACGGCTCGACAAGGACACAAAACTCGTGCTCGTCACAGCACGTCCCTACTTCGTCCACCTGCCTGCTGCTGCGCGTCTTGTCATCAGCAAGAGCGAAGTCACCGAACGGGGCTTTGTGGACAAGGTCTTGTGGGCCCACACCTCGAGATTCAATGGAGGGAATAGACGGACGGTGTATGGCAAGGTGGTGGGCATCACGGACGGGGTAGGGGAGAAGTATGTGACGCTGGAGAGCGGGGAGAAGGTCGACTATACGTATTTGGTCTTGGCGCCAGGTAGTCGTTGGGAAGGGCCGCTAGACTTCCCCGATACCAAGGAAGAAACTGTAAAGCGGTTGCATGAGTGGTATGAGAAGTTTGAGAACGCGAAGGATATTGTTTTGGTCGGTGGAGGCGGAATAGCGTTCGGTATGTTGACTTCGTCTCGCATCTGCACTGCTATTAACCTTTCATCACAGAATATGCCGGCGAGTTCAAGGACGAGTGGCCTGTCTGTTCATATTCTCTTCCCGTGATTGCACACCAGACTGACTCACACTTCTGCAGGACAAGAACATCACAGTAGTCCACAGTAGAGACTTGTTGTTGAATGAAGCGTATCCTGACCGCTGGCGAAGGCAGGTTGTCGCCAGTCTGGAGAAGCGAGGTGTCAACGTCATCTTGGGAGACAGGATCGAAAGCCTGGAAGCCAAAGATGGCAAGGTGACTACCCTTTCAGGCAAGGAGATCGTTGCAGACCTTGTGGTATGTGTCACCCTCCCGGCGTATTTATTTATCGCTGACGTTGCTCGCCAATTACTGCCAGATCCCCACTCGTGGCCCACGTCCCAACACCGAGTTCATCTCATCGTCCTTGGGCTCCGAAACCGTAACCTCGGACGGCCATGTCAAGGTTAAACCAACGTTGCAACTCGTCAATCATCCCCACATCTTCGCTGCGGGTGACATCGTCGACCGGAAAGAGCAGCACTCTGCGAGGAAGGCTGTTGGGCACGCCATGGCAATTATCCAGAACGTCTTGACACTGCTGGCAAACCCCTCCACAAATGGGTTGAGGACGTACACTGGGAGACCAGAGAGCCTGACGTTGACGAACGGAAGGGTACGCTGAATCGTCCTTGCATAGCGACAACAGAATGCTGATCCCGGCTTTAGGATGGCGGAACCACTTATATTGGACGACTTTGGGGGCTGACCTTTGGGGATTGGGTAACGAGTCGCAAGGGGTCCAAGCATCTCTATGTCCCAATGGTCAAGAGGAGGATGAACTTGTAAATTGGGGAGCCTGATTCTACCTGACCTACGCAATTCCTTTCCATTTACATCATGGCGCAACTCTGCACGATCTCTGGTTCTACCCAAGATTCCTGATATCTTTGGGGAAAGTGGCGTACATATGGATACCCTGGTCACTTTGGATTCAAGGCCACGTACGTCAACATCCCTTTTCGGCAAGACGTCCCTAGAATTAAATCCATCGTTCAGTATATCTCGTAACGCGACTGTGCTTTGACTGTGCCCGCAGAAGGTGTGTAGCACAATACAGGTTGTGTCCTTCCTCATAGGCCTTTACAGCCAATGAACATCCAGCTACGGGGGTTATACGGACCTTCCAGGCCCAGACTTCCAAGCAAAAATCATGGGCTGATGCTGCGCAAGCGCCGACGGTGGCGCGTGTGGACGGCAACCCGGCATCAGTCCCTGGATCTTATCAGATAAAAAACATGGGACCAGAGTCTTGGAAATTCAACCCCCAACATGTCGTCCCCTTCTTCTCCGAACAGCCCTCAACGCACCATCGTCATCGTTGGTGCAGGCTTCGCCGGCGTCCCCATCTTCAACGAACTCCAAAAGACCCTCGATGCCAACACCAAACTCGTGCTCATCAACCCTCGTTCCCATGTTATTCACCTTCCAGCAGCATGCCGCCTGATCGTGACCCCGGACGCGGACTACGTCGACAAGGTCTTGTTGCCTTTCACCGACAGATTTAACGACGAGGGACGAACCCGGACTATCATAGACAAAGTTGCGACGATTACCAACAACGATAAGGAGCGCTATGTGACTCTGGAGAGTGGGGAACGGATCGACTACACGTACCTCGTGCTCGCACCCGGGAGTTTGTGGGAAGGCCCGCTTGATTTTCCGAAGACGCGAGAGGAGACGGTGAAGAAGTTGAGGGAGTGGCAGGACAAGTTTGAGAAGGCTCAGAATATTGTTCTTGTTGGAGGCGGAGGGATTTCGTTTGGTATGTCGTCGCTGGCTCCCGTTCAGCAAAACTCTGAGCCGTTTGCTTTGACTCAGAATATGCGGGAGAGTTCCGGGATGACTTCCCAGTACGTTCCGTTCATCTTTTCGTCCGATCACAGCTCAACCCGTTCTCGCTAGACGAAGAATATAACGGTAGTTCACAGCAGACAACTCCTCCTCAACGATGTTTACCCTGACCGCTGGCGGAGGATGGTGAACGAGAGCCTCCTTAAACGAGGTGTCAACCTCGTTCTTGGAGAACGAATCGATGACGTCGAGCCCAAAGATGGCAAACTGACCACCCGTTCTGGGAAGGAAATCCCTGCCGATCTCGTTGTACGTATTTTCCCCAACTCCTTCCCCACATGGCGTCGTAACCCACCTGGTATAGATACCCACCCGAGGCCCACGTCCCAACACTGATTTCATCGCGTCTTCTCTCGGTCCCGACGTCTTGACAGAATCAGGACACATTAAAGTCAAGCCGACAATGCAGCTGCCTGACTATCCGCACATCTTCGCCGCCGGTGACGCTATCTACTGGGAAGAGCAGAAGTCTGCGAGGAAGGCATACCCGCATGCTCGTGTAGTTTGGGCGAATATCCGAGCTTTGCTGGCCAACCCGACTGCGACGGGTTTGAGCACGTACCGTGGGGTGCCCGAGGCGTTGCCTTTGACTAACGGCAAGGTGCGTGCCTTTCTACTCTGATTTCGAGAGTATCGGGACTGACCCAGGCTGTGCAGAATGGAGGAACCACATATTGGGGTATCCTATGGGGCATCACATTTGGGAATTGGTTCACCGCGTTCTTCGCTTCGAAGAACCTGTACATCCCTGGAGTCAACCGGATGCTGAACCTTTAGACCCTCCCCAGCCTTCCACTGCGTTATGTATCGACTTTTCTTTCATTTCCTGGTCTCCCTGCATCATAGGTATTTGCGGTTTAGGTGCTTAATGACATCTTCCCCCTCAACGTTACAGCGACACGACGTGGATGAGGTGTCTACAGGGTACCGTGTTCTTCCAAGACCTGTTCAGCATGCTGTTTCGCGCCTTCCGACGTCCTAGGGTCGACACAAAAATACGCGTCAGCTCTTCGCATCCAACGCATGTGAGTGACAGTGAGGAACGCACTGGCTAACGTGGCTTTATATCCACCTAGAACATGATTCGACATCTCTCCACCCTCCTCCGGCGCGTTGCTCTCAGCAACAAGCTGCTTCGTCGTCTCTCTCACAGACTCCTCCATATCGACCACTGTGTTATCTTCGAGTCTGAGTCTTGATGTCAGATAACTGGCCTCCTTCTGGAGATGAAAGCGGCGAAAAACCAGGGACTCACGTTTCAAGAATATCTTGGGCGCACTCCTTAGGTTATGCGCAGGCACGTCAACCGCCGAGGCTATGTCACTTGGAAGTTCCGCGCCCATTTCCTGCAAACGCTGAATATCGCGCTCCTTGGCCTCGTGGGAGACGAAGTTGGGGTTGTGGATAGCGGCTTTGAGACCGCGTATGACGTTGTCTGGGTTGGGGTCTACGGGTGCGACGCGGTGTGATGAGACGACGAAGGTGAGCAGAGACCAAAAGCCAAAAGCTAGGACCCGCGCGACATAGTGTTTAGCTCAAGCTCAGAATCGCCGGTCGTGAGTGTGCTGGCTGTGCGTATTCGGTCGATGGGTTGGGAAGGACGACGGCTCCAGCTCCGACCTTTATGTATTTGCGTCATTGGAACCCTGGCGCTGCGTGTTTGCTGGGTCAGCATCTCAATTGGTGGGGACTGTACAACAGACTCCACCCTTGACGATGGATTGTGGCGCAGACAAGGTCTGCCGCTGGCCCTTCCGGATAACCACCCACTCGGACGCAACCGAGAATCTACCATGCCTCCAAGAAACATCGACTGGGAGAGTTGGACGTAGTCCAAAAGGGTTCTCGTCCGTTGTAACAATGTACAGACGCTTCTGGTCAGCACAATGAGCTATCACTGCGTCTAGTGCGGCCACTAAGAGTAATCGCGATAGAATTCAGAGTTAGCTAATGCCAGAATTTTAGCAGGGTCCCCCTCGGCTTCGAGAAGAAGGATCAATCATTCGGTTTTGGGTTGGCGAATCCCATTTGGCATGAGGTACAAACACCACAGTACAGGTTAAGCCTTTGACTGATGATGTAATGCCATTCGGCGCTTATATCATCCCCTATCTCCCCTCCTCTATGCGAAGCGCCAAGCGCCAGCTCGAATCCCGCTTTTAGTGTGCGTCGCCCAGGGACGATATATTTCTTCATAGGAAATTTCTCATGATACTGGCGTCCAGAGATGCTCGGGGGTGCGAAGTCGATCTGCAAGTCATCCACTGATAAGCGCCCACGTTCCTTGGCCATCATGGTATCAGGAGCCAGCACCTACCTCATTGAGCACCCTCATTTAGAACAGCTCCAGACTACTGAATAATGAAGACTACAATGCGACATGCGCACAGTGAGTGCTGACGAGAAGGTTTTCCGGTGTCCGGACGTGGGTACGTCCAAATGGCCTACCCGGGTGCTTCCACCCTCGTTTGTGGATCAGGATGTAGAGAGGGAAATGAGACCTGTCGTATTTCTTTTCTTTGGAAGTCATGACGCTGGAGTAAGCCGACAATGGAAGGTGGGAGAGAATGACTTGGTCGTCCAACCGAAAGAGGCTTGCATCGGGCCATGCGGATGTTCCATATGCTAGTCATCTCAGGGAGCCATCTGTTATGTACTATGGTCTATAGGTCCGAGCTTTCCCAGAGCGATTGCGCTTAGTTTCGGCGGGCACCCTACAGTGTATGGTACAGACACCTTGCCTTGTTAAAAGTCGTTGGAGCTTCCAGTACTCAGTTCACCTGGGTCACCCTTCGCGGGTTCATTTCTCAGGGGCCGTAAACGGAGTTCAGATTGGGAGAAATTAAACTACGCTGTACATATTACCGTGGAGTTCATATCAAATGGGTGACACCAGACGGCAGTGAGTGAGAGCCGGCGGCGTGTCTAACGTATGTGGAATTAAGGCGGTGGTTCAGGCGTGCTCGAAGGGGGATCAACTGTGGTTGTTCCCCTACTAGTGGCACCCCAGGTATTTCAGCGGTCCGCTGTGCCTTACTACCGCCATTTCGAACACAGAATCTGATCGCGTTAAATAGTGAAATGGAGGTTTGGCAACTAAACTCTGTATCATAGCACAAGTAGCGCTGGTTCTGACTCTTCACATAGAGGAAACGGCGCTCTCGGGTGAGTGGCTCACCAGCGACGAGCCCAAAACAAGTCAATGGCCTGTTCCTCGGTCACCCTCAATGAACCCGAGTGATGGGGAGAACTATGGCGACTGCGTTCCCTTGATTTCAGGCTCCGAGAGATATGAACTGCTCGTTTTTCTCTTGATTTAATTTATGAACACGTTTAGGGCTTCTCCTACGATGGTCATCACAGACCTGAATTACCCAGTAGCTTGCTCTTCTTTCGACGGCAACGTGTACATATTGGGAATTTGGGTATCTGGTTTCTCTGACGCTGTCCTCTTGGGGTTACCCTAGTTTCCCGTGTGTCTGGAAGTCAGTGGTCTCGGCGCTACATCAGGCCACGTTGAGAGGAAGAAATCGGAGAGAGTTGTAGGCTCACTCGATGAATTCATAAATGCACGGAGTTCTTCACTCTCGGCAGTCAGTGTGGATAGTATGATCGGATTGTGAAGTTTACCTTGCGCCAGTCAGGGGGATTCGAGGATTTGGTATGCTCAGCATCACACAACCCGTTGAACGGGAGCACCCTTACGTCGACACAGCATTGCTGTAAACGTTATATTATGAACACTCTAAGGCTACCGCGTTTACCTGAAAAACGCACCCTTTTGTGGGGCTTCACAAGAACTTCGTCGTTCCATGTCTTCTAAGAGTCGATGTGGAACGGGTTAATTGGGACCTGAGTGACGGTCACTGTGGTGGCAATAGCCCTGATCAGATCAACTGGCTACTCGTCCATTTTTTTGGCCCAATTGGGCGCTCGCGACTTTGTTTGTGAATTGAAGGTCACTGCTCCGTTACTTGGGCTCCGTACAGCTCGAATGGGTAGCGGGGCAGCTGTCCGCACCAGTAGTGACGCAAAATGGGGAGATCCAAAGGACAAAGGCCCTGTTCTAGGGAAGTGAGATAGCGGGCGCTTGCAGCCCCACCGGGATCCGATATCAGCTTTGGCGACAGAAATATCAATAGCATCGGCTCTAGCCTAATGCAGCACGGGCGTTGTCACTTGGGAGTTACTCGAGAGGCCTGGGCGGGGTCTAGGGTATTGCGCAAATGAGACACGAATATGGAAGAATCCCTGGCGGGTCACAGCACCTCTACCACCGTGCAAGCGGCTACGTCTGGGCTCAGTTCAAAATAGGCGTACATAGTTCGAGTCTTCCACCACTCCCCAAATACTGTATTGAGGCGCGTGTGGGACCTGTGTGAACATCTGAAGCGATGCTGCATACAAGCGATTGGAGGAATCCGCGATCTGTGGTGCCCACCCAACCTCTTCGAAATGAGCCCTTACCTCTAGGAATCACAGACTTGGGCTTCGCAAATGATCTGTGTGAATTCATCTTCAGGGGACATGAGGCACGCCCACTGGCAAAAGTAGTACCATGGTGGGTCGCTGCCAGACCCTCAAATGACACGAATCAGGTTCTACCTCACGACGCTTCGGGGAATGGTGAAAAGGTTACATTGTCATTAGTCCAATATCGTGACTTCGTTGGGTCTGGAAACGGCCTGCTATTTCGCTGTCGCTCCCAAGTATATATGTATCGAGTTTCGTGGTGAGTCGTGTGTGAAGGACTTATGTATAATCATATGAACGCTAGTATGCGATCGATCGCGTTTCTGGGCGGTAAGTTGAAACTGAGCGTGGCGAGCAGGGATTGCATTCTCCAGAGAGCGTGGCCGTAAATTAATATCCGCAGCGTTACAAATCGGAGGTGCAGTCGCCCAAAGCCTCCTCAATCTGGGGGGGATACGATGGGCATGACTTCTGTGTGAAGGTTTGGCTTATTTCACGAATGTGGGTCGGCAAGTCGAGAAACCGTCACACGAGACGAGAGCGTTTATAAGCCATGCTACAGCCCTCCCCCTGCATTAGCTCACAGAAACCCTTCCCTGCAATCATACCCTCTCGCCCATTACTATCCTCCAATGTCTTTTGCCACCTTCATATCCCCCAACTTGAGCGCGACCCAGACCAGCGCTGTATCTCCTGTTGACTTGGCGATCCCCCAAGAGGATATCCAAATCAACGTGGGCAGTTTGACCTGTCCAGATACCGCTGTCAATCGCTTCATGGGAGTCTACCGAGGCCAGCCAGCCCAGTTCGTGGAGAAACGCCCGCTCCACAGCCATACCCAGGCGGTTACTGATGTTGGTGCCGTACGTAGCACCCCATCTATTTTACCGGTCCATCAGTGAGGCTTGGTCAAACGGCTCACCGAGGTTTCTATTTGTAGGCTGCGAGGAGCGAGGCGATTATCCGCCAAATTCACCAAACGCCAAGTCACGTCCCAGCGGCTGGGGTCTGCCAGATGGACTCGGCTGTTGGAAGCAGGGTCTTCCTCGTCGAGGCACCTTACAACTACACGGGGCTCCAGGAATCCGTGACCGTCAACTCGGGTGCTAACACACCATTGCTGGTGAGCGAATCTTTCCCCCAAACGTCCTGTCCGACGCTGGCTCAGCCGCAATGCGCACCGTTTCGTAGTTTAAGCAAGCTGTAGAAATCGTCGAGGATCTCCACGCCAAGGGCCTGGTCCATGGATCGATTGGCGCCAAAGCCTTCGTCGTCGACCCTTCCGGAAATCTATGCCTCGCTTCGTTCGAGAACATACGTGTTGAGGACCCCAATGTGTCGTTCTTCCCTCGTGGAGACCGGTCCGTTGGTGCGATGGCCATTATGGCCCCCGAGCTGCTACGGTCCCTTGCAACCGATGGGGTCGCGAGTCTCTCCAGGGCCACGGACATTTACGCCTTAGGGTGCTTTGGGTATCAGGTACGAGTCAATCCTCAGCTATTCTGCAAAAACGCTGATTTGAGCTCACCTATCTTCACGCTTGACTGACCGCAGTTGTTCACTGGTATCAAGCCCTTTTCAAGGTACATCCATGCGCGCACACCGGCCATCGCCCAGACCCAGCTCATCGCCGAGGTTGTTGATCGTCAAGGGCGCCCCGAGCGACCTGAGGGAATAAACGAAGACCTCTGGAGCATGATAGAAGCGTGCTGGGCAGCCGACGCTGCGAACAGGCCCACTGCATCTGTTCTTCTTCAGCGCTTAGCATCCCTGGCGTAAGCTCCCATCGATTGGGCATGATGACATGTCTATCGCCTCTCCACTTACATGCTTGATTTCTACGACCATCCTCTCGTCTCCCTTCTATGCGTCCGCCACGCTTTTTTCTTTCTTTCTTTCTTTCTCGTATGTGCGTTTTACACCTGCGTACGTATCCCTATTCGTCAGACATCTTCGTGGGTTTGGATGAGTCGCACTCACATTCATGCCTTGCTTCGTTACCATTCCTGTATACGTATCTACGCCATGGCCACTGTCAGTTTGTAATGTAAGTTAGCTATCATCCCGGTTCAGCTATATTATTAGTATATATGCGTTTACCCTCATTGGATCCATACTGTCATTCTGACAAGGTCTTGGGGTCTTTGCCAATCATGGGTGTCGGTACCCGCTCATGCGAGCCTGGGGTACGCAACCGACTTCCTCAGCTGGCTAGTAGCCGGCCCTGTCGCCGTCCTGGTCCCCATATTTCTCCCGTTTCTCGTACGTCTTACCTGGGATACTCTGCGCGTGACTCCATTCGCCTTCTACTCCGCAGCCGCCGCGTCATCAAGCGAAATCGGTGATCGATGGGCTAGTAAAGGAGATCAAGGCCGGGTAGTCCACCTCCGAGGATAGGCAGGTGGAAAGCTTGGATGCGCCGTTGCGACCAAAGCGGAGGCTGCATCAGCGAACCAACGAGCCTCCGGGAAGTACGAAGGTGAACGTCTTCCGAGTGCATGAAAAGGTCAGGGTTGCTGCTTGGGCCCAAGGCGCGAGTTCATCTGGGGTTCCTGTGCAACGCGCATGCGATCGGAGAGACGAAAGGAAGGTAACGAATTCGACATTGAACACAACGCGCAAGATAAAGGCAAGGTGAAGTAACAAATTTCTCTCCCTAGCCATCCTAGCTGCGTTCAAGGCGTCACTTTCGTCGGCCATCGCCAGCGAAGACGCCTGGAGTACGGGCCAAGTGAGTTTTGATCCCTTCGGGGGAAAGGTTGGTGTCCACCAGGGAGGGAAGCCAAAGAACGGGGGACTCGGACTGCGTTGGGACGAGGGGTTTAGGAACTTGGACGTGAATTTGTGGGCGAGCAACATGGGGTGCGAGTCAGTCTGGGTCAATAGGCTTCTCACTCAAGGCGAGGCAACAATTTTCAACACGCGGCCGCCAGTAAGTGCTCGAAGTACCGCCGATCCTGGCGCTTGGGCCCGTGGTGCGGTGATGGGCCTCCGAGGGATAGGTAAGGCGGTGGGTGCTGACGTCGGTCGGAAGCGCTGAGGAACCGGAGGGTAAAATCCGTTTGGGATACGGTCGCTGGCCGAGGCAAGAGACTAAATAAGAGCCAAATGTTTCGAGGAGGTATATGGCCCAAGGTTGTAGGCTGACACCAGCACTGAAGGCTGAGAGGATAGCGCTGCTCGTCCATTGGGACTGGCAGGTGACGTCGAGCGGCAAGCCCCCTGACATCATTTCTAGTGGAGGTCGGGAAGGGGTTCATTCAGTCGAAACTAGACTAACGGCATTGTCGACTGAGCTGTGGATTTACACGACTACCTTTCGTGAGTACGTGTTTAGACAGCCCAACAGTAAGGGCCCAGGGGTGGAGTACACATAGATGTGAGGAGATGTCGTTCGTCCACACGTCAGCGGGGATGGGGAGGGGAACGGGGCGAAGTTAATTGCGCAAACGTGTGGTGCGCAAAGGGAGGTTGGGTCATTCAGCGCTCTGGGAAAGGGCGCGCGTCATCGAAGCATCAGCACCGGCAAGGAGTCAAGGGCTGGAATGGGTGCCGTCGATTCTGGCTCCTTGAAGAGAGGTGAGAACAAGTGGGGGTCTTGAGTACTAATAGTTCGATATTGAGGGGACCGTCATGATCCAGAGTGCCGAGGTCAAATAAGGGGACGAGACATGCGATGTCGTCGAAGGGGGCGAGGGGAGAACAATATAGAGCTTTTTGGGTGTTGAGGAGGCGTCTGCGTCTAGAGGAGGCTGTGCAGAGGTTGCAGTTTTGCACTTGACAGGGATCGGTTGGAATAGCATGGAGCAATCCTCTCCCTTCTGCCTGTGAATATTCAGTTAAATGAGCTGTGCGCAGAGCCTTTTGCATTGAGGTGGCGGGTCGGACATGAAAGGCAGGAGGAGAAAAGCAAACTGCCGAAGTGTCGGCCAGATATCCCATCAGTTCACACCCGGCCACACCCGGCCCGCCAGTCACCGCCACCAGTCCAAGCCAACAGGTGCTTTCAAGTTCATGCTTACCCAGAGCTCTCATCTCTCCTCGTCTTTGCTTCCTGGATTCTTTTCCTGTATCAACTTCGCCTCCTCATCCTTGTTGTCCTCCTTCATCGCCTCTGTCGTCATTGGATTCTTCGAAGCGCTCGCTCTACCTTCACTACATATCGACTACACTCTGCCGCATCCAACTCTCTTCGAACGACCTTCGTGTAAAAGACGGTTTGGACGCGATATTCAATGTCGCTTTAACTCGAACAAATGTGGTTCCGTCGTCCAAATTGAGCTCCTTCGCTGTCAGTTTTGCAGCTTCTGGCGATCCTGGTCCAATTTCGACGGGCCCGGGTATATACCAGTCGTTAACGGGCACATCAACTGTACTGCGTTAGTGCGTCCCACACCATATATCGTTTCACACTCGTCTTGGCCTATATTAAACAGACCTTGAAGCTACTCGAAAAGCTCCACTTCGAGGGCCTGGTCCCGGGCCTGCCTTTCTCGGAAGCTTCGTCGATCTCGTGTGTCGCAGAAAGGCTTTGCCTCTCCAACTTCGGAAACACGCACCCCAAGAACCTGTACGTTGCCCCAGCCCGCCGGCTCAAGGGCTGGTCTCGATGGGCCCCAGCCTCATTCCCTGACGGCGACGTAGTACTACGAGGTGAGTCATTGGCGCAGGGTCCTCTCACTCTTCTCTCACTCTTCCACTGGTCCATATCAATCCATCTCCCCAACCCACACCCAACCCATCCCCACCTTCCTCACCCATGAACTACGACCTCTCTCACCCAAGAAACCCAAACCATGACCTCCCGTCTCTCAACGACCACCGTGGACACGCTGTCCGCGTCTGCCACGGGCGATGGGACCACCATCTCCCTCCCTTCTCCAACAACAACACCCTCAAGGTCGTCGAGTTCTCCAACAGCGACGTCTCCGTCAGGGTAGATCTAGTTCGACTGAAACGGGGTATAGCACGAATAGTGCGAGCCCGGAGAGTGCGACGATCGACGCCCGCTTTGGGGAGCGCCGCCTTAGGTTCGGGGAAGGGTAACGTGAATCTCTTGTTGGGTGTGGTTCTTGCGGTAACGCCCACTGCGGCGAGTTTGGTGCTCTATATTGGTTATTGTCTACCAACAGGGCGCCGGGTATCGATGGCCGACAACCTAACGGCGCCTCGGAGCGTTACAAATTTCACCTCTCCGTTTGGGGACGATTTGTCTCATGATGACGATGGGGTGGTTGGCGATTAGAATCGGGATTAGAGGGTGTCCTCCCCCTTCCGCCTCCCAGGACTCCCAGTTCGATGGCCCCTGCGTCTAGTTTTCTTATCTTCTTGATTTCCAACGGCGGGTTAAGTCGCCATCAAGCCGTTGACTGGTTATACTGTATCATTGTTGCGGTACCTTTTTTGCATTCTTCGCTGTGGACATGTCAAATTTCGATTCCTCTTCTTCCTTTTGACAACCGACTCGTTTTATGAGGCTTGCTTTGGTACGCAATACTATTATCATTCACGGACACCCGCTTCCCGATTCCCAATTCTTCCCTCCCTCTGGTGCTGCCTCCTTTGCTGTTCCCCCCCATCCATTTCCTCGCCCCCATCTCTGCGTCCGTCCGTTGTGTCGGCGGCATGTAAGTACATTCTTCCTACGCATCCATCTCGCTTTCGATATCCTTCGACCTGCTGCTTACCTACCACCTAGATTTGTCATCCATGGGCATACCCTTCGAAGTAGCTTCGGTTTGATTCTGCGGTTGGTTGACCTTGCGTATACCGTATCTCGTTCGGCGCTCGGTTCGCTTACTACTGCGTTTACGTGGTAGAATTTTCGGTTGGTGCACAAAGTCCGGTGAAGCCTCTTTCCTAGGTTCTCTCCCATACTCCCCTTCCCCATTCCCTTCTCTGAACGCTGTCTTACTGCCTTTCCACCGTTCTCTACGCTCCCTTAACATCCTCGCCCCTACCCACGATCCCTTCCTCTTCACCCTCACGCAATCTACATTCCTTCTACAGAGATGATCCCATACGCACGTCAATCGCCCTGCCCCAGTACGCATGACCGCATGGGGGCCACGAGGCTCTGGGATGGCCGTAGTGGGAGTTTACCAAGCCTAGGATGTTCGCGCCCACAGGTAGCTGGCACTAGGCCATAGTGTTGACTAACCCGGGGCCCCAAGAAGTGCCTACCCTGGTTGGATCCTGTGACCACTGAGAGCAGTGCTTGTGTGTTGGAGGAGAGAAGTGACCGCCCCCTGGCACGGGCATGGATAGGTCAAAAGACCGACAGGTTTCGATTAATCGAGAATCGAAACCTGTCGGGTTACAGGATAGGTGTGTCGGTGCCTCCCCTATTTTCACTCCGACTGCTGTAGAACAGAGCTGGCCAGGGGTGCTCTAAATGATGCAGGGAGTTGTAGCTGTGCAAACGCTAGTGTCGCCCATCACCGCGTTGCCGCTGTTTGGAACTCGGTGGACAGCATCACCCCAGAAAGGTTACGAGCGGATAAATCTTCGTTTGTTGGGTAGAACCTGGGTGCACAGCAGCGCTTGACCAGACTCTCGACCGGAGATCGTGCGTCTAATGGAGGGGGGGTATCAATGACGTTGGAGAAACGCCGGATATCCGATTTTGTTCCTTCGATAGTCAAGTTATTTGGGAGGACCGGCTCACACGAGCGTGTGTTTTTATTTACTCCAACTCCTTGGCTGTGAACGCTATCATGGGGGGGGAGTTAGTCTTAGTATCGAGTGCCGCATAAGGGAGCTTGAAGGCTTTGAGGAGTTAAGCGCCCATCAGAAGGATTTTTCCACCTGAGGCACGATCACCCACAAACCAAAGGACGTACGTTCATCATTCAGACGAAACCCCCTCGCTTCTGCGTATACGCTGAAGTTGACGCAGTGCGGATGAACTCCGGTGCATCGATGGTGGTGACGTGGCCGGCTGACGGGTGCTGTGCACGGGCGCTTATTGGGTACTTTGATGATGGTGACAAGGGCAATATCTAAATAGCGAGTAGGAACCGTCCAAGAAATATCGTGTCTCATGCCCTAGCCCAAGTTCAAGGGCCCAACACCAACCATCCTTTTTAGTTCCAGTAACCCAGGAGAACTGGTTTCCGAAGGGAAAAAGAGGACCCGGTGACATGTGGTGTACTATGAATCGAACTTGAGCTCAAAGGAACGGCCTTTTGTGGACGTCCATTCCCCGCTATCTGATTCTGCACATACGATCGTGTGCCTGTGGACCCCGATCGGACAGCTGAGATTACTTCAAGTCCGCTGTGAACTCGGGGTCCGGCTTTCTATGCGTGGATACACTCCTGGTTGTTCTGGCAAGAAGTCCCGCGGTCGTGAGGCTTTACCTTGCGGGTGCGTGTTGCGAGTAGTCATATGCGCCTCGCTAAAGCCGCCTTAGCACCTTAGACGGCCATCCTATCCCGTTACGGGTATCGTGGTAGGACAATCGATGAAAGGCAACATCAGCCACGGTAAGGGGAAGGTCCACCGTTCATCGATACGCCACCACGTTGACTAGCATAGTCCTTTTGTGCTCTCCCTCCACTTCAGGGGGTGGAGCGCGGCGGATGGTGACGTGTATTTCAGAACCTCTTGCAAAGCCGGATGCATAGCAGCCTGGGAACGAACACCTTGGACTAACCGCTGCTACACCTGCCTTGATTCCTTGCGCTATAACACCACTCCAAGTGGGGGCGGTGCTTGAGGTGCAGGGGTGGTTGGACCGGAGAGTAAATCAGATCGATGAGTTATTCAGTTTCACAGCTTTATAAATGAAGGTTGAATGCGTGGTCCGGAGTCCTCGGGTTGCAGAAGAACCACAACTATGACTCCTGACCACATACCCCCTTGGCTGATCCGCCGCACATGCCCCATTTCCTTGAGTCAGACCTAACTTGGAGAACCTTTGTGGGATTCAACAGGGGCCATGACTCTGCTGACAACACAAGAGCCCTGATTAGTGTTGTAAGGTCCGGCCTGCATGTCTTCGTGTGTTGGTAGAGGGTATCGGCATGGGATTTGTGAGCAGCGGAGGGCCATGGATCTCCCTGCCGGATCTGGTGGCCAAATAGGGGCCGGAGCCAACCTCTGCTGACTCTATCTTACTATTTAACGCAGCCTTCGAGGTAAGCGCGCGTCCATCCCGAGAGGCAGGGTTAATACCAAAAATGAGGAGCAGGGTCCATTAATCCTTGATGCTGTGCCCATTTCGTCCGAATCGGTCCGATGAAGCACCTCAATCGACTTTTGAGTAAGAATAAGCGCGCGTCTAACTTAAGGAGTGGCGCCAGCACCGGACGCTGATCCAGACCGAGGCCGAACACGAGGCACGTGTCCGGCGATTGCAATTAATTCCGAATGCACGTATGCGCACACCAGCCGGATCCCATAAGTTACAGCGTTACAGAGTGTCACACTCGTAAAACACCCGATACTCCAAGTCAAAGCCCCGTTTGTTGAAACTTTGGTCAAGTATAAGAATGCGCCCTCTAACCGTCCTCCGTATTCCTCAAAAAGACCCACGCCAGCCTTGCACGCCCGCTCCTGCGCTCCTTCCACCGCGACATGTCTGTACTTGTCTCCGTACCCCCAATGTCCCAGCGGGCTCTCGCTACCTTGGTTCCAGACGACTTGGCCATCGCCGAAGGAGATGCCGAAATTACTATAGATAGTGTGTCCCGGCTGGATGCCACGACCAATATCTACCGTGGCCGCTACAGGGGCCACCCTGGCCAGTTCACGGAATTACGACCCCTTCGTTGCTACGTTGAAGCAGGAGTCGATATTTGCTCGGTATGGCTCCATTCTTTGAGCACCCCCATCGATTATAGATGGACGGCTGATAACTGCCTGTGCAGATGCTCGTCCGCATCGCCCGCCTACGCCAGCAACACCAATCCTCGGGGCACGTTCCTGTCTCGGGAGTGTACCAAGGAGGTGCCTCTCTCGGGAACAAGGTTTTCCTTGTGGAAGCGCCCTATCGCTATGTCGGTCTCCAAGAATACCTGGCAGCTAACCGAGGTGCAGATTGCAGACTGTTGGTAGGTTAAATAATTCCTCGTCTCCCCGGGAATTCGTTCAGGCCGAGCTCACCTCAATATAACTTCCGCAGCTCATGCAGGCCCTGAAGATCATTGCAGACCTCCACTCCAGGGGCCTTGTCCTCGGCATCGTCAGATCGAAAAGCTTTGTCGTCGACGCTTCGGGCACGCTCTTCTTGTCGGGATTCGAGACTATGCGTGTGGAAGACCCGAGTGTCCCTTTCCGCCCCATTAGTGGAGCCTCCGTGGGCGAGATGGCTTTTATGGCTCCCGAGCTCCTCGATTCACTCAGGAACGATGGACCGGTGGCTTTGGCTAGGGAAACGGACATGTATTCTATAGGGTGCTTTGCCTACGAGGTGAGTTTAGTATCGAAGCTTCTTCAGGCTGGCCGAGACTCATTTACCTTATAGTTGTTCACAGGAAAGGCCCCGTTCGTACCGGACGCGAGGCACACTCCACAAATGGCACAAGTCGAGCTAATCACTACCATTGTCGACCGCAACGAGCGCCCAGAGAGGCCAGGTCCGGGTGGCGATGTCCAAGCTCATTCCGGGCTGATTGGTGAAGCATGGGGTATCATCGAGGAGTGTTGGACCCCCGCTCCTGCCGCTAGGCCTTCCGCAGTGGACCTTCTCCGCCGCTTTCTTTGAGGTGCAGCATGTATCTCGGTCTATTACTGCCCCTAAATGTTTCCGTTCCCCTGTTTCCTGCTTATCTACGCCATATACGTGCTATCCGATTCTTACTTCTGTTCCGACGGGGCCCTGTGAATGGATATTTTCACCACTCCCATTCTGTTAAGAGTCGATTAGTAGCCGCGAGCGCCTTTTGCATCGAGGATAGCCCGGTTCGCAGAGGTGATTGTAAAGGGCGTCGTGAAGAGAGAGCACCCGTTCGGGGCCCTTTCCTGAGGCGCTACATCCTAACTTGGAAGCCAAACTTTATCACGTTTTCCTGATCGTACCCGTCGGCAGACGCCGATGATGGACGCTTAAAACAAGGTTTGAGGTTTAAATAAGATTTAAGGTGTATTCTCCAATTTCTTTGCTGCCACCCTCACTTTTTTTTCTAGCCCGTCGCCCAGTGTCAGCCATTGCTACCTCGTGTAGAGAGGCGTGACGCGCAATCCCGAGCCCGTGAGATAGGAAACCGGGATAGGGTAATCAACCGAGGGATTAGCAGAGCAAGGCGACAATCAAAATGGGGGGGATGAATGTCGAACCGGGACCGGTCCGGGAGGGAATCTATGTGCTCCTGCTGGCACAGACGTTGAATTTCTGATCCCTCAAAACTTGAAAGGAGCTCAGTTTAGTTAAATCGTAGGTTTAAATGCATTTACACAAGGTCAATGAGGCAAGGATCATCGAGGAGTGACAGCGCATCGCATTCGGACCACCGTCCCGCCTGGGGGAGAACGTATCGTCTCGAATGTCCAAGTCGCGTTCCGTCTTAGGGGCAAACTTGAACGCGTTGGCCCCTGACTTACCTCTGTCTCACTACCAGTGAGCACCCCATCTCCTTTTCTATCTGTCGCCGTCACAACGAGATATTCTTCGCTACCTACCCTCACAAACCCTTGTATATTGCGTAGCTATCCATCCCGCGAAATTAATATCTCAAGGGCAGACCGGCAACGGCCGTCTTGCCCCTCACGCGCTAAACTCCCTTTCACATCTGAAGCCTCATTGGACCTGCCTCCCGGGGGCGTGCAATGACAAGGATTATATGAGATCTCGTTTCGTCGGCGTCCAAGTTATGGGTGATCATGGCGATGCTTACAGTGTACTACGGTCATTTGATACACCACGGTCACTTGATACAGTCGACAATATCTCGCACGGAGTGCGCCCGATTGGGTTCAAATTTGGCCAGAACATGCCCTCGGCTGGTGTCTACGCATAACCCAAAAATTGGGAAGTACAAATGATGTTGAGGGGGGGCTTCTCTGGTCGTCACTACCCAAAATTCGTCAATTCCGACAATTTCAACTTTTATTTCACGATTTTCACAAGAACTACACCCCTGATATCCAATCAAAGGCGACTTTGTGAATCTAACCAATCATATGTGGGACTTGGAGAAAGAACTAAACGGATCTGTACACAACTGCACGAGAACGACAGGAAAAGGATGAGGTGTGACAGGTCGCGTCCCAAGCGCGTCGCATTCTCACGCCCTTCCCAACCCCACTCTCCCCGATCTCCATACATAGTGTCAAGTTCTCTTAGAAATGGCCTTTTTTGTGATCTATTGCATATTGAGACTGTTCTATGACCAGTCTACGCATCTACAAGAGGCAAGTAAGTGCATACGGAACCTATCTTAAGATTGGCCTAGAGATAGGGGTGCAAAGGTATGTGCTGAGGCAGGATGTCTAGGACGTAAGGTCTGGGGGGAACGGTATCAATCCCCGGAGGAGGGAAAGTCTTTTTAAGGTTGTTACAGAGGTCGAAGTTGGTAAAATAGACGACCATGGCTCGAGGAGGGATGGGGAGCAGAGAGATATTCTCGCCTCTTGTCACGCTGTCACACGCGCGTCACACTGTCTCAAATGACCGGAATTCGAGGTTTTCGACCCCCCGATGGTATTCGAGGCGTAACACGATTTCATTTCCTCTTTTCTACTATTTGAAGAGTGTTTACCACAAGGTGAGATACTGTAGCATCTTTTGGTCGCAAATTTACCTTGTCCCCAGGAGAATTGCACAAGATAATTCACAATATCACTCTGCTGTCTCAAGTGACCGTAGTACACTGTATCAGTTCTGGATCTCTGGATCGTTCTCCCCATTTATCGAGGAATGCTAGTGTATTATTTTGTCGTTGTCCTTGATGATCGTCGTACGTGATCCCCGTCAGCGCTCGCCACGACCAACTGGCCCAGCACGTTGCAAACACCAGGTCCTGGAGAATACGACCACCCTTTCGTTTCCCGGTAACTAAACGGTAAGCTCAAGGCAGGAAGGCTGAAATCACCATTCGGCGAGCTCACCGCCTTTTCCTTCTTAGTTGCTCACAGGAACAACCCCATTCGCACGTAACCCGGCCAACAGGCTTCGTTCTGCCCATGCGGCGCAGGCTCTCCTTGGGACTCAGGTAATTGACCGTAACGAACGTCCCGATGGGCCTGTTGGAGGCAGCGGCGCGTACACAGGGTCTAGAGCATCATTGAAGAATGCTGGAGGTCTGACCCCGTACACAGGCCTTCTGCCCTCAATCTCCTTGGTCATATTTCCTAGATTACGGTGCCTACCTGCTGGACTAGCCATATCGTACACTCCCAAGTCCCAGCTCCTAGCCTTATCTATTAATGATTTCATATCGCGGAGCATACTCCTCCTTTCTTTCTTCAGATCAACGAGCTTCATTCAATCGTATGGGGTTCTCTACGGACATACATATACCCATCCCATATACAGTCTTCTTCACACAGAAGAAGGTACCGCGCCCCGTCGCTAAGAAAACGATGCTCGCATTTGATCGCCGGATAAGCGCCCGTGCCGGTAGTAACGACTAGCTCGCGATGTAAGGATATTAGATTACGTCGTTTGTTCATATTTGGCGTTCGTTAGATATCGCGCGAGGCCCACATCAGCGGTCCAGGTCCTCACGCTCACACCATACGCATACGTCGTACTTGCCTCAATATATTTGGGTCTTGTGCAGCTCGTGCGCGGTGAGCGGTCTCCTACGGGTCTCAGCGCACTCCTGATGCGCTATACCATACTGCTCTCCACCATTGAATTGAACAGTTTTCAAGTTTCACCAAGTGGTTCGATCTTGAGGATCGTGCACTTCTTCCCGTATCCTAACTAGGGATTATGTACCGAATCAATTGGAAGCAAGGCTGGGTCCACTCTGTCAAGCTGTGGTCATCGACGAAAAATGAATCGGAATGAATCGGGGGGCAAGATCTGTGTTATCACTGTGACGCGGCGGCCTGAGATTCGCCCTCGAGACGGGCGTGTGGAGTGGGGTAAAGGAGGCCCCGGTTCTAGGAAGTGTGGCAATAGAGGGTATCAAGAGTGGCGTGAACATGAAGCCGAACTGGCCGGTGCAATCACCATAGAGCAACTGCGCTGGGCACTGGCGGAGAAGGCGACCACCTTGTTGGTCACTGGCCCTACCAAGAGGCGCAGGGGGCGGTTGAGGTCAGAATGGGGCCACGGTACCCACTGGTCGTGGCCGCCGTAGCTAACCTCGCTGTGCATACCAAGGTAGCCGGCCCCAAGAGGACAGCTGTTCATGCTGGCGTCATCGGGAAGGTCTTGAAGTGGACATTGGCGTGCGTCAATGGCAGCATAACGGCCAACATCATAAAAAAAGTCGATATCATTTGTGGATGATATGCCCAGCATGTGCACATGACGCAGCATTCACTCAGCATTCAGGTAGAATAAATGCGTGGTGTGCGCATAGCGTCGCATAGCGGCACCGCCTGTGCGGCACAACGGGCGCATCTGTGCAGCAGTTATGCGGCGAGGGCCGGATATGCAAGCAGACATGCACCGAGATGTGGGCGTTGGGCCAGTTAGAAGGACAGTTGAATCGGCTTACCTCACAAAGAGCCTACTGACGCCTTCTCCTCCTAGAAACACATACACATCCGCCCCCAGATCGGTGTCGGGCGCCAGAGTCGGAGAGCGAACTTGGGGCGCCTTCGGCAAGTTGTGAAGCGTGACGTCACGCGTCGTCACATATATCGACGCGTCCTTCGCGTTCCATCGTCGCATTTCTTTCTTCCCTTCCCCCACCATCTCCTCCCGGCCTACCCGGCCTCAACGTCCGTCGTTTCTGCCCATCCCCACCCATGCCTTGGGCTGTAGGCTGGTACCAGGATATGGGAGACCTTGGTGATGCGGCGGTGAAGTGCTCGAGGTGCGTGCCGGCCAGTTCTCTCTCCCCACAAAACCTGAAGTTTCCTAGTCGCCCAGATTACCTTCATTGCTCACTCACCTACCCCCCACTATGACCACCGTTTTCCACGACCCCGCCTAGTGCGATTCGCCCGGATAACCCTCAACCAGGAGCTCAGGTCCCGTTCTCAATGTCACCCGAGCGTCCTGCGCACGAGAGTCCCCGTTCTATGACCTATATATCCCCCTCGTAGTCTACATCTCCGTATACTATTTCTCAAAATACACTGGGTTTCCTGCACGCTGTTCTGTGGAGTTTGCCCCAAGTCGGGGACGCAAGCATAGCCGTCGAATACGCGGGCGTAAATTCCGGCTGCATTTGGGCTGCACATTTGGTCCCCGGCTGCACAAATGCGGCCGCTTGCATTTGTGCAGCTAATATTCCATCCACTCAACGAATGCAGCCCCAGTGAAACCCGACATGGCGGGGAAAATTCGCCAGTAGTCCCCAGTGGACAAATATGGACCTCTGATAATCCACAGGACTCTGCAGGCACTTTCCCTCGTTTTGCTCAACGTCCGATCATCCCCAGTCACCCCCACTCCTCGCAACGCCATGTTACTATGTAATGATATCAATAAAGTCGTTGTTTACAATCATAAAGGATGTGTAGACTTCGTCCTCCGAGCTCTAAGTCCCTTCCCCCGGTACCACCACCATCATCAGGGCGTGCACCCACTGCCGCCCAATCACCACCCCGCCAAGTGCAAGAACCCTCCTACTGATGTTTCTTGCTACGGCGAAGACCTTAGACGACCGACGGAATAGAATTGCGTAAGAACGGTTGAAGACGACGTGGGCAGTACAGGGAGCTGGGGGACGGTAGCCGGATGGACGGCTAGGGCGCTCAGGTGAGTCGCAGTTCCCTTTCACCACCAACCAGTGCTCAATGCGACTCTGAGGGTCGCTGACCCACTCTTTCTCGATGATGTGGGACATTGGAATCGTAGATGCAGCTTGGCGGGAACCTCGAACGCGTTCGTCACGCGTATAGCAGGTGCGACTAAAGTATTGGCTCCGCCATCCCTTCGCTGTGCTCACCCCTTCTGACATCGCTTTATCTGTCTACAGGGTGTTCGCTGCACCCGTCCAGTATGGCCGTGCCATTCGTCTTGGCACCTCTTCGGTGGCCATGCATTGTCTCGGCGAGTACATCCTTCAGTGCCTCTCGTCATCTCACTGACCGTCCTCGCTGCGTAGGCGCCCGGGTGGCTGGGCGTAAACTGTAGTGTATAGTGTAATTGAATTGGCCCTGTTTATTGTACAGTTATAATGGTATCATATTTGTCCCTACCCTACCGAGTATTGGCGATTATTCGTGCGAGCAAATCGGTGTAATCTACGTGCCAGGAAGCGCCCGGACAATTCCTGAGTATCGGGCTTTACCAACGCGCCTGGCGAGTACTGGGGAATTTTCCCAGCACTGTCGGATCTCACTGGGATGCAGCCCGCCCCCATATCTTCGCATATCTTGCATATCTTTACATATCACGCACAAATGCTATCGACTTTTTTTATGATGAAGGAGCCTTTGTAGCCAATAACCAGAAGCATATGGAATACAAGGCGCGTATATATCTTCATATCGTCCAAGAAGCGCCGGTGGAAGTTTAAATTGAAATAACCTAGACTTTCTAGTTTGGTACAAGGCGACCCACCGCCACCCATGGTGGACCTGTACACACGGAGAGAACCGTGCGAATGGTAATTTCAAAATAACACGTTACAAGGAGGACAAGTGAGGCAGATAGATCAAGGTAACCGCAGCACGGTGCAAATCAGTGGTCCAACCGGGACTGGATTCGCAAAACCTAGAAGCGGCGGCGGCGGCGTCACACTAGAAAGGGGGTTGCGTGCGGCGCGTTGCAGATGAGGACCCCAGGATGGAAAACGGTACCCAGCAGCTTCTAAACGCTAAAGCGAAGGTTCTCTCGGCAAACTCCCGAAAGGCCAAGTATACCGAATTGCTTCAGAAAGAAAAACCGGAACGGCCCCTCGATCCCATTCATTTGCCTTGAAGAAGAATTTACAGCGGCGCTGTTGGAGAAGTCACGGTCCCGAGCAATGGGGCTAAGCTGCACCGAGTTACATTAACATTGTCGACAGATGTGAAGGGTATCTTGGATACGCATGAATAGGCTGCGATCACCCCATAGGAGGTCAAGGTCGAGGGTGAGAAACAACGGGAACGACTCAATAGTAGGGGCCAAAGTTGCGATTCATGCACACTCGTGCCTGGGGTGCAGATACAAACGAGAGGTGGCTCCGAGCGAATGCTCGACGCGTGGGGTTTGAGCCTTGCCGCCAGCGTCGAAGATCGCAGGTACACACACACACACACACACCTATAGCGGGAAGATAGACGTACGCGTCCTGTGCTGATTGGCTTGGATGAAGAATGATGCGGTGTGGATCTAGAGATAGATTGCAAGTGAACCGATAGCAGGGCTGTACGTCGGTTATGCCGAAGCTGACCCAGCTGGTCACAGGCACACCTTCACCGCGTTTGTTCGCGGTCCCGATTCCCGTTCATTTACGAGTGGAACCGAGCCGTGTATCGAAAGAGCTGTGTCAAAGGGGGCCGCATCGGCTGCCGATGCCTGGAAGGTGTCGACGTCGATGAGAGGAGGGGCGAAAACGCACACACAGGGTCCAACGAGCGAGGTCGTGCAGGGTCGTGTACAGGAGCTCTGGCAACTTGGAATATCGCCGTCGCAACCGTATGCACGAACCCCCTTCTCGCGCTCCTGTTTCAGGTACTTAGTGTCGCGGCTATAGATCGATAGCGATGGCAGTCTGTAAAAGCCTTGGGGTCGGCCCACCGGACCGTTCCCAGGGAGGGGAAAAGGAAAGTCAAACTGGGCGAAACTCGATTTACCTCAGGTCAGTCCTTGAGGAGGATTGAAATTTCCGCCGAGAACGCTCTGGGCAGAGTTGCCCTCGCTGAGGAGACTTGCACAAGGGTCGTCGGCATACCAAGCGTCAAACTGCCTTGCGGTTTCTAGGCATGTTATTCGCCACTAATCCGACGATGCTTCAACGCCGTGCTGAAGAGGACCGGGAGGCGGGTGGGTCGGGTCGAGAAAACTGGGGTAAGGACGCAGCCTCATCGAGGCCCGGTCCTTTTCGGATCCGGGGGGATCGGGAGCGTGCACTTATGGGCGGGCGCAGTCATTGGGCTTGTCGCCCAGGAAAAATCCCGACGATCCTGACACGTTAGCACGTCGGCCAATGAGCACCTGATGCTGACGCCTGACCTAACGGTCGGGTAATGGAGGCACCGAAAATTAAGGAGGACAGGGCACTCAATGTCGAGACTCGAGGAGAGCCTTCAATGATCCAGTCCCTTCTCAAACCCAGGGCCGAGTGAGATCGCGATCGAGGGAACCATGATTCAAGGGCGGTGAGGGTGTACGTCCCAAGCGTTTGTGAAGCGTAGCCCTATTACGCGTGATGTAGAGCCCACCAGGAGCGCCCTGCCACTGCTTGTGACGGGTGTCGAGAAGGGGAGCTTGGTGATTTACAGCGAAATTGGCAGTGCTGTCGGCGAGGCCACTGCTTTATGGCTCAGGCGCGTACTTCGACGGCGCATGGGTAGGACCCCCGAATATGCTCTCAGAGGTCGGTGATAGTTCCGGACAAATTCAGAGCCATCCGGCCGAAGGCCGGAGCGAAAAATAGACAGAATTTGGGCCTTGGGTCGCGAAGGCCAGGGTGGATTCCGGACAAGTTTGGGGCATTTTGGGCCTCAAGACCCGACGTCGAGAGGAGAAAGTGTGATTTAGCAGAGGGGTAAGCACTCCTGAGTACCTTCAGCGATTTTAAGCTCAAATATGAGCGAAAATCGCGTTTTCCGGCCGAAAAACACCAGAAAATCTTGCAAAAAAGAAATGGCGTTCCGCAGGGTCGAATGAGGCCAGATTTTTTCCGGACAGATTCTGGCACCTTTCGACCAAAATTCCGGACATATTTTGGAGGGGGTTATCGCCGGCCTCTGGGAGCATATTCGGGGGTCCTGCATGGGTCTGTGTTTATAAACCGTGGGAAAGACCATGGGACGCCGTGCACGAAGGCCAACGAAATACCTTAGGACACCCCCTTCTCACCACTTCAAGTGGTGTGGTATAGACGCGTTCGAAGATGAAGGATAAGAGGTGAGTGGGGCACGGGCAGCGGTCGAAAGCAATCTTGTGAGCGGCCCTGTAGATGCATCCACGACGGTCGTCCCAGGGCAGTGACCAGCGATACGACGGTGGAAGACGGAGGGGAAGGCCGGTAGACGGGGCCTTCGGCTAATTCAGGCCGGCAGGTCAAGTGCGGGCCAAGATCACCGAAAATAGGTAGAGACTGTAGGGTTGAGCCACTGCTCAGCACCTGAGATCACCAAGTTTCGGGCCTAGTTAGGCCAGTAGGTGTGGTGCACCTACGGGCCTAGTTAGGCTCGGTTTGGCCTCGTTCCTCTTTCTTCGTTATTTCTTGGTTAATTCCCGCCTTGGGGACTTCACCTTTGGGTGGGTGAGGGTGCAGGGTGCAGGGTAGGTGAGTTCCGGGGCAGCCGATCGGTGCCACAGGGTGCCGCCCTTCGTCTAGGGCGGCTTTGCGCCCGACACCGTGTGATGGCACTCGTCATCGCACCCTGCACTGGGTCAAAGCACGACGTATCAACCTCACTTATACGAGATGGGCCGCAGTACTTAGACAAATTTGAAACTCACTTATGTAGTAAAAACACAAATCGCATCTGCAAGTCGTCTACCATGCTATTTTCCTTTGGATTTCCATTGAGGGAGTGAGAGAACAAGTAGAGTAATACGACCTTTAGAGCGCCTAAGTCTACAAGTACATCCAATTCAATTCACCTAGGTGAACCCTGTTTCGAACCTTTCACTCTTCCTCCTCCTCTTCTCCATCTTCTTCCTGAATGGTCTCTGGGCTCTTGAACGCAGGGGCGGCCTTCTCCTTTCTTCTGCGCTTTGCGCGACTTTTACCTTGGCCCTCTGATCGATGAGTGCTTCCATCAGGCCCGGTGTCTTCGGGCTCGTCATCGCTGTCAACTTGAACATCGCCATGACGAGCTTGTTTGGCTCTCTTCTCCCCCTTGTCGCTACGGGGAGCACGGGGAGCTTTGGGAGGAAGCTCCTTGTTCAAAGCCTCGAGCTCAGCCTTTGTCATCTTCGCCCACTTACACTCCCCATTGACCAGCGCCTTGTGGAGGGCACGAACCTTCGCACCAAGGGCGGAGGGTGTTGCAAACTTGACACCCTCAGGCCACCCGACGAGCTGGACTCGAAGCTCTGCACGGACCTCGCGATCGTAGTTTGAGTAGCTCATTCCAACCTCCAAACGGTTCGTGATGCTACCTGTTCATAGGGTAAGTGTGAGCAATACCGGCATAATGTGGGGCAAACTCACGGAGTTGATCACTTATCATCTTTGTAGCTGACCTACTGAGAGCACGGAGGTCCCTGCCAGATGCTACAAAGTGTCGTAAGTCTCTCTCTCACGTCCCGCTCAAGCAGTGGTTTGAACACAACTCACCCTTGGACTGCACACACTTCCAGGCATCCATCCTACGTGCCACTTCGTTCGGGGTAACACCAAAGCTCTCGACGAGGAAGTTCTCTGTGCCTTCGGTCGCAATCCAACTGGGCGGTGCCGTGTCATTGGCATGCCCTCGGACTGAGAGCACAATCGAGCCGGCGCCAGTGCGCTCTCCAAGAGCTGCGAGCTGAGTGGGCGGTTAGCATAACGGGAGAGATCTGGTAAGTCAAACTCTTTACCTCACTATTGACTCGACTCATCGTCTTATGGATGTCCACGTTCGCAGCCCTGTTGTTAGCCCTGGCACCCCGCTTCTTTTTGTCTCGGTGGGCCTGAAGCTGTTCGATAAACCTTGCTTGCTGAGTGCGCGTCAAGTTTTGCATGGAAGGGTCCTTGCGTATCGCCGATACGATGAACGCAAGCCGTTCCTTGTTGGAAGACAATGCTCATGTCAACTCTATCTCTACAAAGAATACCTCTATTTCGAACGTTTTACTTATCTTCTATTGTTCTACAGAGAACAACAAGCACCTTGTATTATTCCCATTATACTCGCACTTATTGTTCTCTTATCTCCACCTTATCTCCATTCACTGCTATTGTTCTCTACTTATGGAACGTCTATTGTTCTTTCCTATTGTTCCGCATATAGGTTATCTATTGTTCTCCACAGTATATAGTCCACACTGTAAGTGGGTGAGTCCCCATCGAACTCTCCCCACTTACAGGTGCGTATCTTGTATACCCTACTTACTTCCAATCTAACATCGAACTCTCCCCACTTACAGTGGGTCATACTTGCATCGTTCTACAAGTTATGAGCCCCGGGCTCCTCTGATCACGCCATCCGTTATCAGACACCGCGGTAACCGCTCCACTGCCCCTCGATCGCCCATAGCCTACGGCCTCTTCTCGTGTGATATCTCCACCTGAAGCCTATCTCCCTTCACATTCTCACTATCTTCACTTTCGCTATTTACGTTTCGCTACTTACATTCCACTACCCCTCCTGATACTCAGGAGTACATATCAACTTCCATTACCACCTTCTACCCCGCGGCAAGCGTTCCCACTACGGGAAAGAAGCTATCAGGAAGTCCACAGACGCTTACCGTCTGCAGAATTAGAGTAGTGATCCTTCTTTGAGAGGCCTGATTCGGTTGGACTGGGGAAACGACGCAACGGTAGCGCTCCCTCCATCCAAACGCTTTCAGTAACCGGTACTCAAAGTGACAGCGGGGTTCCCTCTGCGGATCTTAGTGTAAAACTTCAACTCCTTTTTAGGATATCTACGTATTGGTCCGTTTTACCTACAAAATCACGGGCACTTTACCTATCACCTATCACTTATCGTTTCGTACCTATCATTTTATCCTCTCCCATTCTTTATCACCTACCATCATGGACTCTACCACTACGTCCTCGCCCATCATGCTCACGGCCTACACTGTGCAGCAGTGGAAGTTCACTGTCGAGAACAAGGCCTTCGACCTCAACGCCTACGGCATCCTCACTGGGGAAGAGAAAAAACCTGGGAGCAATGCCGACGACAAGGTCAAGTCCGACTATGCCAGTCGCCGCTCCAAGCTCATCGGCTACGTCCGGTCTACTCTCGACCACTCCCAACTCGAGACTGTTCTCTCTGGCATCCAAGTCACCGACATCGCTGCTATCTGGGAGAAGCTCTTGGAAACCTACCAGCCCAAGACTTCTGGCTCTCGCATCAGTGTCCTTCAGGAGATGATGGCACTCCGAATGAGGTCCTCGGGTTTCGAGAAGGAGACCTACTCCGACTTCGGATCGCGTTGCATGGCACACGCCTCACGTCTCACTGCGCTCCTCCCGCAAGGAGCAGAATACCTTCCAGAGACAACACAGACCGTCACCATCTCCTCCCAAACGACATCGGACGGAGCAACAACGACGATTCAATCCACCAGTCGGGGAGCACATGAACTCCTTACGCCCTCTGCTTTCGAGGAAGGATACACGGCTGCTCATCTCGCGCGCGATCTTGCAATCAGCATGATCCCCATTGGTCTTGGCAAGGATGACACCATCCTCCGCAATACGCTCAACCACATCTCCACTGGGGACGACAATCCCCTTGAAGTCCTCGATCACCTTCGCAAGGCCGACTCCCTTGCTCGCAACACTCAGCTTGCTGAGGGGACGTCCGCCGCTCTTCAGGTAGCCACAGCTGCCCCGAAGAAGAAGGCGAAGTACAGGTGCAAGGTCCACGGTTGGCAGAACACGCATGAGGACAAGGACTGCCGCGTCCAGAACTCCCAGAAGGCCAAGATCGCGGAGACACCTACCACAGCAGCAACTGCTGAGGAGAGCGTCATGATGGCCAGTGTTGCCCACATCGCAAGTCCCCTTATCCGTCGAGCTCGTAACAACCCCACTAATACTTCCTGGAACCCAGACTCAGGTGCAACCTCACATATGACACCCAATCGCAAGTGGATCCGTAACATGGTTGCGGTGAAAATTGCTGTGTCTCTCGCCAACAACGAGATCGTCTGGGCTACAGGAAAGGGGGAAGTACGTTTCACGCCTCGTATATACGGAAAAGTTGGCCAAACTGTGATATTCAACGATGTACTATATGTTCCCGCACTTCGCAATAACCTATTCTCGATCCTCTCCGTTGTTAAGAAGAGCAAAATGCGCGTCGTAATTGAAGGAGACTCACTTGACTTCTTCAAGAATGGTGAGCTACTCCTAACAGCTACCATCGACGGAACTGTTGGCTCTCTCAATGGGACAACGCTCGAAAACACGGAAACGGAGGCAGCCTACATCTCCAAGATCGAGAAGGAACTATTACATCAGAGGTTAGGGCACATTGGGAAGGACCGTCTGGAGACGCTTATGCGCCAAGACTTAGCCACTGGCATCCTGGTGAAGGAGGGCACGGAACTCAATGACACCTGCGAACACTGCATTGCAGGCAAGCAACATCGGGATCCATTCCCAAAGCTATCAGCGAATCGCTCAACAGAGCTCCTTGGACGGATTCACTCGGACCTCCATGGACCCCTCGCTGTACAGACACCAATCGGCTATCGATACTGGATCACATTCATTGATGACCACTCACGGTTCAAGGAGGTCGCCCTCCTGAAACACAAGAGTGACGCATTCCAAGCCTTCAAAGACTTTGTTGCCAAGAGTGAGCGAAAGCTCGGCACAAAGGTCAAGGAACTTCGTGATGATAAAGGGGGGGAATACATGGGGAACGACTTCATTCAATGGTGCAAGGGACTTGGTATCGCACGGCAACACACAGTTAAAGCCACACCACAACAGAACGGTGTCAGCGAACGACTCAATCGCACACTAACTGAAGGGGTCATTGCCATGCTCAACCAAGCACGCCTTCCCATGATGTTCTGGGGTGCAGCTGTACTCTATTACACAGACATCCTGAATGCGACCCCATCCTCCACATTATCGAATACTACCTCCTATGAAGTCTGGCATAAAGCAAAGCCCGATCTGTCCATGCACCGAGTATTTGGCTGCCGCGTATACGTCCATGTATCGCGCAAGGACCGCAAGAACCTCCAGTCACACACGGAGCCTTGTGTCTTTATCGGCTTTGAACCAGGCTACAAAGGCTGGAAATGCTACAATCCAGTAACGAAGAAGATCACCATATCCCGGGATGTTATCTTCGCTGAAGGCATCTTCCCTGGTCTCTCGACCGTAGGGAACGAACAGGCATACACGCCTATAGGCATTAGGGACATCTGGCCAGACGCCAATCTCGAACCGGAGAATCCACCTCTTGCACCACCTCATGCTCCCATCGCGCCACCACCGCCTCCCCATGACCATCCAGATGATGGATCAGACGAGAGCGACAATGATGACGATGGAGACCAAGCAGCACCTCGGACTCCCGAGCGACCTCCTAAAACTGAGCCTAAGATGCCAGCCACACAGCAACCGTCTGTCCATCCGTCAATTCCACCTACTCCTACGAAACGGGATCCCTCATCTACTCCCTCAACGAAACAGCTGCTACCAATACCTGCCTTGTTCCCAGGGCTCCCTGCACCAGCTGAGGATGGACCCATGTTCCCAGAACTACCTCCTCCAGCACCAGTCGCACCTCCAGCACCTGCCCAGAAACGCACCCGACCACCTCCCCCTCCCCCTCGCGAATCAATCCCTCGCAAGGCGAAAGTTCCGAAAGCTCCACCGCTAGTAGCACAAAGCTCCCGGCCCGTACGGAAAACGGCAACGACCGTCAAGGACTACCAACTCGCGAGTGGAAAAGGGAGACGCGGTACAATTCCAGTGGCCAGGCGTGAAGGGGGTGAACAGGTAGCAGATCGAGGGGGTGCACAGAGAAACAATCAGCTACCCGAAACAGAGGATGAGGATGAGGATGAAGACGACGATGAAGACGACGAACCTGTACAACCCATTGCAGCTGAGGACTTTGACCTTGACGACGAACCTGTAGACATGGAAGATGCACTACGTGCCACCAGTATACTTGATTCTCTCATCAGTCTATACCACGTCCCCCTGGAAGAGACCCTGACTCTTGACCAAGGCATGGAAATGGCATTCTACATGGCACAGGACAAAGCACTAGGAGCGGCTACACGCCGTCCAGGAGATGCGCCTCGGACACACTGGGAAGCCTTCGCAGGACCAGATGGCGAACACTGGCAGACCGCAGCACAGGTTGAGATTGACGCTCTAACCACCAATGGCACTTGGGAACTAGTCGAACTACCAGAGGGACGAAAGGTTGTCGGATCACGATGGGTCTTCCTCATCAAACGAAAGGCAGATGGCACAATTGACCGCTACAAGGCTCGACTTGTCGCCAAGGGATACTCCCAAATGCCTGGAGTAGACTACGATCAGACATGGGCACCTGCATCTCGTCTCACATCAATTCGCGCGATCTTCGCCCAAGCCGCCATGGAAGGACACTTCATCGAGACCATTGACGTCGACAATGCCTACCTCAACGGAACAATCGAGGAGCAATACGAAGTCTACATGGAGCAAGCGCCAGGGTTTGAGATCAAGAATCCAGACGCAAAGGGACGGAGATGGGTGTGCCGGCTGAAGAAGGGTTTATATGGCTTGAAACAGAGCGGACGACTATGGTACCAAAAGCTAGCATCAGAGCTTGAAGCAATCGGATTCACCCAAATAAAATCTGACCCGGCTATCTATGTCTGGGAGATGGATGGGACCCGCATTGTTGTACCAGTCTTCGTCGACGACATTACCATAACCTCGAAAAGCCAGGAGAAGATCCAATGGCTCAAGGACTCCCTTGCCAAGGTCTTCAAGATCAAGGATCTCGGACCCACCTCGTACCTGCTTGGAATCAAGGTTGACTACGACCGCGAGAACCGAGTCATGCGCCTATCCCAGACTCAATACATCCTCGACATGCTTGCGCGATTCAAGATGGAGGACTGCTACCCAGTAGGAACTCCAATGGATCCAGGAAGCGGTGCTACTCTCACCAAGTACATTCCAAACAAGGCTGACGACGAGATGATGAAGAACGTCCCATACATGAATGCCATCGGCGCCCTGATATACCTTATGATTGCGACACGCCCTGACATTGCCTACGCTGTTGCCAAACTAGCCCAATACAACTCCAACCCCGGACCTATGCATTGGAAAGCAGTCAAGCACCTATTCCGTTACCTCAAGGGAACCAAAGATCTGAAGCTCACCTATCGTAACAATGGTAGCAAGATGTCTTCGGAACTCTTTCAAGCGTACAGCGACGCAGATCATGCTGGGTGCCTTGACACGCGACGATCCACATCTGGATTTGTCATTAAAATGGGATCAGGAGCAGTTAGTTGGTCGGCAAAGAAGCAATCGACGGTGGCAGACTCCTCAACAGAGGCAGAGTACGTCTCTGCGTCGAGCGCTGGAAGGGACATCATCTGGATGCGCACACTCCTGAAGGAACTTGGTCACGACGTCTCTACTCCCTCACCACTCATGGTCGACAACCAATCCGCACTCAAGGTTCTCCGGAACCCAGAACTCCATAGCCGAATGAAGCACATCGATATAAAGATGCATTGGATTCGGGATGCTATCAAGCGAGGCGACATTACTGTTCACTTTTTATCTACTACCGATATGATCGCCGATATATTTACTAAACCTTTACCCAAACCTGCCGTTGAACGTCATCGACTTGCTCTTGGACTCGAGTAAATACAGAGACATTACATTGAGGGGGTGTGTTGGAAGACAATGCTCATGTCAACTCTATCTCTACAAAGAATACCTCTATTTCGAACGTTTTACTTATCTTCTATTGTTCTACAGAGAACAACAAGCACCTTGTATTATTCCCATTATACTCGCACTTATTGTTCTCTTATCTCCACCTTATCTCCATTCACTGCTATTGTTCTCTACTTATGGAACGTCTATTGTTCTTTCCTATTGTTCCGCATATAGGTTATCTATTGTTCTCCACAGTATATAGTCCACACTGTAAGTGGGTGAGTCCCCATCGAACTCTCCCCACTTACAGGTGCGTATCTTGTATACCCTACTTACTTCCAATCTAACATCGAACTCTCCCCACTTACAGTGGGTCATACTTGCATCGTTCTACATTCCTTCCTGTCAGCAGGTAGCTGGACTCCCTCTGCTGTCGGTAAGTTGTAGCCCCTCCTTGTAGGGATATTGAAAGCTTACCTTCCCTAAGCTGCTTAGCCTTGACATGGGATAGGGCGTTCTGAATAGTGGGCGCCCGTGTTTGCTTGTACGCAGTTTCGTTCCGAATAAAATTCTTGACAAACTTGACAGACCGGCCGTGCTTGCTTGCGAGGGCTTCTACGGCATCATGCTCACGGCCGAGATGGTTACTGACGTCCTCGTGAAACCTCTCAGTGTCCAAGCGAGACTGAGCTTGTCGAATCTGTGTTGCGCGTATCTGTGAGTCTGTCTTCTTTGGCTGGCTGTTGGCTCGAGGAGGTATAATCTCTTTCTGGGGGTTCCGAGCAGCGTATGTTAGGCTTGTGGCGACATCGCAATCTTTGTCTTCCATGGTAGATATGTGCAGTACAAGGAGAGCAGAAGTCAGTGCAGGACAGCAAGAGATAAGACGCGTAGAGGCCAGCGCAACTTTGTGAGCAGGTGAATTTTTGTTGTTTTGATCGCTTACTCCTCATCTGCCGCTTAGCCCCAGCCTCAACGCCCAATCGCCATTTACCAGGCCGTCTCAAAATGCGAAACAAGGCTACTGGGCCAAGGGCCTCGAAGCCAGCCGTTCCCCCGTTTCAACCAGTAGTGAAGCAAGAGCCCCAGTTCAACTCAGAGGGGCTGAAGCACAATGTGGTCGCGCCCCAATCCCATACTCAGGGTCTCCCCAATGCAACCCCGCAACAAACAGAAAATTCTACGCCAAAGCTCAAGTTTGAAGACGCCTTTGGAGATGGATGCGTAAAGGGTCTGCCTTCCAAGGGGATTGAGCAGGATGATCGTGCGTGCCTACTCTAAGTTCTCTCCTTCCCCAATACCTGAGCACTCCCCTGCCCGCCCTCTCTATAAAAAGAAATGAAGATGAGCCCACGACACACCACTTCCCTCCAGTTGCCCACCCTTCCATGCACTATCCACACCTCCAGACCGGATGGCCATCGCTGCTGTGCCCCTCTGAAGCTGGATGGGAAATCCTTCGGGTTCAGGATGGAAGATATCACAGGCACGTACATTCATCTTCCTCAACGTTCCTTCCCTAACTGAATCACCTATGGTATAGAGGAGAGGTGGAGGCATATATTGATGGATTATTATGGCCCCCATGTCTTTGAGCCTGGGTTTTTCAGTGATTCGGACGATGAGGATTGGGCGCCTCCTCCTCCTCCTCCAAACCAACGCCGGTACCCTCCTAAACCCTGGGTTGACGTTTAACGGCCTGTATTTATGTAATTGCGGCATCTTGCTATTTACATACAGCTAATCTACGTCAATTGGCCCTGCCCCATACTCCCAAGTGCCCGCAAGAATCTCCGACGTCGTACTCCATAGTCCAAGCCCCATCTTCCACCGTAAAGGTTTGCGAGCAAGCATATCAGCATAGCTCTGGGGGTTCTGCTCACGGAGCTCGTTCTCCGTTCGGAAGCCGTTGTCAACGTAGCGGAAGAGTGCACCTGGAGAGTACTGGGTGAAAGATGTCCGGGTCTCCCCCTGCTGTATGCCAGTATTTCCATGCTCAAAAACGGCAGAAGGGAGGAGAATCTGAGCTCCAGGTGGGAACTCAATAATTAGTCGAAGTTCCTTTATTACTAGATGTCCGCCTTTCCGTGGATCGTATTTTCCAAGCGCCGTTACCACACAGAAGCCATAGGCACAGTTCATTGCATCGCGATGGCCGTGGGTGATCACCTCGGGGCCCATGTTCAAGGCGCAGGCACAGAAGGCGCTTCTTGTGAAGTTGGGCCTGAGATTTGGGCAATGTTGGCGAGTGGCCATGGCCCGTCGGTGAAAGTGTTGGTATACCTTGGGGTGGTAAAGATGAAGAGCCGCTGGGCCGACGGCGAACGTAAGCATAGCGAAGGAGAAAAAATAAGGAGAGTAACTCACCACTCTGTGCGTGAGCCAAACGCTGAACGCTGGGGTTGTCGAGAAGTTGCTGGACCAGTCCCTCGTGGCCTCTGTTCTGGAGGTTGTACGGTTTGGAAGGGCCGTGCCCATAGCACATGCCTGCATTGAAGGCAGGAAAGCGGCCCCGTTTAGGATTGACAGGGGCACTCAGTCCTACCTCTGCGCCGGCAGAACACAGAGCGGCGTGGGCGTCCTCACATGCCTGGTCGTACGTCGGGTCGTCGGGCCGTCCGACGCAGACCACAACGGCCACCCCGGTTTCGCTTTCCTCAATGATGATAGACTCCCTTGAATTATGGGAACTGTCAGTATGGAAGGGATGCCTGGAAAGGGCATGAGGGACTCACTTGCCATCCCACTCCAGGTAGTCCCATCCATCCTTCAGCAACTCCTCCAGAACAAACCCCTCCTCCTCCCCCGAGTTGGCAGTGAGCGCCTCATAGCCTGTTTTATTGGAAGGCAGGGAGGGGAGATCAAGAGGCCGAGGCACAGACCCACTTGACGCGAGCTTGGCCCGGGCTATCTCCAGAGGTGGGCGGCCAGCCTCTTCAAACGCGCGCTCCTTGTTGTTCTTGACGTGCTTCTTCTTCCGCACCTTGTTATGCACAGTGTGCGGCTTGGGTGGCGGCAGTTGGCTGAGTGGCATCGGGGCAGCGTTTGTAGGGGAGCATGCACGGGTAGAGGAACTGGCGGAGGAGAGTCGGGGGCGTTTTGGCGAGGAGTTGGCGTCAGAAGATGGGGCAGCGTTGAAGTTCAGACCTGCCGAGCCCAGGCTGCGCTTCTTGCCTTTATCTACAGATTCAGGCGCAGCGGGGACGTTGGTATTGGGCGGAGAACGGGTGGAACAGGGGTCAAGGAGGAGAGAAGGGGAGGTGATGCTGAAGGAAGAGGACAAGACGCGTCCCCATATTGTCACGTTCTGGTCGCGATGGAGCTTAGCGCCGCTGGCGCTTAACGCAACTGCATCCGGACTCGTGTGGGATTCTTCGGATAAGGTGGCGGCTTGGACAAGCATCCCTATGGGGACACGACGAGCACATACGCGCGAGTATACTCTACCCGAACGCGTGCTGGCCTTAGTTACATGGTCAGAGGCAAGAAGAAAAAGACGGAGAGGAGAAACACGCACATAGGACGACATCCCAAACTCCCAGCAGTCTACAGGCGTGCAAACGCCGTCAGCCCGACAACGGGACTCCCACCAGCAACAGAGGCCCTTCCAAGGGGCAGAAAACGCGTAGGCAAAGCGCAGAGGAAAGGCGCCAAAGGGAACACGCGCAACCCACAACACACCCGCGACCCTGGTTTGGGTTCTAGCCGACAGTGGTTGAGGTTGTGGTTTTGAAGGTAGAGTGGGCGTTGTTTGGGATCTGGGATGTAGTGGAAAGAGAGAACGACGAAAATTGTATTCTCACCATGAATTTCAGACTCAGAAATGAGCGTGGGGGTATGGCGGGGAATCCAATTGTGGCATTGAAGGCGCCAGAGAGGCTTAATTACCGTGGGAACGTCGTGTCGGTGCGCCTTGCTTTGCCCGGAGGCAACTTTACTGTGCCATACCAGCACACCTATGGCAATTGACGCTTAGTTGTTTTCGAATTTGGCATCTGAAATTTATGCACTCTCGAATGATATCAGTATCAAGGCGCATAGTGCAGTCTTTAAAATCTAAGACGACGGCGCAACTTGATTTCCAACTATCCTATGTGATATCAGACCAGATCGCGGCTTCTTTGCGTACCACCACCATGCCGCGACCAAAAATTTACAAGAACAAGAAAGAGAGACAAGAGGCGCAACGCAGGTATAGCCGCAAATACCATGAAACGTGCGTCCGGCGTGAAATTCCCTTCAATTTATTTGTGTTGAAACAACAGAGGCCACTGGGCGCCGTGCAGTCATAAAGATCAAATTAACGAGCAGCGTCGAGAGGCACATGCTATTGCGAAGAAAATGTGAGTAAGTTTCATGCCTTTAAAACTAATTGATTCCTAATTAAATGGGCTTAGAGAGTTGAGAAAAGTCGCAAGGGCTGAACAGCAGGGATTGCAGGCCCAGACCAGCCCCAAAACATCGGAAAGGACAACGAGGTAACTTGATGAGGCCCGCTTCAAGGTACAAAAGGAACTGACGCGTATCCCATTACTCAGAGATACAGCCACCCTTTCCCCTCAAAAACAGGCCCACGAGCTTCGAGCTCGCTTTCGCTCTCTTGTCCAGAGGACTCCCAAGGAGTTTCTCATGTCAATTTGCATGGACTACGAGAAGGCCCGCCACGAGAACCTCAAAGCGGCCCGCTATGCGATTGAAAAGTGCATCAAAATGTTCGCCCACCTGATGGATAGTGCCAAGGACCTGAAGTCTGACCGTGGTGTGGAAGAGGGAGTCGGCAAAGTTGCTTCCAACCTCATTGAGCAGACGCACACTATTGTGTCGTGGTTGGAGGAAGTTCAAGATGCAAGTTCGAAGAACCCTGCATCTGTCATGGTGCGCTTTTGGATGGAAGATTTTGCCTTCCTCAAATAGGGTGTACATAGGTAGCAGGACAAAACACTACAGCGTTGCTACAGCGTGCCCGGAGTGTGCTTGGAGTGATAGCTCAAAGCGCGGTATTTCGGAATGTTAAGGGGCCACTCCTACCACAGGATAGAATATAAAATTGATACAGGATTTATAAATGCACGCCGAAGCATCAAAGGCAATACGCGCCTGCCTCTATCAGTCCTCAGACTCCTCACCCAAAGTCATGAACGAGCGCTTAAGTGTGGGATGCGGCTGCAATGACAAAGCGCCCAAATATTCAGACTATCGCCGCTGGGGAGGATATTGTATATGTATTTGGGAAGTATTAATCATTAAGGTGTGTAGAAGGAGCGGTGGGCAGACGCGCTGTCTAAGTTGTAGGAATGAGAGTCGTGACTTGAAGTTGGTCCCGACACGCTTCGAGTATTGATTTCTCACGCATTATCTATCTTTTTGCTTTGTACTCCCACTGTGGCTGAATTGTGCGAGGCTCTCGACTCCCGCGTGGGATCTTCATGGGGTCTGGAAAGGCCAGGAATGCTGTTCTGAAGGGATCCAAGTCCTATTCCCATGGCAAACTCGGTGCACACAGCCTGAAGAATGTGCGGGATCGGGTCCTTGGGCGCGCGTTGAGCGGGAAGGCACAGGCGAAGCTCGACGCCGAGATCATAAGGGATTCCCAACAAGGTGAGCCGTCCACTCTAAGCGTGCGAGAGACTTGAAAATATAACGATTGGCACGCCTCAGCTATGCGGATCCGCCAATTGGGCGCCAATGGAACACCCTCTCACCTAGACTCCGAGCCGACACCATGGATGGACAGCACGGCACACCTGGGCGACCTCAGCGGGTATAACTCAGATTTCTCCGACACCCAAGGAGAGGGTGTAAATGCTTCGTCAGGTCGGAGAGCAGAGGAGGACAACGTGTTGCTGCAGGACCGGGAAGAGGTACAGAAGTCCCGGTGCGTTGAACTATCACCCCAATACCTGTTATAGGGACCCATGTTCTGGATAGGCGTCGCTATGAAGACACGAGGACCAGATGAGATCAGCTTCAGAAGCAAACCAATGGTTTTGAGGCCCAGCTGAATCATCTGGTTGACACATATATGCGCTGGGTACACGACCTCGGAGACAAGGGCTTAGGCACCGCAATTCCACCCACTCTCAATCTTAATGCACAGGGAAAGTATGAAGTCCAAGTGCTAGATGTATTCAGTAAGTCATCTTCTGCCCATTACTGCTGTGCGCAGGTTGTGAAACGTACACCTAGGCACATACCGGCATTTTGTGGACTTATTGCCATCTGACAACACGCCTGCATGCGCCTTCCTACGACACGGCCTGGTGCCCAGTTCACCCTTCTCCCCCGCGTATGCCGTCACCATACGTGCACTTGAGGTCTTCCGCACCACACACCTGCGCTGCCCACATCTCGCCATTGAGCCTTTTGTAAAGGCACTCTGTGACCTTTACGGAGTGTCGTACCGCCCCCCACTTCGACGCACCTTCTCAGCATGCTACGATCTCTATCTGCAATTGCGAGAGGAAGTAGAACGGAAGGTTATGATAAGACTCCAGCGGACGGGGTCTTGGGAGAGGAAGAATGCGTGCCCTGCATGTACGTACGAGCTGAAGGGTGAGGGACCTCTTCTCTTCCGAATTCTTGTAACTATGGACGGAAACGACTCACTCAAGAGAATCTTGCGTTGAGTGCTCGACCTGGCGCTCCAGGACGATGAAGAGCCTGAGGCCGGTTCCAGTTCTCGGCAACCAGGGCCTCAAGGTGGTAGGAGTGAGCGCATAGACGAACGGTCTGTGTCTAGTGGTGTTTACCTCGAGCGACCTGCAGTGGACAGGTACCAGCGTACAAGCCCTGCTCAGCCATCTCAACCCAACCCACTGGCGAAAGGGAAGGAGAAGGAAGTGCTTGGCGACGCCGAAAGCCCATGTGCGGGGCGATGGTCTAATATGAGTACAGAGGCAACCGGGAAGAGCTGGGCAATCTTTGATGAGACTGGCATATTTTTATGCCTGTGTCGCCATGGGTTTGCCCTTGCCGTATGTGACATGGTCCAGAGCGGAGAACAGTACGTTGGATATCATTTTTGAACACTTCGCATTTTTGTACTCACATGAAACACCCAGGGCGAAGTACCCTTTGGCTGTTGTTGAGGCGCTCCTTGATGCCTTTGGAGATAGGATCGGTTGTGGCTACGACATCGGGTGTCAGTTCAGCACCACCCTTCGACAGAGTGATCTCGGGCAGCGTGCGATAGAGCAAGGTTTCCGATGCCTAGTCGGCTCATTTCACGGGCATGCCCACAACCGACTATGCCAGCTTTCACACCTTGCAACATACGTCAGAGGAATGGGTTTGGAGGACCTTGAGGGTTGCGAGCGCCTCTTCTCCAAATCGAACGCACTCGCAGCTGCGTTGCGGTATATGTCTGTCTTCCACCGGAAGCAGAGGATTGCACGATACATTCAACACAACAGCAACTTCGAAGTATCACAGAATCTCAGTAAGCTGTCACTCCCTTCCTCAATCACTCGAGTTTGAACACCATGAGTTAATTATGACAAACCTCAGGTAAATTTATCGTCGACAACTACAAGCAAGCCCTCGAGATCCTTGAGGGTGAGGCGAGTGTCCTGAACGCCATGCAGAGCCGAGGAATCCAGGCTACTGACTTTGAGAGGTGGATTGAAGAGGAGCGTGCCTATCTGTCTGGACTGAAGAAGGAGCCAGAAGAAGAGACACTCCAAATCACATATTATGAGCAGCTGGTGAAACTCGATGCCATGAGGTGAGCTTTAGTTTGGACCTTTCCTTTACCTTTTCAGTGGATATCTTATGGGCCTTACACCTTCCGGGCGGAATTTCGAGAGTATAACGAACGAATTCCATCACTACGACCCCCAGAAAGCGTCGCAAACAGCTAGTTCATCTGGCAAGCGAAAGCTAACGCCTGAAACAAGGTTCCGACACGCGCAAGAATCATACGACCGCATCTTGCTCGCCGTCCAAGCAATTGAGGTCAAACTCCAGGTCCAAGCACGCTGGGTTCAGACGTCCGACGAATACAAGGCGGCAGAGACGCTCTTCCGCCATCGGTACTACCAGCGTTGTGTTGACGAACTTGAAGGCCTGGTGGTTTCTCGAATCTTCGAGCTTACAAAAATGAACATGGCACAAACCGGTGAGGAAAGCCTTTGGTGCTGTTTCACACGTGCCCTAGCAGTTGGCTGAATTCAAAACAGGGTACAAGCTGCGAAAGCATATTGCAGGCGCTTTGCAACAGCGCTCTCAAGCCATTCGGAATGCCTTGGATCGATATAACAGCGCCGCTGTTGCACTCCGTCCTCCTGCCCCGAAGCTGTCTTGGGACAAGGTCGTTGAGTACGCATTTCTGGCCGACTTTGATATCTTGCGGGACTCGAGGCAGGATGTTCGACACCGACCATGGGCACAGCCAGCCAACCGCATGCTGATGGACAAGTACTTCAAGATTCAACGCGCGCGTGAAGAGGTCGACCGACTTAATATCGAAGTCAAGCGCGTTTTGACCCACATTCAAGATGAAGAAAACTACCTACTCGCAATTGAAGAAGACACACACCAGATGGACCCGACTCTGGCGTTCCACATCAGTAATTATCGCCTGGAACGCACGCGCTACTCCGACCTCCACATCCGCCGCCTCAACAAGCTGACTGGGCTCAAGGGATTTACCGGGGACATCTTACCAGGTGAGAGCATCGACCCTACCCTTCGTGAAGGCAGTAGGCTGCTCCGACCCGACTCCTCCAGTATGGCGGTTGATCCTCGCCAACCAGCAGGTGAGGTTTGGGTGGATGAACCCTACTCATCTATCAGCGGGGCAGGAGTTAATTCTGCTTCGATGGCAGTTGAAAAGGAGCAGGGTCGGGGCGGGGCCGTGGGTCCTCTGGAAGAGGAGGAGAATGACGACGCCCTCCTTGAGACGCAATTTCAGATATTTTCTATCGCTGGTGATGACCTGGGTTCGAGGCCTCCGCTGGGGTTTGGGGAGGTGTAAGCCCACCAGTAGAAGGCAAGGCAGACCGGGTTTGAGTTTGAAGCGCAGTACTAGCCCGCAGGGTAATAATCAATACACTCCTATTTCAAATAGATAGGCCTTACAGCTTTCGTGCCCTACTGGCATCTCATGACACGGCCTCGTGCGCAGCCCCGAAAATATAACTATTCTGCTATGCACTACAATGTCACACCGGCACGCCGATGCTCGCCGGGCAAGCTCATTGGCCGGGAAGTCATGCATATCACGACTATACATTAAAATAGGATCCCTAGGCCTACGCTACTGCAAGATTAAAATTGGTGGTGCTTGGACCCAGCGTCGAGCGGGGGTGGAGCAGTGCCATCAGACGCCGCCGCCGCCCTGACCGACACCGAGCGCCCTGGGACCCGATCATTACCTCCGGAGCCCCCTGAGCCGGACCCCCTGACCTCCCACCCTACCATACACCAAGTCCCCAGGCGGGAATTAGCCAAGAAATAACGAAGAAAGAGGAACGAGGCCAAACCGAGCCTAACTAGGCCCGTAGGTGCACCACACCTACTGGCCTAACTAGGCCCGAAACTTGGTGATCTCAGGTGCTGCTCGGTTGGTTGGAAAGAGACGCTAGTGTTCAAGCTTCAAGGTGCGGCCACCAGTGGGGACCCGAAGGGCTGCTGGTGCCAGCGCATTTGGGCCACAGAGAGGGGGAGCAACGGAGGTCAGGGGGCATGAATTTCGGTGGGAGGGGGAGACGTGGGCAGGGGCAATAGGGAGTAAGGCCAGACAAGAACGGGGTCCAAGCAGCTGTCGAGCGCCGAGAGGGTTGGGCCATTTTGTGGCTATGGCCATTCAAGGTTCGCAAAGGTCTGGGAGAGAGCGAGAGCCGGGAGCATATTGGACGTTCGAGCCTGAGATGACGAGCCGAGAGCAGCGATTCGGCAGTGCATCGTATCGATGGATTGAGGTCTGTTTCGTTGATGTCTCCTATTGCTCGACAGGAGGTGTATGGGTGCCATATGCGCCGTGGCAAAGTCTCCTGGATTTTGGGGAAAGCCGCTTTGGCCGCCGTTGAGTCGGACAAAGTAAAATCGCTGGAGGTCCGCCGCAGTCGAATCTAGGAAGGGGTTTCATAACCACAGGGTTGGTCTTGATTCCTCTGTCTCAAATCGTTGCATAGGAGGCGGAGCTTTGGATCCTGAGAGGGCGTTGAGAAAGGTAGAGCCGTTTCAATTGCGGTGGGGAGGCGAACTTGAACATGGGAAGCAGGAAGAGAAATGCAACACACCTATGTAAGCCCAGCCGCGACTCGGAGCTTCCTCGGCATCCCCTGTCAGCCAGTGATCCCATCAACCATGCCGGCAAGACGCGGCACGTCCAAGCCAACCTCGGAAGCGCTCAGGCTTACTCAGAGCTCTCACCCCGTCCCGTCTTTTCTGGTGCGTCATTCCTCCTCCTCCCTGAGCTCGTCGCTGGGCTAACCATTGCTTGGGTCCTCCTTCTCCTACTATCCGTGGTTCTCATTTACCTTTACTGGCCGCTCCATCGACTACTCCTTGACATTGACTGTCCCATACCGTCCTCCCCCCTCTCCCTGCCTCCCTGCCTCCTTCCCGGTACCCGTCTCTTCAGGCATAGAAAAGCAGCCATGGCAGCCCCACCAACCTCCCAAGCCATCAAAAGCTTGTACCACAACATGCTCCGCTCAAGCCAGGGCTTCAGCAGCTACAACTTCAGGGAGTACTTTATGCGGCGGACAAAGGATACTTTCCGGGAGATCCAGGTACGTTTTGGGCATTCCTTCCTACTGTGCTTTTGAGGTAGAGACGGTCTGACGAATGCCCCTTACCCTTTTCACCAACCACCTCCCCTCCCCGGCTCGACGTCACTCACCCATTTCTCCACACACTCCCTCACCTATACACCCTACACAGGCCGAATCCGACCCAACCCGCCTCTCGACGCTCTACGCCGCCGCCCAGCGCGAATCCGGCGTCATCCGCCGGAGCGCCATCGTCAACCAGCTGTACGGGGGACCGAAGCTCGCTGTTGAGCTTCAGGACAAGGAGGTGGAGGCGGGTGAGATGGAGGGGAGGGCGCTGGAGAGGGGGTTGGATAGGGGGAATAACTAGGTTGAGGCTAGGGGAGGAGGAGAGGGGTCGATCGAGAGGACGTGTGGGTTGGAACTACGGGTTGGAGCACGACTCTGAGCAAAGAGCTGTGGAATGTGTTTGATCTGAAGAAGTAGAGGAGGCGGGTTCTAGGAGGACGGACGGAGGAGATCTGCGTAGTACATCGAAGGAGGGAGAGGCCCTCTCCATCCCTGTAACACCCCAAAACCCCAAGACACGAATCGACATACCGTCGGCACGAGGCACGCATGCAGCCTCGACCAAGTACACATGCTCTCACAAGTACCGTCTAAATACGGCTCCGCTTACGAAGAGCAGGGATTATTAGATTCTTTTTGATTACTTCTAATACACTAATGCACCACATCACGGTGATGTACCTACACCGCCCATCCTACTTGAGCCTTTACCAAACCCTCCACCAACTCTTTCCCCTCCCCTCCTTCCCACCCACCTCTTCTACCCGCTCCACATGACTCGCCTCCGCCACCGTTGGCGGGTGCACCGACCCCGTCGTCGCTCCCACCGCGCCCTTCTCATGCTTAACCACCGTCGGTCCTTTCACCACCCTCTGGCTCCCCAACACCTCTTCCTCTTTCGCAGCGACCTCGGCTTCGCGTAAACGTTCGGCGAATTCGGCTTTCTCGAGGTTATCTTTGGACTGTCGTTGTTTGAGTAGCTGGAGGATCTTGGAATCTGTCTTGGCTAATAGAGCGTCTTTGTCTTGTTGTGTGGACGAGGGAGAGGCGAGGGTGAGGATGAGAGCGTCGACGCTCGATTCCAAAGCGGCGTTTTCTTCGCGTTGGCGTTTGAGTGCCATGCTGCCGCCGACGAGGGCGACGAGGGTTAGGCCTTGGAGACCTGTGTATTATTTGGTTAGTACGATCTATGACCTTCACCGATATGAACCCAAGCTCCGTGGTCACAACCACAGGTGAATCGAAGAGGGAGAATGAAGGACGAAGAGGAGGAGACTCGCCTACACGTGCCCGCATCCAGTAGTTCATTGATTTCGATTTTCCCTGCCGCATCTTGACGGCGGACATGGTGAGTGCTAGGGTGGTGGCCAGGCAGCCTGAAGAGTCCACGAGGTCCATGTTTAGATTGAGAGGGGGGTAGGTGGGAAGGTGGAAGAGGAGGGCGATGGAGAGGGATGGGGAGCAGAGAGAGTGGGTGCGAGATGGAGGATATGGGGAGGATGGTGGGGGTAGGAGATAGAGAGGGAAGATAGGGTAGATGAAGTGTGGAGAAGAGAGGGGGCGAGCGGACAGAGAATGGGAGCGGGAGGAGGAAGCAAGGGCAGGCAACGAGGCGAGGCAAGGACAACGGAAGCGAAGCCAGTGTGAATTCAGGAGAGTCATCGAGTCGAAACGGAAGAGCAAAGAGAGGCAGACCAACATCAGTCAACGCCAGAAACTGGACAGAAGCTGGAGGTGACGCACCAGCAGGTACCCAGGGATTCTCCTTGAACTTCCTGCTGAACTTCTCGGTCCATGTTTCGTAGCCATAGGGGTATGGGTTCATCGGTGGGGCCGACATCTTCTCTTTCTTCCTTTCCGGAGTTCTGCAAGTAGTTTTGAGGGAGGTAGAATGTGGAGGGATAGAGTCGAGCTTGAGTCTGTGGTGCAGAGCGTGATTCAGTTGCAGCAACGTCGTATGAACCACAGAACGCTTATTTAGCCTGCAGCAAATGTCTAGAGGAGTTTGTGACTCCTGTGCAGAGAAGAGGGTCCAAGGTCGTGGTGGAGCGGAGGAAGGCGCGTCGACTGCCATTGGGTCTGGGCGCTTGGGTTTGATTGCCGGATTTGATATGTCATCATCGAATTTTAATTGGCCGGCTTTGCTGTTGAACCAAGTTTTGCTTGGGCTCGTTCATATCTCTTGATCTCGACCCTCATCTCCCTCACCGCCTCGGCTAGGGATACCACACAGACCATGGCAGCCACGATATCGATCAAAGTAGAGTTCAGCGGCGGGCTCGAGCTCCTCTTTGATAACAAGCGATCGCACAAGCTTTCCTTGTCTCCCATCGTCCCCCTGAACAACGACACAAAGAAAGATCTAGTCGTAGCTGAAGGGGAGGGGAAACCGACGGACGTGGCGTACCTCATTGCGTACCTGCGGGACCATCTGCTGCAGGAAAGGGCAGAGCTGTTCGAGGAGGGTGGGACTGTGTACGTTTCCCCTCCCTCTGTTACCCTTTCCGTCATTCCACTTTCGTTTCGTTTGTTCACTTACACATACCTCCATCGAACACCTGGATGACTCAAACCCACTACAGCCGACCCGGGATCCTCGTCCTCGTGAACGACACTGACTGGGAACTCGAGGGCGAGGGTGAGTACGCGGTGCAGGATGGGGACGAGATAGTGTTTATCTCGACGCTCCACGGAGGCTAGATCGCGTTGGTCTCCAATTTCTACGGAGGCGAACGATTTGGTCCTTCATCCATCCCCGTATCTCTCGCCCTCTCTCCAGAGCGCTTCTCCAGTTTACGACCAGGAACGCGATGCTTCCAACGCCGACATGACAGTCCCCCGTCTTTCTCGCCGAAACTCATTCCTCCCATAAGCCAAAGCCCGACTGCCCACCCCATTCATACCAGAAATATACCTCTCCCTTGCTTCGAGCCTCGCCTTACTTTCGCCGAATATTTCCACGCCGGCGAGCGCGCTTTCAAAAGACACTGGATAGCTCGGGAGAGGGAGGCGAAGCAGCCTCTCCTTATCTCTCTACCTCACTTTCGCTTACCCGACGCGGGATGCCGGGGAGCGCTTCGAGCGATGCACGAGGTAGTGTCGCTCGTGTTTAATCAACTTAAAGTCCCCATTCGACGGGATGTTGTTTTCGAATAGTATCAGAAGCAAGCGCATTCCACCACCTTTCGTTGCATGTCCCAACGCAGAATGCTGGGTTGACTTAGACCGACTCTGGGAAACCGCATGTGTCCCCGAACCCGAACGAAGGCAGCTCGAGCTTGCTTCGCTTTCCCTTGACCTGTCTGGGAGACAAATCCGAGTATGCATGTCACGATAGGGACGAGATGGGCCAGGTTCGTTCGCCGTTCGAACGACATCGTTTACTCTATCGCAAGATCTGCGTCCATCTGCGCCTTCGCTCGATTTCCCATCCCATACCATCTCCCTGGCTTCCTTCCATCCCCCGAAGTACCTCTTCTTAGTTTTTACATCCTCCCACTCTCTCCTTGCTCGAATCTCGGGATACCCATCACAACCTATAATCTCTACACCCTTCACACCAACCGCACCTCTTTGGACCGCCGCACCCACTTTCGCCGAACCTCGCCCCTTTCACAGGCCGAAGCTATAAAGCCAATACTCACGATCCATTTACCCTCGAACGTCATCACATTGAAACACATTGATAACTCCCGATCCTTTCCCTTCCTTCGAGCCAAGGTCACTCTTCCTCGTTTAACTAAGCCGGGGCCCTCGCACAATACACGAGGTAGTGCTGCGAGGGGACGCCTTCCTAGGTAATTGCCGCAGTCTACCTGTGGAAACGCATTTCATAATTACTCATGCCAAAGAAGTCGATCAACCATCCGGGTCCCACTTCTCCGGTCCCAGCAGCCCTCTTCCGGCGCTAGTTTCTTTCAGCGTGCCCTAATAGAAGATAGCGATACACTCCCGGGGGACAATCAGGGCATACCGCAGCTTCGGTGCAGGCCCCATGGGCAAGGCGTCATTCTCGAAAAGCGCCCGGGTAGGCGCCTGCATTCCGGCTTTAGGCGCGTGTATGTGATCTGGGATTATTGTCCAGCCAACTCTTCATCTCTTCGACAAGGGCAAGGAAGGGACCCATGTCTCTGGCGCGATCTGGACGAGTACACAAACGGGTTTGATTCGCCCTTCCCTAGTTTGGCGAAGAGGCGAAGAGTATTTTTTGCCCCACGATGGGTGCGGGATTCCGTAGGTCCCCTCCCTCGCCGGTTGAAGGATTTCGTTTGCTCGATCACAAGGCGCTTTGACCCATTTTCTCGTTTCACACTCCACCGCGCCACCTCATCGCCCGCCCCACCAGCACGCCGCCCTCATGTCGTTCATTCCACTTTTTATTCCTAATTTTCCTTCATCTCGCTGTGAGCGTCCCTTTTATTATAGATTATCCAGATCCCATTAACCTCATCGTTCCGACCCTTGCATATTAGAGCAATGCCGCACTTCATCCCCCTCCCACGCCCCAACATCACTCGCCCACTCTCAGCGCGACCGAGCTTGACGAATCAACTCACCCTTATTGGACACAAGCGAACGGCCCCATAGCCTTGCCCGCCCCCTACCCTCCAAGACCCCAACCAGAAATAGGCGACAGATCGAGGGTAGATGGAAACTGGGAGGCGCCCCATGGGGTAGTCACTCGTGCTTCGCCCTGCCTCCCTCATATCGGATCGATCGCTTCGAACTGCCGGGAAGGCGCTTCTGCATGAAGCTGAATTGGAGGTAGGATGGGCTGGCGTATATGCACAGCAATTTTCGGGAGCACTCGTGTGGAGAAAGCTGCGAGCGGAGGGACGAGGAATTCGCTTAGAGTGGTTCGGGAGAAGGATGGGTCGAGGGTGTGAAGCTGTAGCGTGCTATGCAGGAGGCTCCAGCGCACGTACCCAGGGTAGAGTGCGATTGTATCGTGGTTTCCGCTACACTGCGTGAGGCGACTCCTTTTCAAGTGGGTGTTTCCTGACTTTTGATTTAGGGTTCAATGTTTCCCTTAGAACCCTCACCATTCACACCGACGAGGAGAAGCCCGGAGAAGTTCGACTGCGCTTGTTTCTTTAGGACCTTCTCCAACCCAAGAGGAAAGCTCAACTTAGAGGTCGCCGCGGGCCTACCATGGGCCCAGGTTATTGAACTTGGCCCCGGCAAAAAGGGCCACCCGCCGACGTTTTCGCAAAGGAATTCCGGACGACGCTCGTCTCATGTCATATGATGGATCGACGACAAGCCCTGAAGAATCTCTGCGGTTCGTTCCGCCGCGAGCCAAAGCTGTGGCTTTAATGGTGTACAGAACAGCAGAGGCGGAATTCCATGAACTTGACTCGGCCAGGGGTCGGCGGAAAGGGTGGAACGAACCTCAATTTTGAATGAGAAGTCACCACGCCCAAAGGGGATCGGTTGAAGGAAAGAGGGCGTGGCCAGGGCTTGGTAAGTATAAGTAGTCTGAGGTTTCGTCGGGGATGTTTGCACCACCCTTCTTCACCCCACCCCCTGTCTAGAGACTCACATCCCCCCTTATGGGTTCCCTCGTCTCCCGGTTTGCCGTTCCTGAGCAAGATGAGGGCCAACCTCATAGGGGTCCGGTCGTCTCTGACGTAGATGTCTACATCGTCACGGACAGTGTGAGCTGTCTAGACGCTGTTACGAACGTCTACTATGGGCACTACCGTGAACTGCCTGCGCGGTTCAAAGAGTACCGCTCTTTGTGCCGTCATGCTGAGGAAGGCATTGACGTTCGTGCGGTGCGTAATTATATGATTGAAATCGATTCGAAAAACTGACCTACCTGATCGACCCGTGCGTAACCAGACACTCATGAACGAGGCTCGCCTCCGCCGCCTCCATTGGACTGCGAAACACGTCCCCATCGCCGGTGTATACCAAGCAAATCTTGCTCTTGGTAGCCGCTCCTATCTCATCGAAGCACCATACCGTTACGTCGGGCTCAAGGAATACCTTGTGGCTCGTGCTGACATAGACCGCATATTGCTGGTAAGCTCTATTGGTGCTCTATTTACTTGCTCCGTGTTTGCTGAACCTTCTATGTGCCCAGCTGAAGGAGGCTCTGGAAATTGTAGAAGACCTCCACTCCAAGGGCTTGGTTCTGGGGACCATTCGACTCAAGACCTTCGTCGTCTGCCCTTTGGGGAGGCTCCTTCTTTCGGCATTCGACAGCATGTGCGTGGAGGACCCGAACTCGCCGTTCCGCCCGATCCCCAGTCCTTCATTGGATTCGATGGGATGCATGGCCCCTGAGCTCCTTCACTCGCTGAAGGCCGATGGGATCGCATGTCTGACCAAAGCGACCGACACTTACGCTGTGGGGTGTTTTGGGTATGAGGTAACGTCGGGCGTCTGTAGTGGCTAGCTTTCATATTCATAACTCATCGCCCTTCATAGCTACTCACGGACTCCACCCTTTTTTCGGGGAAGTACAGGGGGTACCCGACGCATATGGCCCAGTTCCAGCTAATCGACGATGTTGTCGACCTTGGGAAGCGTCCCGAAAAGCCCTCGATAGATGTCTGCGCCCGCTTAGGCCTGACAAACAAGGTCTGGAGTGTTCTTGAGGCGTGCTGGTCGACAAACCCATCCAGTGGGCCGTCAGTGCCTGAGATCCGCGCTAGATTTGAGTTTCCCTGATTAAAGACGCGTTCACGGCGCATGACAGCGCACGGTGTGTTGCCTACCCCATCTCCCGATAGCGTTCCGATCTCAACTACATATTCCTAGGCCGCGTGCCAGTTTTTCGAGCTTCCATGTGCACTATCTCCCCCTTCATTTGTGTTGTTCTCGCGGGTACCAGCAACGCAGGTCGCTGCTATTATAGTTTACAATCGACCTTGTTACGTATCCCATCCTTGCACTTCGACATCATCCACTTTGCCCGTCATTCAAAGGAAATGTAATAGTAGGTGCTTTGAACGTACTCAATGTAAGTATCACCGTCGGGTTTCTTATGGCGGAATGTGAAGGAGTCTCATACCTTTGCGGTGGCCGCAAGATCAGGGACCATGGAATGTTAACTTGTAAACATTAGGGCTTCAACCTCGGGTGCAGAGGGCCTCGGCTTCTTCGATGGATCATCAACGAGGGTTCGAGAATGTCATTTCCGCCGGAGAGGGTCGAGCGGTCTGGGGGTAGCGATCGGCATTCTTCTACATCTCAACCCCCCAATTGTTGCACCCTTGGTAGAACTTAAACGCCACCCGCTCTCCCTGACTTAACGAGAAGGTACAAGCCCTGCGATATACCGAGATGTTGGGTTTTGTCTCCCCGAATACTCCGAACCAAAATGAATCATCATAGGCATAAGCTTGGACTCCCGCTGAGGAATACTATTGCCTACTCTACACTACATACTCATCGCACCTACCCTTGGGTAGTTGGAGTATCGGCAACATGAGAAGCAAACACCTAGGCTTCCAATTCAAGCGACACACTGAGACTCCATATATGGGTGTCCCATTCTGTGTACGCGGATCTACGTGCTTCCCATGTTGGTACCCTGCATTGGTCCCAACTGTCGGGAAGAAATTTCCACATGAAGTAGGATGAGAGGTAAGGATAATTACTTTCCGAACACAGGGATTTCGGAGATGAAAATGGTATGAGAATGGAGTGTGATTGAAAGAATTCGTGTACAAGGTTTCCGGGGGAAGTTGGAAGGGAGCCAGAACGAAGAGGTTATAACGGGGCGGGGTGCTGCAGCGCATGTGCCCAGATAGAATGCGACTATATCGTGTGCTTTGCTCTTGAATTGGGCGCCGCAGCCAAAACCCTTGGTGATACCTGTTGAGGATGGTGATCCCAAGATCAATTGGTACACTCAGCATGACTCGGCGCTTACCAAATGGGCGCTCGCCAACTAGCGTGGTAGGTCCATGTGAGCCGCGAAGTCGCGTTATTGGACTTAGCGCTCAAACATATGAACTACATGCGACTCGAGTAATTGCAAAAGGTCGGACCACTCAGCGCCTAACCGCCAACTGGTGGCAGCGCGAGCGCCTATAGGTAATGACGCCAAGGCACATGCCCCTGAAACTCATCCGACTTCCGGAATCCGATGGTGGTTCCTAGATCCCGGTTGTCTGGTCTAGGCTTGCAGCTGCTTGCAGAGGGAATAAGAAATGTAGTGCCTCGTGGCGGCTATTACATACGTATCACCGTTATGTACGGAAGGCAATCGTGGAGCCTAGGCGGAATCGGTGAGGCTGAGAGCTGTGTGGCGCTGGTATCGGTGCTGTACGCGGGTTGGAAGCGACATCCCATCAGGAACGTCGTGAGTCGATAGCCGCCTGCAGGCCGGGAGGCATCCAGAGTAAAAGTATACACGCTACCTTGCTGCAATTCGTACGAGCTCGCACTCGCAGGGGGCCTGCCGGTGGAGGGATCGGCCTGAGCGGTTCCGAAGTTGGCTTGGGCCAGCACCGCCTGCCGCCTCTTGCCAGCGTGCGTGATGGGGCCCGGGCTGACGGGGCACTGGACGCCGAGGAAGCTCCGAGTTGTTCAACTCAGGCGCGTTTGCCTTTAGATCCCTTCCTGCCTCCCATGTTCAAGTTTCGCCTCGTTCACCGCAATTGAAAAGGCTCCACGTTTCTCAGCGTCCTCGCTGGCTCCAAAGTTCCGCCTCCTATGCAATGACTCGAGACAGAGGAAATCAAGACCAGCTTTGTGGTTATGAATCCCTTTCCTGGATTCGACTGCGGCGGACCTCCAGCGATTTTACTTCGTCTTGACTCAACAGTGTCCAAAGCGTCTTTTTCGGTATCGAGGAGACTATTCGACGAAGCTTCTTGTGTCGCCCTGTAGAACCCCAAAACACCTCTCGAGCAATAGGAGACATCAACGAAGCATTGAACATCGATGCATCGATACGATGTCCTGCCGAATCGCTCCTCCCGGTTTGCCACCCCAGGATCCAACGTCAAATATGCTTCCGACCCTCTCTCTCTCTCCGACTTTCGCGAACCTTGAACGACTATAACCGCAGAATGCTCCAATCCTCTCGGTTCTTGACAGCTGGTTGGACCCACTTCTGATCTACCCTTACCCCCTATTTCCCCTACCCACGTCTCCCGTCTCCCATCGAACATCTTACCCCCTACCTCCGCTCCTCCTCCTTCCCTGTTGTTCCTAAAGGCCACACGTCGAACACCGCCTTTTTTTTGGACCGGCTGAGTCACCGGCTCAACTCTCTGCTGTCGCCGTCACTGGGGCGTTCTAGTTCTTCACCTGCTGGTCTAAAGTGGACAAAGGCCCCGCCTACCCAGCCTTCCTCTCTGTCGTGTCACCAATCGCTGCTCTCGGGATGACGATCATGGACGCTTCTACAGGGCCCCTCACAGGATTCTTCTCGATCGCTGGCCTTACCTGTAACCCGGCCACGTGGTGTCTCCGAACGCGTCCATGCATACCACGCCACTTCGAGTGGTGCGATGGGGACTCGGCATCCTATGGTCTTTCCTATATGGTTATAGGGACGCGCCGTCACCCTATGCACTGGAGACGTAAAGCCGACAGCTGTCAATTTCGCTTTGACTCACCGAGGTCGTCTTCTTGACATCTGTCACAAACGGTGGCAGGGCGCTTCCACCGGTGGGGTATGGCTACGCTTCATAAACGCTCGAGTGCCTTTGGGTCCTGGCTCCCTCGTCCGAGTCAATATCAGGTCCTTGTTGTCAGGCGGGCTAGCGTTTCAAAAGTCGTCGCCTTTTTTCGCTGGGCGACAAGCTCGCTGCCCATAAGTGCACGTTCAGGTTCCTGATTCCCCCGGATCCGAAACGGACTGGGCCTTTGGCTCTCCCATCTTTCGTACCGTCCGTCGTATGGATGAAGTGCGTCCACCTAGTCGTGCGAGTCTACCTAGGCGTGTACTTTCAATGGCTCCGGTTTCAGAACTCCTCCAATAGCGTCGGACACACACCACAGGGATGAGGCTGCATTCATACCCCTGTTTTCTAGACCTGATCCACCCGTTGCTCTCCAGCGCGGCGTTGAAGGCGAACAACGTGCCTGGAACCCGCGGGGGAAGCTTGACGCTCAGTATGCTGGCGTTCCTTGTCCTTGGTGAGGGCAACTCTGCTCGAGGCGTTCTCGGCGGACACGTTCCTCAACTGACCTGAGGTAGATCGAGTTTCGCCCAGTTTGGCTTTCCTTTTCTCCTCGTTGGGAACGGGTCGGTGGGTCGACTCCAAGGCGTTTAGGCTGTTATCGCGATGATCTATGAACGCGGCACTACTATGTGCCTACCCGAGCACGATAAACGGGTTCGTGCATACGGTTGCGATGGCAATGGCCCAAGTTGCCGGAGCTCCTGTGCACTACCTCTCTCCCTCGTTGGATCCCCGTGTGTGCATTTTCGCCCCTTCTCCCGTCGACGTCGACACCTCCCAGGATTCCGAGTCGGCAGTCGATGCGGCCGCCTTCGAGACGGCTCTAGCTCTGCATCCCACTAGTAAACAAACGGGATTGGGACCAGGGACAAACGCGGTGAAGGTGTGCTGGGACCAACGAGGTCAGCTTCGGCACAAACGACGCACTGCCTTGCTATAGGTTCACCTGTAATCGCCCTTCTGTGCCTGGACCCCGCACGAGTGTGCATGAATCGCAACTTTTACCCCTGTTTTTCAGCCTCGACCTTGAATTCCTATGGGGTAATCATGGGCGCGTTCGTGCGTATCCAAGAGACCCCTTTACATCTGTCGATAATATTAATGCAACTCGGCGTCAGGTTAACTCCATCGCTTGGAGTCACCGGTCCCTGACTTCTCCAGCCGCGCCGGTGGAAATTCTACTTCAACACAAATGAATGGAGCCGAGTGTCGTTTTTCTTTCTGAAAAATTTCTGTATAATCTACCTTTCGGGAGTTTGCCGAGAGACCCTCACTTTAGAGTTTAGCAGCTGCTGGGTACTGTTTTCTATCCTCGGGTCCTCGTCTGCAACGTGCCGCACGCAACCCCACTTCTAGTGTGACGCCGCCGCCGCCGATCTCAGTCTATAATATACTTCTTGGGCTTCGCCTTTGGCCATCGGCTTCTAGGCTCTTCGAATCCAGTCCCGGTTGGACCACTGATCACCGCGCTGCGGCTACCTTATTCTGGGTATCTGCCCCACTCGTGTTCTTTGTTCGAAACTACCATTCACACTGTTCTCTCTGTGGGCGCCATGGGCGATGCCGCGATGGTGCCTCGCCTTGTACCAAACTAGAGAGTCAAGGTTGTACTTGCACTTCCACCGGCGCTTCGATTGGATGATATGAAGACGTATACACGCCTTGTATTTCATATGCTTATGGTTATTGGTGACAAGGGCTCCTTGGTTGCTATGTTATCATTGACACACGCCAATGTCCACTTTAAGACCCTCCCGATGACGCCGGTATGAAAAACTTTCCGAAGTGTCCCCTGAGGGCCGGCTATCTGGTATACACAGCGAGATGAGCTACAGCGGTTACGACCAGTGGGTACCGCGCCCCCATTCTGACCTCGACCGCGCTCTGCGGCTCTTGGCAGGGCCAGCGACCAACAAGATCGTTGCCCTCTCTGCCAGTGTGCAGCGTAGTTGCCCTATGGCTGTTGCGCTGGCCATTTCGGCTCTATGTTCACGCCACTCTTGGTACCCCCTGTTGTCGAACTTCCTAGAACCAAGGCCCCGTTACCCCATTCCACACCCACCTCGAGGACGAATCTCAGGCCGCCGCATCACAGTGGTAACATAGGAAATCATCTCCCGATTCATTTTTTGTCGACGACCATAGCCTGAGATAGTGGACTTAGCCTCAATATTGACTCGTCATGCAATCCTTAATCAAGACACGGGAAGGAGTTCAGGATTCTCAAAATCGAACCACTTCGTGAAAATGTGTAATCTAGTGGAGGGTCGTACGGTGTTACACCATTACTGGCACGGGCGCTTATCCGGCGATCAAATGCGAGGATCGGTTTCTTAGCGACGGGGCGCGGTCCCTGCTTCTTATATATTGAGTGGTATAAAAGTGTCCGCAGAGGACTCCACACGATTGAACAAGGCCTATTGATCCCAAGAGAGGAAGGAGGAGTATGCTCCGCGATATGAAATCATTCATAGATAAGACTAGTAGGTAGGCATCGTAGTCTAGGAAATATGACTAAGGAGATCGAGGGCAGAAGGCCTGTGTACGGGGTCAGACCTCCAACATCCTTCAACGATGCTCCAGACCCTGTCCGTCAAACCAAAGTCAGTGTACGCGCGACTGCCTCCAGCAGGCCTCTCGGGACGTTCGTTACGGTCAACTACCTGAGTCACAAGGAGTGCCTGCGCCACGTGGGCAGGATGAGCCCTGTTGGCCGTGTTACGTGTGAACGGGGCTATCCCGATGAGCAACTATGAGGGAGCGGGGATGGGTGAGCTCGGATGGCGGGTGTATGTCGATGGACGCTCACCTCATATGCGAAGCAACCGAAGGCGTAAATATCAGCCTCCTGTGTCAGACTTGCGGCTCCACCACTCCGAAAGGATTGAAGGAGTTCTGGTGCCATATACGCGAGGGCGTGAATCGACGGACTGGGAATGGGACGGAATGCCAAACTTGGGTCTTCAATGCGGAAGTTCTCGAAATTAGAGAGATAAAGGCTGCCTGCGGCGTCGACGACGAAGCTGTCAACACGTACGGAGCCGACTACTAGTCCTTTAGAGTGTACGTTTTTGACGATTTCCGATGCTTCCTGGACCTATTGTTAACGAGGAGAGGTGCGCATGCAATATGCCAAGGATCAGTCAACTGATAGAAGCAGGAACGGGGCTGGACGCACAAGCAATTTACGGTTGACACTTGAGTTGGCCGCGAGGTGTTCCCCGAGTCGCATGTAATGGTATGGTGCCTCCACCAAAAACATCCGATTGCCAAGCTCGTCACCACTGTGGTAGATGCCCACTACTGGGATGTGCTTTGGAGTCTCGTGCTGGCTGCGTAGAGTCGCTTCTGAGATGAGCGCCTGGAGTGAACGAACGTGGTGAGTATGATGCTCCGTAGGCACAGTGAAAGACGTCGACCAGTGCTACGTACAGAGCGAACGTCGATACCCGCTTCAGTATGACGACTAAGCTGCCGTTTCTCGATGAAACGAGCGGGTTCGGCTCTCCAGAATCCAGAGTAGACATTTGTAATAGCATCGAGGCAGCGTAGGCTGGCCAAATCAATTTGGACCTCACTATCGGCAATAGGCATGGTGTGTGCTGAGAAAGGCATAGTGGATGAAGGTTTTCCGGCTGGTGGCAAAAGTGATGAAACAGAAGTAAGGGAGATGATACTGGGTTGTCGAAAACAACGCCCTATCTTTTATATGATACTGTAGCCCTAGTATGCGAATGTACTCGTTCATTGGGCCCTATATTGTCCGTACGTCTAGAGCGTCAGGGTCGATCTATTCCCGTGAAACTGATCATAAAATAGTCTTCAGTCCCGGAAAGGAAGCAGATAACCGGGCGTTGCTCACCGGCTTTCATCTCAGTTAGAGCGCCATAAAGGAGTCGATATCGTAAATATGGGACGCTCGGCGCGAGCGACTGCTCCGCCGATGAAGTCCACCTGAGCATCGCAACCCAGCCCTTTTGCGCTGCCCACCGTCCACCTTGCAGCTTTCTTGCCTAGAGCCCACCAGGTGGTGATCGGGGAGGGGTGGTCGTACCCTCCAGGACCTGGTGTTTGTGCTGGGCCATATGGTCGTAGCGTGGGCTGACGGGGATTACGTATGGAGATCGTCAAGGACAACGACAAAATAATACACCTACATTCTTCGATAAATGGGGAGAACTTCCAGAGATCCAGAACTGACAGGCATCGCCATGATCGCCCATGCCTTGGACGCCGACGAAACGAGATCTCATATGATCCTTGTCATCGCACGCGCCCGAAAGGCGGGTTTCAAGACATATTCCCAGTTTCCCTTGGCGCCACCCTCACGTTTTATCTGGTCGCACTGTGCGCCGCTCATCGTTACCTCGAGCTGTAAGCAGATCATTTTTGTTTAAACATTGGCCTATGCCATAGGAAACCCTGGTTAAAGTTTAAACCAAGGTTAAACCCTCCCGAGCGTTTAAACTCGATTTCGACTTTCTCACACTAGTACGATTAGATTAGATTAAGTACAGTTAAGCGCCCAAAGGCTTGGTTTAAACCAGTCGGCCACGTCACGGTGGTCCCGGAGCACGACGGCGGGATCTTAGACTCCCAGTGAATAGGCATGATTTATGCAGACATTATATGAAATCCAACGATAAATAGTATACGTACATACACCGTCTAGAAAATGTAAGTAATTTGGAACGGGTCGATAAGACCTCATCCGTACGATTCCCATCGTCGCTTTGATGGACCACTGACACAAGTCAGCATCACACCTGGGACAGGGGACCACCTACCACGTCTATCCTACCCATTGGTGTGGGAGGGAAGGAAAGGAGGGATGATTATCGCCCTTGAAGTCGCCACGTTTATATATCTTCGGCTGTTTGGCCCGGCTTGCCACTCTCACGTGTCTGACACGTCGAACGCGTGGCCAAGGCCTAACACAACCAAACAATCAACAGAGGAAGGGCATATATAAGGCGAGCATTCATGAATTAAATTCCTAAGTCCCCTCTTTCCCTTACCACCACCTGGGCTTCGTCGCTCACCGGGTAGTGGTGGCGGTGCTAGCAGGGTCGGGTTTAAACACCGGTGTTCTCCCGATCATGATGGTTGGGCGTTGCGCGACACCCGCCGGTGGTCCTCCTCATCGGGGAGTGGTAAGATATGTGCATAGTCAGTATTTAGAGTAATAAATTTACGGGGGTTTGAACCATTCTTTGGGCGCTTAAACCCCTGGTTTAAACACCATGGTTTAACTGAGCAAGGGTTAAACTGTACCGTCCGGGCCTTTTCAAAAGGTGAGCGGAAAGGGCCAATACACACCCAGGGTATCCCAGAAGGTTTAACCCAACAGCAGGTTTAAACTTTAACCGGGTTTTGCTATGGCATAGGGAAATGTTTAAACAATAATCATCTCAATTCTTAGAGCCAGAAGGGAGGGGCCTGACTTGAAGAAAGGAAACTCCTTGGTCCCGCTGGCACGGACGTTGAACTTCGGGTCCCTTGGCTACGACCTGAAGGGGACTCGATCTATTTAAGGCTTAAACCTTGTTTTAAGCGCCCAGCACCGGTGTTTGCCGCTTTGCGTGATAAAGTTGGGGGTTTCCAAGTTGGGGCACAGCTTCTCAGAAAAGGGGCTTCCCGAATGGGGGTTCTTTCTTCACCCCCTTCACCGTCACTCTCTACGAGCCGATCTACCCTCGATGAAAAAGGCGCCCATGGCACCCTTCTAGTCAACTTCGAATGGACTGGAAGTGATGAAAATATCTATTCACAGAACGCTGGCGGAACAGAGGTAAGAATCAGATTGCATGACATACACGAGCAGAGAACAGGGGAATGGAAACATGGTGGGGTGGTAATAGACCAAGCTACATGCTGCACCTCAAAGCAGGCGACGTAGAAGGTCCACCGCGGAAGGCCTAGTGGCAGGAGCGGGGGTCCAGCACTCTTCGATCATATCCCAGACTCCATCAGTAAGCCCGGAATGAGCTTGCACATCTCCACCCGGACCGGGCCTCTCTTGGCGCTCATTGCGGTCAATGACTGCAGCGATTAGCTCGACTTGTGCCATTTGTGGAGTGTGCCTTGCGTCTGGTACGAACGGGGCCTTGCCTGCGAACAACTATAAGGTGCGTGAGTCTCGGTCAGCCTGAAGACACTTCAATACTAAATGCACCTTGTAAGCAAAGCATCCTATAGAGTACGTGTCCGTTTCTCTAGCCAGGGCCACGAGTCCATTGTTCCTGAGGGAATTGAGGAGCTCAGGAGCCACAAAAGCCATCGCGGCGGCAGAGACCCCATTAATGGGACGGAAGGGGATATTTGGGTCTTCCATACGCATGGCCTCAAACGCCGATAAGAAGAGCCTGCCTGAAGCGTCGACGACAAAGCTTTTTGATCGGACGATGCCAAGGATAAGGCCCCTGGAGTGGAGGTCCACGATGATTGCCAGGGCCTGCCTGAACTGCGGAAGTTATATTGAGGTGAGCTCGGCCTGGACGAATTCCTTGGGAGACAAGAAATTATATAACACACCAACAGTCTACGATCTGCACCTTGGTTAGCTACCAGGTGCTCTTGGAGCCCGACATAGCGATAGGGCGCTTCCACAAGGAAAACCTTGTTCCCAAGAGAGGCACCTCCTTCATCAGGGTTTTTCGCCATCACTGATATAGCCAGATGGCTCCGACCGGACCTTTGCGAGCCTGCTTCCTCATGATCAATCTGATACTGGTCTGACCATTCACCACCAGAAATTACCTAGGATTCCCAGACCACTGCAAGACCGCATATTCTGGCACACTTTAAGAGCAAACACCTGTTCTGCATCATCTTTGGCGCAACTCAACCCCCACACGACAACCTAGCCGGGGCTGTCTTGAACAACTGTGTTGGATCGGAACGGATCCGGTGAAACTATTTGAAGTTGGACTCGGCGAACTACTTCATCCCATGTCCTAAGTCCTTGGGCGCGCATATCAGAACGGTGGGACTTGAACGCTCCAGTTACCGGTACGCAAAATACCCGGACTGCAACAGTGTATGCGGACCTAAACAGCGAGTGGCGGAACAAGGGATTTAGGGCTTCAGGCGTGATAACCATGGAGGCGCACCGGCATGGTAGGGGCTGACTGCTGCCCTCGTGTAAACTCAAACATGCTGGGAGGTGGACCGGGATCTCATTCTGAAAATTGCGTGCGGTCGTGATAGCCAGTAGCAGTGTTGTAGTACGAGATGAAGAAGAACCTGAAGGGCTCTCTCCGCGGTCCTGGTGGATTTGTAACGGTCACAGCGTTGCGCTCGTTTTAGGAGCCCAGGAAGGTGGATCCCCCCGCCATGGCGCCTAAACTGCCAAGGGAATGCTTCCATCATGATCCCGAGCTGAACAAATTTGCCACCGCCCCGTCTCCGATCCCTGTACAGTGCACACTATATAGTGGCCAGAAGATATGGTTGAGGCCCGGCGTCATCTACCCAGTGGAACTACTCCGCCGAACCAGCTCCGGCAGACAGCAACCATCGACTCGGTGTCCTAGGGCCAAAGCTACCTGGTAATTCACACTCCGAAACGTGGTGGGCGCTAATCGCCATGAGACGCGTCGCGCCATCGTAGGTTTCTGCTACGACTCCCACATACTTCAAAATTCCTCAACCTGCCACGTCGTGCCATGTTTGGACAGGCTAGTGCTGAGGCTACACCCACAGTGTCATGGTGACGCAAGCTCAGATAAGTCCATAATCGTTCGCCTCAGCGAAAACATGAAAACCGTACTCGTTCAAGGAAACAGGCTCCGTGTATGATTGAATATGTTAGAATAAATTACAGAACTGGTAGAGGACAATGTAGTCCGGAGTTGGGAGGAGGCAGCAGCAAAGCGCCACACTGGGCCTCGGGGATCAAGCCGTCATCATAAGATTCCAGGGGGGCATGGCTGAGTGAAGTGCGAAGACTCGCTTTGCACCTACGAGCGTTTCACCTGTGTTATCAATAAAGCGATGGACTTTGGCTACAACGCGGTGTGTAAATGTCCAGTAGTACAGGACGGCGCGCATTTCGAAAATGCGATCTTCGTCCGCCTCGACGATGTTGTCGACTTCGAGTCGTTTAAAGTATGGTGCCGGCCTGTTCTCGCCTTTCAAGGGGGTGCACTGGTTAGGTCGGAGTTTTGTTATGAGATTACAGGCACATGCTTACTTGAGGAAAAGCGCAGGCTCTCTCCGGAAAGTCGCATTTCAATGAAGCTATCCACCCCTCTTGCGGAAAAATGCGCGTTCGTTATATGCAGCTTGCGAAGGCGTGGACATGCTAGCCCCACTCCTCCACCGTCTCCCCGAGGAAATGGGTGATAGTCAGAGAGGTCCGGGCGGGCCGAGGGTCACACAGGCTCTGCAACAAGCGGTCGTCGATGATCGATTCAGCGGTACCCCCCAAGCCGCTGCGATTGGCAACCACGGAACCAGAACATTTCAGAACCTGCAAGAGCGGCATCGCTAAGACGCAATCCAGCAGCTCCTCCAAGTTGAGCAATGCCAGGCACTCAAACCGGGTCAGGTGGTGGTGGCTTTCCGTGCGAAGCCAACGAGTCACCGTCGCAGGGTCGAAGCTTGCAGACCAGTCCATTTTGAACACAAAGCCTGTTAGGTTGGGGCAGGTGAGCGCTGGGAGTAGCGTGGAGGTATGACATCCGTCGGGGAGTGAGCCGTGGAATGAGAGGTTGAGTTCTTGCAGCGAAATATGACACAGGGCCGGGAGGCGTTGCCCGTCGTCGGAGCTGGTTCCGCCCTCGTCACGGCTCTTGGGTTCTCTAACACGGCACTGGAATTTAATGATGTTTGGGGCTGCAGTCAGGAATGCATGGGCTGTCTTGACGCAAAGCGCTGCTTCCCACTCGTCTCTGATCGCCACCTCCTTCAGCTTGCTCCACGATGTGAGGTCGGGAGCGAAGGAGAAGGAGGTTTCTCCGATGGACATGGCAATCCTGGTCAAGTGTGGGCTTTTCCAGAAGCCGGCCGACGCGAGCAGGCGGGGAGATTGAGCCGATCCAGTGAGAGTTAACCTCGCGAGCTCCGAGAAATGGGGGGATAAATTGGATAGAAAGGAGAGAAGCCTTGATCGATAGTCGAAGGCGATAGAGAGTTCCGTAATGCGGGGTGCGATGCTGGCGAGGAGGTGGATAGAATGGGGTTGTGGTGGGGCTTGTATATTGACACCTGGGCCATGGAGTTGGTTTCTAGTCCCGATGACCACCCTCAGCGGGACCTCCGCCGACAATTTGTGGTAAAAGAGTACTTGCGCGGGGTTCGCCAGCGATAGGACAACGCCGCTCTCGAGTAGCATGGGGATGCAGTTCCAGAGAAGCGGGGATGAGAGCGTGACTTCCCTCCAGAACTGGCAGATGTGGGTGATCTTGACAGGTGGCCCGACAAGAATCGCCCCTCGCTCCCCCAGGGACCACAAGGCCGCCTGCTGCAGTATGACTGACGTGTGCAGACACTGGAATACATGAAGGAGGATTTCATGGGTAAGGTATGTGTTCTGCTGATACTGGTATGAGCAGCGGGGCGAGAGTCGGATGTCCTCATCGCGGAGCGGGGAGGGTAGGCTGAGATAGTGTTCGCCAAGCGACCGGCGACCTTCCTCGGTGGAGGTAATGGTTGGGAGAGCAGGAACACAATGAGGAGACGACATTTCTGCCAGATGATGGAGGTCAGGAAACAAACTATAGAGTTAATACCGTATTGTGTGTCGAAATTGCCGCCTTCCTCCGAAGCTTGTTGAACTGCCAAACTATCCAAGCCCTCGCAACATGATGCGATGTGGGTACTGCCTAGGTTGGTGCCTAAAGTGCAGACACTTCAAGTTAATTCAAATCCTAAACATGTTTAGGACAGCCTCTCATTCTGAATTTCCCTCCAACGTACGCCACTCGCTGCTCAATTGATCAAGAGACGACTGGGCATTTAGACCGTCTGACTGCACACTCACCGTGATTTGGAGAGAATTCTGAGAGGCCTGGAGTTGAGTTCTGGGGAGATGGCGGATGTCTTGCTAGTCTCGGTTCTACTCATGGTACTGTACGGCTCGGACTAGTCTGATAAGTTGAACGGCCTGTGAGTGAGTCCCACCAAGTTGTGTTACGTACTATGGATCCTGCTAAGATTGTGAGGGTAAGATGTCATCAACGTCATCGGCGTTCGCTACAAGCGCACAAGCAGCAACAACTAAAAGTAGTTAGTGATAATTGATCCCATGACCGCTGTCATCGTACGAGGTCTCGGGCGCCCAGGCAGAGCGCTGGGCGCTGGGCGCACCTATCCGGTGCCGTCACGGACTCGGATCCGACGTCCGAATTTCGGGGCTTACTCCATTTCATAGAATTCCAAGGGATCTGGATCGTTACGGTGGTTGGACTATGGTACAGTCGCAGCTTTGCACAGATATGTATGTATAGGAATTAAAATGGGGAATCGGCTTGAGGGCCCCAAAGGGGAGTGCCGAAAGTCGCCCGTCTCCAAGAAGGCTCCGCTGGAGGATGACTCCGCCTCCCCGCGACCGTCAGGCCATACTGGTCTATATACCCACCAATGGTGATATTGACATTGTGTGTTTTCTTCCAGCGCTTTAAGAGGGTGCGTATCGCGTAAATGTTGGCGCAGTCTGACTCCCCAAGGTTTTCCACTCTGAAGCGCTGAAGCGGAATCAACTTTTTAACCCCTGGTTGCTCGATAGAGTCAGCTTCATATTCCGTCGAACTAGCAGATGTAATTCGACACGCACCCGAGACGCGAGCGATGTCGCTGCCATAAACGCGTCTGAGGAAAAAGTCCTCCATACCTTCCCGTGAGAAGTAGGCGTAGCCAAACTCAACATCACAGAGAAGGGGGCACGGCACCTGGTCCACCGTGACCTGCATGCCAGATGTTCCCGTGTCGGTTAGCGTTGACATTGACCTTGTCGAGGGATGAGACAGGCCGCGCAGGAACCGGTCGCATATTGTGGTGTCTGTGGTCCCTTGTGCCGCCAAGGTTCTACCCCCAGCTACAGCGCCTGAGGCCATGGATCCCAAACATTTCAACCTTCGCAGGCGCGGCATAGCAACCACGGCCTGAAGCAACTCCCCAGTGTCTACGCTATCAACCAAGCATTCAAAGGTTGACATTCGGCTATGGCTGCCGCTGGCAACCCAACGAGCAACTGATGCCGGGTCGAAGCAAGCTGACCACTCCAACCTGTAAGAGAAACACTCCAACCTGTAAGAGAAACACTCCAATGCAGGGCAAGTGAGAAGGCGGAGGAGATCAGGGATATTACCAGCAGAGGGTTCAGGTCCATGGAACATGAGACCCATTCTCCGGAGATTGCCGTGCTCGAGGGGGATCATCGACTTCCGGTCTCGTGCAGGTGTGCTGTCCTCGGTTTCCAGGGCGTGCTCACCAACACGACATTGAAAAATGGTCAGATTTGGTGCACCCGCTAAGAACCTGAGCGTAGTGGGGGACGAAAGGACGACACCGCTGAGGCTGTCCGCGATCACCAGCTCGGTGAGGTTGGGGTTGGTGGTTGAGACGAGGGACGATAAGATAGTACTCGGAGGGCGTTCCGCAATTGCCCACGTAATTTTCTTGAGCGATGGGCTTCGGAAGAATGTCGCAGTGTGGAGTTTGCTCCCCTCTGGAGGTGCCCCCATGAGTGTGAGACTCTCCAGTGTTTGAAAGGTTTGAAGGGGATGGCAGAAATTGGCGAAAAGGTCGGGATCGTAGTGGTAGGAGAGCAAGAGCTCTACGACACGCGGGACTTCGGAAGTGAGGAAGTCCAGGGTGCGCAGTTCGTCGGTTTCTTCATCTTTGACTCCAGGCCCAGTCAATTGCGCCCTAGTTCCGACGGCGAGGGTGAGCGGCACATTGGCTGAGTGCTCGAGATGGTAGTCGACCTGGCGTGGATTTCCAAGCAATAGAATCACGTCGCTTTCAAGGAGGAGGGGGATAAATGACCAAAGGCAGGGGCCACTGAGTGCAGCTGAGCGCCAAGAATGGCAGACTTCAGTTACCTCGATGGGGGGCCCAGCCAATAACTTGTCGGACGACCGTTGCACCCAGACAGTGTCGGGGAGTATGAACGAGGCTCCCTGGCGTGAAAATTGGAATACTAATGCGAGGATTTCGAGTGGAAGTATGTCGTTGCAAGCATCCGCCGGAGGATGGCGCATGGTGGTCGAATGTAAGACGTGGTCTCTGGAGGACATTTCGCCGTTATTCTGCTGACAAGTTGTGGCGGGAGTCGATGGGTGGGATGGGTAGGTGGTGGTTGGTGCGGTTGTGTGTGTCGTTGAGGATGCAGAAAGGGCAAGCATTCTCACCTATGAGGTTTCTGCCAGTGGGGTGTTGGGCGTGGCGTGGCAAGCCCGAGACCTCTTCGACTTAAAACGGACAGAGAAAGAAGGGGCCAGGGGCTCCTCGGCGACCTGTTGTAGAAGGGCCCTGGAATGACATCGGTCGAATGGATTACCTCACTCCGAAATAGCACGAGTGGGAACCTGCGTGTCGAACTTGTAGGCATCTTAAGCACCACTTGTAGGCGTCTTAAGCATAACTTGTAGTCACTTGATGATTTGGGGCTGCCACGATGCCTGGTAGTCATTCCAGGCTATCAGGACCCCAACGCGGAGACAGTAGTTGAGAAGCATTTGAAGAAACGAGAGGTATAGCTGGCATGAAGTCGAAGGAGAGCTTGGTATCACAACACGCCTTCGTCGTTACGAGGAAGGCAGGAACGTTTCGCATGAACTATTGGTCGCAATCCTAGACTAAACCCAAACGGTGATTTCTCAGTTGCCGGTGGTACAAAGCGGTACTGCGCCGAAGCTGACTCTTCTTTGAAGCAAGTCTAGCGGACATGAGGCGCGTTGGCGGAATTGGTAATTTATGTTGATAGTCGGCGGCACTTCGAATGGAGATTCTCCAAAGGAGCAATTGCAGGGTCACTGGGATGAGTTCGGTGAGCAAAGAAACAGGTGGTCTTGGGGATACTCACAGTTATTATTCGCGGATCATGGGAATCCAACGGGTGCAGCAAGGGTTTCCCGCCCTCACCTGTCAAAAGAGCTCCTCTGAGGCCAAAGCGGATCTGCCACCCATCCAGATAGCAAGCGTCGGCGTCAGGGCAAAACAGATGGAGATCATGGACTCGTATTTCATGGTTGTAGGAGGATTGGTGGATTTGATCGAGTATGCGGATGAGGGTATGAGAAGACACGTACGGCGGCGGAGGTTGAATAGGGGCCAGCTGGTTGGGAGTCTTGATGCATATGTATCGAAGGGTAGTTGGAATAAAGGGTGGTAGTGTCCGACCTATCACGTCTGCGTCTGGCTGCTGGAGGAGAGTGAGAACTCTCAGGCGTTTGCACTCAGCGACAAGGACATTGAGATGACTCGTCTGGGTAGAGGCTTGAAGAATTTGGAGTTTGTGTCCATGAGCGTGGAAGAATTGGAGAGAAGTCCTCGAAAGAGGTCCCTGAACGTGTACACCCTGGATTGACAGGAGCTGCATTGGGCTTTTACTAAAAAGGGCAAGCAAAGGCTCCCAGGACGACGGAAAGTTAGGGACTATGAGGCCTGGCGACGTTGGAGGGATTTCGGTGAGGGACAAGTATTGCAAAGCCGCGAAAGTGACACTGGGAGGGTCGGCAAGGGCCTCTGGGTTGCTGGGGAGGTCTCGGACGCATTGGAGGCGCAAGGCCTCCAATGTATGGCAATGTCGTGCAAGCGTGATCAGGTTGCGGAAAGTGGGGGGTTCACTGCTCCCGCTAAAATCGAGCCTTCGAATAGTTGCCCCATTGCAGTTCGTCAGGCCCAGTAACACTTCGCGGGGTAGGTGTCGGAGTTGGTGGGAGTGACGGTTATTGTCGCATAAAAGTGCTTGAAGCCTGGGGGTCTGGCGAAGGAGCGCCTGTACATCCTGAGGCCTATAGTACCCAGTGATTCGGAGGTCGACTCGGATTGTCTTCTGGCCCAATCGCTGGCCAACGGGTCCTGAGAGAAGCTGAACCATACTTTCCAGGTCCTGCTGGTTTCGGACGATTACGTGCGTGGCTTGAAGCTCCCTAACCAGGGCACGAAGTATCGAGCAAACCCCGGAGACTGCCCTCTGGTTGCTCGCAATGGCAACGTCGATCTCTGGGTCGTCCTCGTCTTCACAAAAGATGCAAAGGGGACCCTGGACTTTGTGCATGGCGCAGGGGTTCCCACCGGGGCATACGAGATATTTGACAATCTTCATCCAAATCTCCACTGGAAGAACGTGAACGCCCTCATGAGGAGTGTCATCTCTGCGCCAAAACCTTTTCCACCTCCGTACAACCTGTCGAAAGGTGGGCATTCCAGTGGCGATCGTCTCAGTGAAGTGGGGCGTGTGGGTTCTCGATTGCTTGGTATGATGGCAGGCGTGAATCCTGTCTGAGGGGTGTTTCTCTGCCTGATCTGGCCAGGGGGCATATAGTGCTACCCGGTCACAAGCGGCTGGTCTAGCAACTGAGTTGTGGGAGGAGGAGAACTGCGGCGTCAGAGAAGTCCCCTAGCGATGCCCACGGTACGTACTCACGGGGTATTACCTTGGGATTCCAGTAGAGGGTTTGACCTTCTTTGGCTGCCCCCCATTCTTTAACTCGAAGGGGGTAATTCGAGCCACATACGATCGCAGGCACGGGATCCATTTGCCGGCTCTCCGGAGCCAGCAGCGTGTGGTCGATGATTGGTGTTTGGGAGGATTTGGCCCTGTCCTACTAAAGGACTTTCTAAATCGAGTTCCGCGTCAGTGCTCTCCGTCTTTGGCGCACGCAGGACCCTAATGCAGTGTATGAGGGACTACTTACCGAGCTTCGAGCCTTCCAGGTTCTTGGCATCCATGCAAAGGACTTCTTCCGCCCGTTCCTAGGGGCGGGGGACAATGTCAGTACCCACAATTGTTGTTGACACCACAAGTAGGTACTCCCAACTCTCGAGCCATGACTCTGAAACTGACTTTGACCCGCCGGGTGGGTCCGGGGACGTACACTCGGGAAGAGGATGAAACATACTTCCACTGGAGGGGATGTGTCCGCTATGCAGATTGCACCGCCCTTTTGTGGAGTAACTCAACCGTTTACGATCCTGTTCTGAAGTGCTGCAACGTCAGAAATGGGAGGACTCACCGCAACAAGCTTGTGAAACGCGTATGCCGACCTATGAGGCAGGTCAAGCATGGAGATGTCTGCATGGCGTCGCCGCAACACGACCCTCGCGCCCAAAATCGATAGCGATAGCAACATGAAGGATTGTCAATAAATTGGTGCTAGATTCGTTGAAAGGCGTCAAGCACCGGTGTTGAGGGGGAATAACTAGAGGCAACGTTCGTCAGGATGTCGAGATATAATGTAGGGCTGTACTAATAGTAAGATGAGTAAGTTTGTCCGCAAAGCGAGAGCTGGCTAACTGGGCACCTGGTAGAATTGACATAGGGTAACCCGATGAGCTCCTGGTATGCGTAGCCAGCCAGGATCGCAACCCTGTGAACAAGGTCAGTCACAGTGTCAACGATGAACGCTGGGTACGAGGGGATCCCGTCGCGAGGACCCTCGCCCCTGAAGGGGTGCGGCATACCGAGTACTAACACCCTCGAATATCGTCACGGCGTGATGAGCGTTCGACGCCACGATTGGCCTATGCGCCCCATCCCTTGCATCCTGTTGACACCAGCGAGGTTGAGTCTGTCACAGTTGAGGAAGATGGGGGGACGGCGTCTTCGCTGCGTCGCGTTGCCGATGCGTTGGGTGGAGGGAGATATCTAGGCGCTGAGGGGCTTAAAGTTCCATTGAGGAACATCGAAGGCGACGAGCGTCAATGTGAGCGACATTTCCAAAATGTTTCTGGCATAAACCTTTCTCAAATCGCATCAGCGGGACAACAATATCCTGGTGGTGGTGGTAGTGGGGAGGCTCTAAGCTGGTGGGTCGCTCATCTAGCCACACCCACCCAAGAAAGTGACGGTGTCTCAACGAGATGCCGAAGATAAGGTGCTATAGCCCGAAAAAAAGCGCTATCCTCCGTGTTGGCGGCTATTGCATAGCTGGAACTGATATGTGTTTCAAGTTGTGGCATAGAAAATATGGGGGCATAGGGAGACTGAATGTAGAGTGAAAGGAGGAAAGGATTATGTTACGTTGAATCAGGCAGAATGGGGAAAAGGACAGAAGAAGTGCTGGCGTGATGTTCAAGGGTGGGGCCTTCCAAGAACAAATCCGCCAAGAGGGTTGGAAAGACTTGTCGCGACGACCACACCTGGCGCCAACTGTTTTGGGCGATGGACATCACGGGACTTGCGGGTGGGAGCGACAGGCAAAGGGCCTTCAGCACATGATAGAAGGAGCAAAAAGAAGGATTGACGAGCTTCGAGGGGGCCGTCCGAGATGGCCAGAGCTTCTTTCGATGGTCAGGCGACTGCCTGCATGGCAGGTGGAGCGACCGGAGTGTCCCCCTGCGAAGAGACTCTCTGAAATGTAGCTCGCCAACGAAGTTTTCGGGATATGCACTATCAAGTATTCAAGCTGGGAGATTGACCCACCAGCGATAATGTTCCGGTTCCGCCCCATCCAGTCAGTGCGCTGACGCCTTCCACAATAGCCTTTTGCTCCGCCCATGCGAGGCTCTCGTAATACGCTCGCGTGTTCAGACTATACCAGATACTCTCAGTGGGCTCCAAAAGACGGATGTGAAAAAGGGGTTGGGGTACAATCCGAAACGTACCTCCAGATCACCGAGGTCACGTAGACTGCGATGGACAATCTGTGTTAGCTCTGGTGGTGACCTGGCATTGAGAAACGCACTGTGAGTCGTGGAGTAGAAGAACGTTGCACTTTGGCCACTAAACATGAGCTCGAATGTCAAGCCTGGCAGACAAACGTACTCACAAAACATAGGTAGCCGGCCGAATGAAGTACTGGAGACCCTTCCAGCATCAGTGGGGGCGAGTTGAAGTTCACGTCATTGACTCTCACCAGCAAGACAGCCAACAAAGTGAACCCGCTGGTACGGGTGAGTACTGAGTACAGACAGCAGGAGACATCGACCACGCACCATGTACCGAGAAGTTGTCGAACGGCGATTGTAACGAATTTATCGATGAACCTTCGGAGACTGAAATGAGGCCCATTATATTGGTAAGGGCGGGGAAATTCCATGGATGTCCGTAGAACCCACCAGTTACGCTCGATGCGTTTGCCCTTCATGAGGAGCACGAGAGTGGTGATCGAAGTCACTTCACAAACAAAGATGGCCGATGATTGAACTGCGACTGCCGTGCGCTAATAACCAAATGATTAGGATACATTTCGCAAGCCCCAGGCTTCTGCGAGTGTCCGGTACATACCATGGTAGAGTTTGAACCACTATAAAAGAAATCGTACGTTCGGGGTTCTTCGATAATCCTAGGCCACATTGTCAGCGGGTGGGAGTGGCTGGGAGTCCTGAGATGAGAAAGGTATAGCCCACATCTTCACAACGACGACTGTCACAGTTTAAAAACCATTGCTCAGCAACACTAAACCAGAGAAATTTCAGGGAGGGATGCGCTTACATGTTCCAGTGCCTGGGATTCACGATGTCGTAAGACTGTGCTCGAAGAGAGGAGGCGCGAGCGACGTACCCATCGCAAAAATAGAAGTAACACCCTGCAAGCAAGGCGCTGAGCATCAACTCACGTAACACGAGACAGGTAGTGGAAGAAACATACCGACGACGCAATGGCTGTTCGATAAACCCACGAATATTTCCTTGATATCGACGAGACTTAAAGATGGAGTGAGTATGCCTAATTCCGGACCCCTGAACTTGAGCCCGCTACTCACAACGCCATGTTCGAACACAGCAGAACCTATAGGCTCCCAGGCATGAGCAAATAACAACGGGGGACAGTGATCATTACCCACATTTGTGCGATAAACGCTGCTCCATACTGAGGAATAGGGTGGGATTAGGATTTTTGATTCTCGAGGATTGTGGCGGAACTATTACTCACCACTGTTAAACAGCTAGCCTGATTGTACAAGGAGTCAGTGCATGCAACCAAGGGCAGAAGATCGGCCTACGGGCGTGGTGCTGAAAGGAGGAAACCATTGGGATGAAGCTAGAAAACCGGAGAACTGAATACGTGGCTTACAAGAACAAGTTGCTGCTGCCAAGGGGCGTCGCAACTTTGGCATCCCCGTCGGAAGAGGCTTGCTTTATCAGATGAGAAAAGCAGATGGACACGAATACGACCTGAAGAGTGGCGAACACACTTCCATCCCAATTAAAATCTGCTTCGGCGAATCGAAGAAGTGTGAGTACGCACAGGAGCAGAGAAACACCGATTTCTATCAAAACCTTGTCCCGATTGAAGATTCTCTGACGCAGGTAGGAGCCAAAGAAAACCTAGTCGTCAGGTTCAGTCTGCCTTGCAAGGGCTTGAAGGACCAGTAGAGGTGGCGTACCAGACTAACGACATAACAACTGTTATCGGGATGCAAATTCGCGGGGGGACTGGTCAGCTTCGGTTGATTGTCGAGAGTCTTAACGACTTACAAGCCGTTTACAGCAATGACGGTGGCGAGAGTTGGGGTCCAGCCCTCGGTGAGTGCCCGGGTGAATACACCTTTGTCGACGATGCTAGAAGCCGTGACAGACGGCTGCACTGCTTCCATAGGTGCGAAGGACGTGGTTTAACGGCGGGCGTGACCAGAAAGGGTGAGGTGTGATTTTGTGCGGGCTATGGGGAACAGAGATATTGAGAGCTAGAGGGGTACACCCCGACTTTCGAATCAGGTTTTGGTTCAGAAGATGGCCTGGGAGATTTCGTTCAAATGGCCAGCTCGGAGCTCGGGCGGATGTCGTATACGACAGTGGCGCTAACTCCTGACGGAAACATTCAGTTACAAATTGTATAGCTCAAGTTCGTACCTTCGAGGTGGACCGATTACATCGCACCTTGCAGGTTTCGATTCGCACACCTCCCAGATCCAGCGAAAGGATCTGGGGTGGGAGGGCGGTAGCGATTCAGAGAGGTGCTGACATAGGCGGCCTGCTCAACTGAATTCGCTTCGATTTCAAATTGCAACAACTCAGTCACACATGTCACAGCCGTGCAGAGTCGCCCCCCCAAGACCAAACTCGAAGACCGCCTGCGGCCTGAATAAATATTAGGATAAATAATAGTATCAAACACCAAGTTCGATGCCTGCGCCCCAGTAAGCCCGAATGGGTATTACTTGCCTACTGCCTTGCGTGTATCGTGTACTCAATGGGCTGATTGAGACGTCGCGCTGGAAGACGCTTGGACTGGCAAGGGAATTAACTGGACGTGGGCTATAGACTCGCTGCCTTCCCGTGCATTCCATTGTCCAGAATCAATGAGGCGCCTTCGCTCCTTAATCCTGGCGATAACCGAGCCCTGGTGTAAAGCACGGGGGTGGCTAACCTGAGCAGGGAAGATGAGGCTAGGCAGAAAGGTGTCAGGACAGCGTAGACGCCAATAGACAGCCCTTACTGATTCCACCATTTTATTAGCTCGGCTACCTCCGCCTGTTCGCTCTCGTCTTCTAGTAGCTCGACGATTAGATCGTAGAAAAATTCTGAATCACTTTCGCCGCCAGCGCGAGAGAACACGGCCTGGGAGCTGAGTGCAAATCGAAGCTAGATGGCTGTGAGACTTCGAGCTTTTCCCTGGCGCCGCGGCGAGGACGGACCTGGGTGGCAATATATGCGAGAGACGGCACAGTGACTGTGGTCATACCGTGAAGCCGCGCATTGCAAGATCTAGTAGCTTTAATTTGAGAGCCCCAAACGGAGCTGGGGGACGTGAAAACATGTTTATATGCCTGCATTGGTCAAGACCTGGTCGAGAGACGAAGAAGATTGCCTTACCTTGACAAGCAAGGAACTTCGCAGCAGCCCATCCCAAGGATCTTTCGCATTATAAGCAAAGTCGCGGTAAAGGAATCTGGGCCAGAGGTCACCCGAGGGGACGAGTCGACCCCCTGCTAAATCCCTGCGAATCCTGTGTTTGCCGCCGAGGAAAGGGTTTGTGAACAAGAGATAAGCAATTTGAGACGCATCGGGGCACGTACTTGTCATCGCTCCAATCTAGATTGACAGGACATAGTAGCTCCCCAGTTCGAGGATGGTGGAACCCTCTGTCGGTCTTCACATTGCGTTGGATAGGCGGGCTGAGAATCTGATTTGGAGGTGTGATCCAGTCAACAACAGCTGACTTGAGAGTCTTCGTGTCGTCTGATTGAGCAGATGAGATCCCTTTTGTGATCTATAGGAAGAAAGCAGTCAGAACAGGTGTGGGGGACATTTGGTCTGTCTCACCATGTCCGCTACATACTGAAGGTCTTGTTCTGAGCCAGTGTTAAGGCGCTCCTCAAGGCCAGGGGACATGCCCAGCAGAGTAAGATAAAGGCGATGCTCCAACATTTCCCTGTAATGACTACTTGTCAGCTTGAATAGGATGCAGCTTGATCGGGGCGAACATCACCCTTCAGGAAGATCTTCCTCCGCGATTCGTCCGAGTTCCAACTGCATCGTCCTCGTGAGGCCATTGGTGATAAGCGTGTGCACTCGACAGAACGTTCGGGCGGTTCTGCCAAAATGACGGCCGTGTCCCACGAGCGGATCGGTGCGTACCCTGCGGAAGGGGAGGGTGAGCAATACGGGCAAGATACAAGTGAAAGGCTGACTGTTTCTGTGGGTGTGCCCATCCAACCGCGCTGCTGAAGTTATTCGCCCGCTTCCTGGAGCCAGCCAGGGGCGGGGGAGTGTTTTCGTTAGTCGACATGCAAGGAGGTCACGGGCACGATGATCCAAGTTCCGCAGATGAACGGGATGCCTGAAAGGCGGTTGGTGAACTGGAGTCGAAGAGAAGTCCGTGGCTTAATAAATAGCCAGCGTAAGCCGAAGAAACCGGTTTGGCGGAGAGGAACTGACCAGAGATTTGTTCAAGTTTCAAGGCTGTTCAAAAAGTTGAATTTCCGTGGAGATGGTGATGCCTAAGGAGTCTAAGGGGGCAAAGCCAGTGTAGTTCGTCTCGACGAAACAATCCCAGCGGTTCCAGCATGGGCTAGCGGATCGCGCCAATTTGATGAAGGGCGTGGGCGGCAGTTTTGTTTCGTCTCGATCTGACGGCGAACGCAACAGAAGGACAGATTCGGGGAGGGCCATGGGATATGGGAGCAAGATCATCGGGACCGCCTGTCCATGTCCATACGGGGAAGCAAGCACCATGCCCTGTCGCCGGCTTGGATGGATGCGGTCAGGAGAGTGATGGGAATGGCTGCCGGCGACTCATCGTGGCGAAAAGCTGGTTGGAGAAGCTGGAAGCGCGGAACCGGTGTATGTGCAGCAGAAGAACTTGAAGGCGGAACTGGCATGACGAGACTAGAGTTGGGTAGACTGGGTGGTAGAGAATGCAAGCCAACACCGCTGTGGGGGTGGTACATTGACAATGCAGAACTAGGTTTGGTGGGACCGGCGAAGGGGTGATGTGGAAAGACGACGGGGAGCTGGGAGCGTCAATAGTTCAAGAAAGCGAAAGCGTCCATAAGACGATGGTCGGGGGAAGAGCTTTGAGGCTGCTATGAGCAAAACACCTCGACTGCAAGATGAAAAGGCATGAACTGAGACTAGCCCCAGTGGCGCTCAACAGCGTTTATTGGGGTCCAACATGGGTGAAAAGGGGCGAAAGCACTGCCTCGCGTCAATGTTAGCGTCTTTGCGAAATCTTACAGGTGCCCGACCCGGTCAAAAGGACTCATATGTTTTCCTCCAAGTGGCAAGGGGTCGCGAATTCGAATCCCCAGTACAACTTCCTGTCGGCTATCGAGGCGTGGTCATGAGAGATGCTCTGAGCGAAGTAAGTAAATATACCGGACGAAGGGCAGAGGGCTGCTCACCTAGAGGTATCAACGTGGAAACCACAATTTGAGGCCATAGTCGAGCTAATGTGCACTTGCCGAGGGCAGATGGGCCATTCGCCTGGGATTTGAACGTCGCTGCTGTGAATGGGGTGAGTCTGGACCATTGGAGACGTTCAGACGCTATGCGCTTTCCCTGACTGCACAATCCGACGATGTCTGCGGCGACACCCCACTGCTAAGCGAACTGTGATCGACGGCCACCCCTCCTCCACACTCTCGGTCCGCCGAATGCAAGTCCTCTTCCACTCATCTGTCAGTGGAAATGTTCGTCGGTGGGGCATGGATCGTGGGTTCTATCGAGTGACCCTCAAGTAGGAGCCAGTCGTTGAGTAAGTATGCTTATTACTCAGGCTGGATATGCAACATCTTGGGGTCAAGTGACGCTGTTCGGTCGTCTCAGCGTCGCCCTGTGGGGAGTCAATGGCCCTGTCTCATGTTTCCGAATCGCGGGGATGCTTACCTATAGACAGGAGGGCGCGGCCAGTCGTTCGGGTTGGTATCTCTGCGATTTGAGAGGGATATCGGCGGGGAAGCGGAATCTTGCTGCTAGTGTTGGGCCAAATTGGACGATGGGGGTGTGGGCCATGGTGACGAAGGAAATGGTGTGTGGGCAGGAGCAACGGAGGATTCAGACCTTCCATGGAACTAAAGAGAGGGAGAGAAACATGGCATGCACCCATCCAGTGGTTCGTTGAGGCGAAGCGCCGATCGAGCGTGGCTGTGACAATCACATGAGGCAGCTCAAGAGCCTGGACTTGCCTGGACCTGCATATCCGACTGAGCAGTTCAAGCCTGAATTTACAAGCTGAATCCATGGCAGAAGTTATGGGAAGAAAGGCCGCTATGAGTGGTGCGAGAGGTGCTTTCATCGATGTAGTGGCATTTGGTCGTTACTTGCAGGGGCTAGAAAAGGGAGAGAATAAGTTGATCAGGCAATTAGTGAGGTCCAGCCTGAGCACAATCACAAGCACCGGTGACCGAATCAATGGGTCACAGGCTGGGCCGGGTCCTGGAGGAGGCAAACCAACAAAGAGATAGTTTGGAACTGGTTCTAATAACGAATGACAGTAACTAAACCACAGAAGGCGAAGGAAGGAAGGAATGTACCAATCGTCTTGGCTTGCAGTGCGACGGGACTGTTGTAGAATGCTGGCGTCTTCGGAGGCGTCCATCTGGAGCGCATGGCCACAGGTATCGGGACGACGCGACTCGAGGGCGACAGGGAAGCCGAGGAACGCGAGTAGTCCGGGCCAAAGAGTGGACCAGCGATGATGGTCGTAGTAGTCGATGAAGAGCCGGGTGTGAATGAAACGGGTATGTTGGGTGAGTGAGTGAGTTGAGCTAAGGCGGTAGGACTGCACATATTGGATAAAACGCTCTTGACAACAATAGCCTCGAGTACGAACACCGGTCGAGTCCCTGTCGATAGCAGACAGGCGGATGAATGAAGGTGGTGAGGGAATGGTGAAATCGAATGAGCGCTCGATAACGATCCCATTGGTGGGGTAGGGCTGGAGGGAGAATCGAATGCTGCGTTGAAGGGATGGGGAGCACTCTCGTTGAAACCCCTCCGACTGTCCGCGTTTCGGCTCCAGGGGAAGGAGGGAAATGGTTCGAGGGCATGGATAATACGCCGACAGAGCAACAACGAAGATCGAGCCTCTCGTTGTTGGCACTTCCTTCCTGTCTCCTTTCTCCCAGTCCTCCCAGTCCTCACCTTCCTTGTTCTCCTGCTTGCTCTCCCCCTCGCCCTCCTCCCCTCTGCCCCTGCCCTGTGCTCTGAGGGAGCGGCCCTTCTCGAGTCCCTGACCAGCTGTGGAAACAGGAGTACCAACAGGGCTGAAGAGCATGCAGTTCTTGATCATAAGCTTGAAATCATCGTAGAACCGTCGAGTCGTTGGATAGTCGCGATTATCAAGCTTCCTGCGTATCATGTAGAAAGGCCCATGGGCTCCTTGATGATCTTAGTGTAGCTGGGCAGCTTCATCTTGATCCGTTCTGGACATGGTTGAAGGACAACTGGACGCATGCGGAGAGGGAGGGTTACACTCACTGGCGGGTTCATAAAACGAGGTAGCCCTCCCGCTTATGCAAGTCCCCAAGGTTTCGGATAGAGCTTGAGCTGTTTGTTCGCCTCGCGCTTGATCTTGTTGCGAGGCCACTAGGGCTGTGGCAACGTCTGAGCGGGGAATGGTGGCGGATGCACTTCGGAAGAATCTATGAGGACAAGAACCCCAGAAAGCAGAGGGCGCTATGAAAGAGCGCAATGCTGACTCGAGGTCTTTATAATAGTTCTAAATCTATCGACGGATGCAAGTTGGGTCCATTAGGGGAGCCTGAAGGTGGGCGATGACGGCGAAACTCACCAACGGGGCTAGCTAGAACCGAAGGGTGTCTCTGGGTGAGGACGGTCTGATTCCAAGCCTGGCGGTGGTAGAGTACCAGGAGAGGAGATTCTCAATGTTGCTGGAGCGAGGCCGGGGCAATTGTTGGGGAAGACAGAGGCGGGATGAATTTCGTCTGGGCTAAGAGAATTGGCCTCACAGCAATGTGAAACAGGGCAAATGAAAAACATCCCGTTCAGGCGGTGGCGAGCCACGGGGATCCAGGAGCGTTGAAACCGGGTTGAATTTCGATGTGATGTCCCCTAGACCCTTCGCTGAAAAGAACTTGAAGAGCGTAGCTACTGGCGGTGAGAGAGGTAGGTTGACCCCAAAACGGACATAGTGGTGCAGAGCCAAGGCCCAAGGGTGCGCCAATGATATGATGTCAAGCTGTGGGTCAGTAAAAGACCCGAGGGGGCGCTGAGAACGAATATTTCAAAGACGCGACAACCACCAACCATCCTTGGTCCCGGTACATATCAGCAGGGGTCTCCAGCTCATCGTATCGGTACCTCAACTACACCTTCATACGTAAAATGCCATGGAAATTGCAATGCAAAAGGGTGATGCGTGCCAATAGGGCAAAGAAAAAATGGGTATACAGGGGAATGGAAACAATGGAGTGAGTATCTCCTCGTCGGTGCGGACATCACTAGCCTCTCCTTTGGTGGTTCGGGGTGTATCAGCAGGATCCTGCGACTCGTGCATCTGGTGTATGGGGGTACTTCACTACGTCTATTACTCGTGAAATGCAATGAAAAATTGCAATGCTAAAGGACGATGGAGGAAGAGCGAAATGTGGACATCTACTCACTCGTCGACGGCGCGTCACCGGCCTCCTTTTTGTTGGTCCAAGGCTTATCAGCCCGGCTGCAAGTCGGAGGCAAGCGCGAGGTTGTCGCAGAGGGGCTCGCGCCCAACGTGGAGTTCTTGTAGCGGGTGTCGAGCTCGGCAATGGCGACGTCGGCAGTCTTGTGAGTGAGGTGGAAGGCACAGTTGGGGACGTTGGCGAGAACTACGGGTTGCGCAGGGGTGGGTTGTCGCGGAGGAGGTGAAGCCCAAGGTGGAGCTCCTGTCGCTCATTCTGAACAGGTGTCGAGCTCGGCGATGGCCTCCCGGAGGAACGAGAAGGCTTCGGTACGTCGCTTACTCATAAAATGCCATGGAAATTGCGATGCTAATGGATGATGCTCGTCAGTAGGGAGGAAGAGATAAGGTTTGCATTGACTTACTCGAACGGCCTTGTGAATCGAATTCGGCGTCGCGGTGCAGCTCGCCCCACACGCGGAGTCACAACACCGTCTGAGCGGGTGTCGAGCTCGGCGATGGCTCAGTCGAACATCTCCTTCTAGTAGGAAGCGTGATTGGGAATGTTAAGGGCCCATAGGGCGCACTGAGAAACGGTGTCGGGTCGAGGCGAATAATTTGCGTTGCGGTGGGCTCTGCATTGCAAATGACCTTGTCAGCGGGCTCGTGGCACTTCATCCTAATAGGGCCTGACAACACGACCAAGGGAAGATATCAGTACAGTATACACATTATCGGACAGACCTTTCACTCACTAGAAGGGCCCGACCGGATGAGGCGCTTGTCGAGAACGCTGAAGACATCCTTTCAGACCCTGACATCCGTTCTCCTCCTACTCCCCCTTCGGTACTACCATTGACGAGACGGCCCGCCGCCATCCACAGCGGGCCCCGATGGCTTCTTGTAGGAGGCACAGTAAACTGCACTCTTCAGTGGTCGCCGTTCTTCGTATGCGGAGATACACGTTTCATGTTCTCAACCATCTCTCAGTCTGCAAGACCACATAAACTCTCGTGACTCTATCAACCCTTTTGCTGAACTCACCCACAGAGTTGCCTGGCATGCTCAGCGAGCTCGGCGAGGTAGACAGTTTCTGTGATATCTGGGGCGACATGTCAGAACTCAGAAGATGCACTCGAGCGCCTCAGACCTTCATATAGCGCTGACAAGGGGATGAGGATCCGAGGGCGCTCCAGCCTTGACGACGAACGGCGAGGGCCTCGAGGAAGAGGGGACGACACAAAGAAGCTGTCTGGCAGCATTGGGGTAAGTTTGCGTGGCTGGATTTGTAGCGGCGAGCATAACTTACCCGTCGGACTGCTTCCCTCAGCGCCTTGTCTCTTATCCACAGCACCGAGTTCGCAACATGATGCCGGTCAGATGCCAACCCGGTGTTGCTTATGTTATACCCAACTGATCGGCTTTTCGTCAATTCAAGTTCAAGTTCAAGTTCAAGTTGACTTGAACTGTGAGCTCCAACATGCGTCCTTGCAGAATGCACCCCAATGGGCGAACAGAATCATCGGTGTCATGGGTTCCCCCGTTACGGACCACAATTTAGCACGGGATGTATGGAGGACGGCTGATTTCAGATCAAGAGGTAACCCATGTGCTGGTGATTGTGACGCCTGGTGCGCTTTCCTGTTAGTTGGGAATCGTCATTGGGACATGACGATCTTGGCCCCGGGATGAACTCAGGGCGTTCAAAGGACCATTTCGTGCCCCTCGGTTGCCAGGGCGTGGCTTTCGTCCCGCCGTTTCCACCCGCAACCCCGGACGGAGCATGAAGTCGGCTCATCATCGAGATCAGCGAATAAGTTTGGCATAAGTTACATACACTGCGGGCTATCTGGTGTTAACAGACCATGTACCATCCGCGTGTAACCACCTCTTGTGATCACCTCTTGTATCGAGAAGCCCTCTTCCCAGGATCGTTCGGTTTGCTGAGATACTCCCGGGAGAAGCGTGTGCCGTTGAGAGGGTTTGAACGCTTTCCAAAACGTTTGCCACCATCCTCCTGCCCCACCGCATCCATCGCAATTTCCCAAAAGCGTTGCGTTTTGGACCGATCCTCACCAACAACATGGCGAATGCTCCTAAACGTATCACTCCAGCTCAGCTGGTTCCTTACTGACGCCTGTGCGTGAAGGGGGTCGTCTTGGAGTAAGCAGATGCCGAGAACCGAAATGAGATTGACATCCATTGCGACGTACCTTCCATTGGTCCTTTCGTGTGTTGTAGAACTCGAATCGACTCATGATGGCGGCACATATTTGATCTAACATCATTCTCCCTTCTTCACTCCCAGAGAGCGCGACCCGTATGAGTGTCTCGTAAGAGAAAGCGGGTCTTGCATGCGAGGGTCCCATATCCGGGAGAGCCCACAATCCCTTTGGATGCTTTTGCCCCCCCGAATCACCCTGTTTCGAGCGCCCGGGTGGCTGGGCACCCCGGAATTCTTCATCATTCGCTCCTCCCGAAGACCACAGTGGTAGAGTATTGCGGTTATTGCAGGCACCATAGTGCGACGGAGGATGTTCCATGCTTGCCGATCCACCCATTCTCGCTTGGACGTTGTCAGATAGGGGATCAAGAGAAACTGGTTCGCTAGGGGAGAGGATGTGATCGTAGGGGATCTGCTGGGAGGGCGTCAGAGGGCGGGCACGCGATGTCGCATGGAATCACTGACGTGCGGGTTGGCAGGGAGGCCTTGCCCGTGGTGCTGGGGTGCCTGCCAGAAATGGCAATCACACCATTGGGCGCAAGTCTGCGGGTGTATGTGGCAGGGGTGAGGGGTAAAAGCTGGTGCGCTGAGGGCGGTATTTGGCACGGGGTCCGACATCGGGATGTCACTCATCAAAAACTCACCTCGCGTCGACAAGGACAGTTGGTGGATGAGTTGGCAGGACCGTCTCTGAGTATGACGACGCTCCTAAGTGAAGGGAGAGGCGATTCGAAAGCATAATTGCAGTGATGACGGGAATGGAGAGAATGCGAAACGACGCCAGCACCGTACTGAATTGACCCAAAGGCCCTGAGAAAAATGCGCTTGGATTGCGCCACGACGTTGAACGTCCTGAAAGGGGGCGTCAAGTGTGGACCTGTCTTCTGGTCGGCCTGCAGCTCAGACCTGGTGTTTCTCTGTGGAATTATCAGACCCGACTACCTAGCTACACCGCTTGGAGGGCTTGAGACAAAGCCCCTTTCACTACCTGACAGAATCGCTATGGATTCGATTTGGGGAGAAGCTTGAATAAGATGGGAAGGAGCCAGTGTGATACTTGATAGCGTGACAGGAAGTCACATTCACCCCTGTTAATCCAAGAGGTTGGGCCGATTGAGCGTTTCGAGGCAGTGGTCAATTACTAAATTAGCACATCATTAAACCCTGAACAGCTATTCGAGATAACGATGAAATCTTACAAGATTTGTGCCATTCACTCGAGAACACTCCCAAAAGGTCGTCGGTCGCGGGTCCGTGGCCTCCCTCCTCTAAAACCTCGTGGAGGAGGGCACCGGCTTCGGCCAGAGCTGCAAAAGCTCTTTCAAGAGACAATCGAGTCGCTGCAGGGTTTGCCTGCTCAAGTTCATAGCGGTGGGCGGCGAGAAGATAAAGACAGAGGATTCCAGCAACACGCTGGAAGGCTCCCATGTCCTCTTGAGACGCCTCTTCCTGCAAATGGAAGGTATTGTCATCGACATGAGGCCTAATAATTAAATTCCGACAATTCTCAGCAAGGACATTCGGAATGAGAAAACCTTCACTGCTGACGCACAATGACGAGCTCAAGTGGATGATTCCAGCAGGCATAACCTCCACAGAGTACTGCGGCATAGGCCGCATAGCTTTGAGCTGGCCTGGGAGAAGCTTGTATAGGGTTACTATTGCCGAATTGAGCAGCAAGGTTTGACTGGCGGGACGGAGAGCTGAGATACAATGAAAACCCTCGATAACGAGGTCCTTTAGCAGAGAGAAAGAGGATGAGGCTGGTTTGGGGTTCAAATCGCAATATTAACACCTCTTCTCTCGGGATGATTAGTAACGTCACGGTCACAACCAAGCCAAACCCAGGGGCTGCGGGTTGCATTCTACAACAAAACGCCTACTTTCTGGCGATCCTTGCGACGCCATGGTAGGGGTGATGAGTCCATTCCAAAGTGCTTGTACTAATAGTGTTGTTCAGAGGTACCTGGATCCGGAACCGACCCATTCAACCGTTCCTATGACACGCCTTCCTTGAATCGATGAATGGCTATGCCTGGTTGCAACGCCACAACAGCGACGTGATCGGAGCGGGGAACTCGTCTTCTGGTGTTTAAACTGTTTGCTGGCGCCAAGGTCAGTTCCATTCAACCCTATTTGTGTCGTCCCACAGGCAGTGCCGTACCCTCCACGCAAGCTCCATCCAGAGTACTGATACGTGATCATAGGATTCGGAGCTTGCACCATCGAGCCTCCACGTTGTTTAGGCCAGACGCCTAATCACAACGTGAGATGCGTTGGTAGTGCGATTGATCACAAGCTGAAGAAGCTTGAGGGCTCTGTGTCGGCATAGTATTTCATTCCCAGCGTTGATCTTGGAAACTAAATAAGTTAAGAAGAATCCCTTTTCCTGGCTGAAGGGGTGCAGTTCAGGCTCGTCTTCCTCTGCGACGTGGAACCGAAATGCGTTGAAGATGTTCTCCACGTGAACATTTCTGCAGTAGTTGTATGTGGCGATGATGTTTTGGACATTCCAATTGGAAGTTTCCCGAAGTCCGCCGGGCACCGGGCGCTCAGGCTAAATGGCGGCGCAGCATGGCGAGATTCGGAATCGTCCTTGAGCTTGCAGTATTCAGTGAACCCCGAGCATAACTCCAATACAAATCATCTGGTCTCAATCGCCCCAAGCTTTCGGGCGCTGCGGAGAGAAGCCAAGGTAATTCAATCCTATGTCGTTAAGCGCCCGTCATCGCTGGCCTCTGATTGGCCGAGGGAGGGGACAGTGTGAGAACCACTGTCCTTCGTTTACGTTCTAACATCGCTGAGCCTGATAAGCTGTCTGGTGGCGCTCGATCTGATCCCTAGCCAGGGGCACCTTCCATTTTGGGACTCGAACACTTGAGGGTGACTCCCGGAATTTCGACGCCAGTTATTTATTACTCTGAGCTAACCGCGTCCACAAGAGCAGCCAACTGAATTGCTCTTCCAAATCCGTTCACTCGTGTCATATGAACTGTGATGTGAATAGGAAAACGGTCGGCATAAGGGAAAATGGATCCCAGCAAGTGCTGCATTTCATATATACTTTGCTAACATCTTGCCCTCGCATCTATTCCGCCCCATCACATCCCACCCAACACACAGTCTGCTAACAAACCCCTGTTATGGAGCAACGAAGACCAGAACAAGACTCGCCGATCGACCCACTCAACCTGGGTCCAGACGACACCGTCAGGCAACGTATCTTCTGCGTCCCCGAGAAGCCTGAAGATCATCGAGTAGATCGATCACAACGTCGCAAGACTTTCTGCAGCCGACAGTCTCAGGCCGTTCAGATCGACATTGTCACCTGCTTTCGCGTGGAGTTCACGGAAGTCTGTCGCAGTTTCATGTCTGCCCTCCAGAAGGCGGGCTCTGAACCGATTATCCAAGTAGGTCATAGTTCAATTGCTTTCGTCCCAGCCACTGATCTATCATACCATCCAGGGTCTCCCGCCTGGTCATGAGCTAGGCACCCATGAGCACTGGGCCGTCTGGCTCTTTGCGTTTAGCACAATGGAAAATGAAGAAATAAAAGATTTGCTTGAGATCATCGACAACGAAAATGACGCTGAGATATGCCTGTGGGTTCGCTCAACCTTTGCCTTCGATCACGGCGCTAACGATTCGTTGCAGCGGCGTGCTCTTCCGTACATCGGTGCAGCCATACCCTCCGCGATCCGCCGGAAACGAGATTGAGTGGCCCACCTCATCGGAGTTGGCGTATGTTCGAACCATCGTCATCGACTGTCGAGTGAGCGCTGGGAACACCGTGGGACGGTATGAAGAGGCGATGCAAAAGGAAGAACGGCCCCCTCAGCTCCCCCAGCCCCCCGAGAGATCTCCTTCTCCATACCCTGAGCCCAGCTTGCCCGCTCGGGCCGCTGCCAAGAAAAATCGGCTAACGCTCCCTCCCTCCTACTCTGACTTCCCAGACACTGAGCTCTCGAGCCCTCTCTCACCGTCTATCAGTGTGAAGCCGCCGCCCGCCCGCCCACCTCCAGTGCGGTTCGAACCCCAGCGCCGCAGCGCCACACAAGTGCCAACTCCTGAGAGCGCGCAGCGGGGGATCCTCGCTTACATCTCCAGCGTGACGATGAAGCCCCAGGCGGTTCATAGCACAACCCTCTGGAGCTTCGCAAGATTTTTGAATCCATTCCGCTTCGGAAGCAACTCCCGGGCTAGTACCTCCGCTTCCGCATCTCAGGCGGTCTCTGGACAAGCGAGCCCAGCAGTGGATTTGGGTGCTGCCTTCTCTCCCTACATTCCTCCTCCGCCTGTCCAACCTTCGGGCAGCGGTGGCCCCAAGTCAGTCAGCATGAGAAGAGATACCGCCGAAGCCTTCTCTTCGGCTGAGGGTTGGAGCAATGACTTCCGACCACTCTTCGTCGGGCACCGATGCAATTCTTTCCGCCTGGCCACCACTAATCCGATTCCCTTGGATTTTTGGTGCAACGATGAAGACGAGGAGTCCAACGAGCCTTGTTCCTCCCACATCGCGATGAACCTGAGCATCTCCGACTTGGTTTTCACCCCGAGGGAGACCTTGTACTTGACACGCGCTGGGCCCGAAGCGATGTCTGCCATGGTAGGCGAGAAGTTCAAGCGCTCCCTTCGACTCTCTTAGGCGGAACAGGTTTCTTTCTTCTTGGTTGCTAACTTGTATATAGCTGTGCTATTTCATCGATTCATCACTCTACAATTCTATCGCTACGTTTTCTATCTATTAGAACGCTATGTATTTATTATCGGGATCCCACTCTATCACGGTTTCAACTCGCGCGATCACTGAGTGACCTTCTGCAGGCGCTAGACTAGCGCTTGAAGTTCGGCCGAGGCCCAAAAGTGCTGGGTCTTTCAAGGCCCAGACCACGGTGGTCTGATTTGGTAAGGTGGGCTGTCCGACGGGTTGATTATCTTTCTCTTCTCCCTCCTCAACTTGACTCGAGAGACGTGACCAGACCCAGCTCGTGCGAGACGCTCTAGCTCGCTGGCGAGGGCTTCAAGCCGCACCGAAGGGCGGCTCTCAACCATGCTTACATTCCGATCTCTGCACAGCAGCACTATCGCTCTGCCATCGTGGGGTTATGCCTTCTAGCGGCCCGTCCTTCAAGCATGTCTTAGCGTGTCGGTTCAGGGCCAGTTGGGTTCTCTTTGAACTCATTGGCCGGGGGAGTACGTGGAGTTGCGCCGTTAAGCCTTTTCATTACCATTTCAGCTTCCTTCCTATTCGTTCTAAATCTTGATACTCGCCCGACCTGCCGCCCGATCACGTCCTCGCCTGTGAAGGTGATAACCACGATCGCTTCGAGCACAATCGTGTTCAAGATCTCGAGAGTTTCCGCACCCAGTTTCCTTCTCTGATATCGTTCGATCCTTTGTACATGCCTCCTTCAGCACTGCGTCGTGTTTTGGATGAGGATATTTCCTCTCTCATCCCCGCAAGTGGAGATGCACCACGGCCCCGGGAACTGTCTCCGTCCCTGCCAGGTTTATCTATTCCCCCGTCCATTGCCCCGAGATGGGTCAATTGCACCGTCAGCCCCTTCTCCACCCCGTCATGAGTTTCCCTAGCACCATGCAAACTTGTAGCCGCCGTCATATTCTTAGCCATTTGAATCTTCAAATGGTGAGCATAAACCCATCCCAAATCACGAACCTGTCCCCATCCTAAGCTGTACACCCCACAGCTAGCCAAGTCTGGGAGCGTTGAGGTGTGGATCAGAGAGGCCATTTTAGCTCACGAGGCCTCTTGGCTTGTCTATCGCGAGCTGGACGCTCGGTTCCAACAGACGCTCGACATTTCTCCCGAGGAGATCTCCACTTTTCAACGGGACCCAACGGAGGTCCCTCACGTTGTGTCCGAAGCCAGGACGCGGTGGTGCCAGTCATCGCTTGATCTTAATCACGCAGAGCAGTTTCTCAACGACCAAGGCTTGACAGAGATAGCAGTCATGCTCGATAATGAGCTTCTGGGGAGAATGGGTAAGTAGCCCGTCAATTGCTTCGATCGATGGCTTACTGGGGCATAGGTCAGCACCCTGACCACTTGTTCGTCCAATTCTGATAGAGCCACGCACCAGCCGCGCCCCACTCAGTCTAAGCACTTCGTATAATCTGGGTGCGGGTATTCTTTAGGGTCGACGCAAAGTCGAGCTTGGCCACCGCTTCCAAAGCTTACTAGTATACTATGCACTCACTTCAACTTCCACATGCGGTCCTCTGGCATCCTGTTAAACCAGCTTAAATTGTATGTACTCCTACTTAGACACATCTTCCCCTCCAGTTTCCGAGGGTTCGGTTCTACCCTGACAGCCGTGTCGTATTTAATGGTCTGAGCCCTTTTCCCATCAATTACTTGGATTTTCAACGCAGGCCACAAAGTATCCCGCAACGGTTCCCTCGTTCTTGAGGTTGGAAGCCTGAGGGCCAGGTGCCGGTCAAGTCACGGTGAAGTTCGGGCAGCCGGCGGCGAGCATATGATCGGTGAGCTGATCTCATCCAAGCCTGAGAAGAGTCGCCTTGGTCTCAACCTCTTGCCACTACATTTCAGTCAGAGCGTGGCTCAGCGCCACGCGGTGTCATCTTCACTATCAATGCACGGATTCCAAAGCAAGCACGGGCAAGAGCAATTTCAGGCATGTTTCGGCCGGTGGCCATGCTGCGAAAGTGAGGTAGTCATGGGTCAAAGAATTCCATCTCAAGGGGGAGGAACATGGCACGAAGTGAGGGCCTTGCACTTGGTTTTCAGAGTGCAGGGTAGCGACAGGAGTCTGCCTGGCATCATGTTGCGAACTCGGTGCTGTGGATAAGAGACAAGGCGCTGAGGGAAGCAGTCCGACGGGTAAGTTATGCTCGCCGCTACAAATCCAGCCACGCAAACTTACCCCAATGCTGCCAGACAGCTTCTTTGTGTCGTCCCCTCTTCCTCGAGGCCCTCGCCGTTCGTCGTCAAGGCTGGAGCGCCCTCGGATCCTCATCCCCTTGTCAGCGCTATATGAAGGTCTGAGGCGCTCGAGTGCATCTTCTGAGTTCTGACATGTCGCCCCAGATATCACAGAAACTGTCTACCTCGCCGAGCTCGCTGAGCATGCCAGGCAACTCTGTGGGTGAGTTCAGCAAAAGGGTTGATAGAGTCACGAGAGTTTATGTGGTCTTGCAGACTGAGAGATGGTTGAGAACATGAAACGTGTATCTCCGCATACGAAGAACGGCGACCACTGAAGAGTGCAGTTTACTGTGCCTCCTACAAGAAGCCATCGGGGCCCGCTGTGGATGGCGGCGGGCCGTCTCGTCAATGGTAGTACCGAAGGGGGAGTAGGAGGAGAACGGATGTCAGGGTCTGAAAGGATGTCTTCAGCGTTCTCGACAAGCGCCTCATCCGGTCGGGCCCTTCTAGTGAGTGAAAGGTCTGTCCGATAATGTGTATACTGTACTGATATCTTCCCTTGGTCGTGTTGTCAGGCCCTATTAGGATGAAGTGCCACGAGCCCGCTGACAAGGTCATTTGCAATGCAGAGCCCACCGCAACGCAAATTATTCGCCTCGACCCGACACCGTTTCTCAGTGCGCCCTATGGGCCCTTAACATTCCCAATCACGCTTCCTACTAGAAGGAGATGTTCGACTGAGCCATCGCCGAGCTCGACACCCGCTCAGACGGTGTTGTGACTCCGCGTGTGGGGCGAGCTGCACCGCGACGCCGAATTCGATTCACAAGGCCGTTCGAGTAAGTCAATGCAAACCTTATCTCTTCCTCCCTACTGACGAGCATCATCCATTAGCATCGCAATTTCCATGGCATTTTATGAGTAAGCGACGTACCGAAGCCTTCTCGTTCCTCCGGGAGGCCATCGCCGAGCTCGACACCTGTTCAGAATGAGCGACAGGAGCTCCACCTTGGGCTTCACCTCCTCCGCGACAACCCACCCCTGCGCAACCCGTAGTTCTCGCCAACGTCCCCAACTGTGCCTTCCACCTCACTCACAAGACTGCCGACGTCGCCATTGCCGAGCTCGACACCCGCTACAAGAACTCCACGTTGGGCGCGAGCCCCTCTGCGACAACCTCGCGCTTGCCTCCGACTTGCAGCCGGGCTGATAAGCCTTGGACCAACAAAAAGGAGGCCGGTGACGCGCCGTCGACGAGTGAGTAGATGTCCACATTTCGCTCTTCCTCCATCGTCCTTTAGCATTGCAATTTTTCATTGCATTTCACGAGTAATAGACGTAGTGAAGTACCCCCATACACCAGATGCACGAGTCGCAGGATCCTGCTGATACACCCCGAACCACCAAAGGAGAGGCTAGTGATGTCCGCACCGACGAGGAGATACTCACTCCATTGTTTCCATTCCCCTGTATACCCATTTTTTCTTTGCCCTATTGGCACGCATCACCCTTTTGCATTGCAATTTCCATGGCATTTTACGTATGAAGGTGTAGTTGAGGTACCGATACGATGAGCTGGAGACCCCTGCTGATATGTACCGGGACCAAGGATGGTTGGTGGTTGTCGCGTCTTTGAAATATTCGTTCTCAGCGCCCCCTCGGGTCTTTTACTGACCCACAGCTTGACATCATATCATTGGCGCACCCTTGGGCCTTGGCTCTGCACCACTATGTCCGTTTTGGGGTCAACCTACCTCTCTCACCGCCAGTAGCTACGCTCTTCAAGTTCTTTTCAGCGAAGGGTCTAGGGGACATCACATCGAAATTCAACCCGGTTTCAACGCTCCTGGATCCCCGTGGCTCGCCACCGCCTGAACGGGATGTTTTTCATTTGCCCTGTTTCACATTGCTGTGAGGCCAATTCTCTTAGCCCAGACGAAATTCATCCCGCCTCTGTCTTCCCCAACAATTGCCCCGGCCTCGCTCCAGCAACATTGAGAATCTCCTCTCCTGGTACTCTACCACCGCCAGGCTTGGAATCAGACCGTCCTCACCCAGAGACACCCTTCGGTTCTAGCTAGCCCCGTTGGTGAGTTTCGCCGTCATCGCCCACCTTCAGGCTCCCCTAATGGACCCAACTTGCATCCGTCGATAGATTTAGAACTATTATAAAGACCTCGAGTCAGCATTGCGCTCTTTCATAGCGCCCTCTGCTTTCTGGGGTTCTTGTCCTCATAGATTCTTCCGAAGTGCATCCGCCACCATTCCCCGCTCAGACGTTGCCACAGCCCTAGTGGCCTCGCAACAAGATCAAGCGCGAGGCGAACAAACAGCTCAAGCTCTATCCGAAACCTTGGGGACTTGCATAAGCGGGAGGGCTACCTCGTTTTATGAACCCGCCAGTGAGTGTAACCCTCCCTCTCCGCATGCGTCCAGTTGTCCTTCAACCATGTCCAGAACGGATCAAGATGAAGCTGCCCAGCTACACTAAGATCATCAAGGAGCCCATGGGCCTTTCTACATGATACGCAGGAAGCTTGATAATCGCGACTATCCAACGACTCGACGGTTCTACGATGATTTCAAGCTTATGATCAAGAACTGCATGCTCTTCAGCCCTGTTGGTACTCCTGTTTCCACAGCTGGTCAGGGACTCGAGAAGGGCCGCTCCCTCAGAGCACAGGGCAGGGGCAGAGGGGAGGAGGGCGAGGGGGAGAGCAAGCAGGAGAACAAGGAAGGTGAGGACTGGGAGGACTGGGAGAAAGGAGACAGGAAGGAAGTGCCAACAACGAGAGGCTCGATCTTCGTTGTTGCTCTGTCGGCGTATTATCCATGCCCTCGAACCATTTCCCTCCTTCCCCTGGAGCCGAAACGCGGACAGTCGGAGGGGTTTCAACGAGAGTGCTCCCCATCCCTTCAACGCAGCATTCGATTCTCCCTCCAGCCCTACCCCACCAATGGGATCGTTATCGAGCGCTCATTCGATTTCACCATTCCCTCACCACCTTCATTCATCCGCCTGTCTGCTATCGACAGGGACTCGACCGGTGTTCGTACTCGAGGCTATTGTTGTCAAGAGCGTTTTATCCAATATGTGCAGTCCTACCGCCTTAGCTCAACTCACTCACTCACCCAACATACCCGTTTCATTCACACCCGGCTCTTCATCGACTACTACGACCATCATCGCTGGTCCACTCTTTGGCCCGGACTACTCGCGTTCCTCGGCTTCCCTGTCGCCCTCGAGTCGCGTCGTCCCGATACCTGTGGCCATGCGCTCCAGATGGACGCCTCCGAAGACGCCAGCATTCTACAACAGTCCCGTCGCACTGCAAGCCAAGACGATTGGTACATTCCTTCCTTCCTTCGCCTTCTGTGGTTTAGTTACTGTCATTCGTTATTAGAACCAGTTCCAAACTATCTCTTTGTTGGTTTGCCTCCTCCAGGACCCGGCCCAGCCTGTGACCCATTGATTCGGTCACCGGTGCTTGTGATTGTGCTCAGGCTGGACCTCACTAATTGCCTGATCAACTTATTCTCTCCCTTTTCTAGCCCCTGCAAGTAACGACCAAATGCCACTACATCGATGAAAGCACCTCTCGCACCACTCATAGCGGCCTTTCTTCCCATAACTTCTGCCATGGATTCAGCTTGTAAATTCAGGCTTGAACTGCTCAGTCGGATATGCAGGTCCAGGCAAGTCCAGGCTCTTGAGCTGCCTCATGTGATTGTCACAGCCACGCTCGATCGGCGCTTCGCCTCAACGAACCACTGGATGGGTGCATGCCATGTTTCTCTCCCTCTCTTTAGTTCCATGGAAGGTCTGAATCCTCCGTTGCTCCTGCCCACACACCATTTCCTTCGTCACCATGGCCCACACCCCCATCGTCCAATTTGGCCCAACACTAGCAGCAAGATTCCGCTTCCCCGCCGATATCCCTCTCAAATCGCAGAGATACCAACCCGAACGACTGGCCGCGCCCTCCTGTCTATAGGTAAGCATCCCCGCGATTCGGAAACATGAGACAGGGCCATTGACTCCCCACAGGGCGACGCTGAGACGACCGAACAGCGTCACTTGACCCCAAGATGTTGCATATCCAGCCTGAGTAATAAGCATACTTACTCAACGACTGGCTCCTACTTGAGGGTCACTCGATAGAACCCACGATCCATGCCCCACCGACGAACATTTCCACTGACAGATGAGTGGAAGAGGACTTGCATTCGGCGGACCGAGAGTGTGGAGGAGGGGTGGCCGTCGATCACAGTTCGCTTAGCAGTGGGGTGTCGCCGCAGACATCGTCGGATTGTGCAGTCAGGGAAAGCGCATAGCGTCTGAACGTCTCCAATGGTCCAGACTCACCCCATTCACAGCAGCGACGTTCAAATCCCAGGCGAATGGCCCATCTGCCCTCGGCAAGTGCACATTAGCTCGACTATGGCCTCAAATTGTGGTTTCCACGTTGATACCTCTAGGTGAGCAGCCCTCTGCCCTTCGTCCGGTATATTTACTTACTTCGCTCAGAGCATCTCTCATGACCACGCCTCGATAGCCGACAGGAAGTTGTACTGGGGATTCGAATTCGCGACCCCTTGCCACTTGGAGGAAAACATATGAGTCCTTTTGACCGGGTCGGGCACCTGTAAGATTTCGCAAAGACGCTAACATTGACGCGAGGCAGTGCTTTCGCCCCTTTTCACCCATGTTGGACCCCAATAAACGCTGTTGAGCGCCACTGGGGCTAGTCTCAGTTCATGCCTTTTCATCTTGCAGTCGAGGTGTTTTGCTCATAGCAGCCTCAAAGCTCTTCCCCCGACCATCGTCTTATGGACGCTTTCGCTTTCTTGAACTATTGACGCTCCCCCGAAGAGCTGCCTCATCATCCGTTTCGACATGAATGTATCGAAGTCTGCTCACTTCACTGGAGACCCCACTTGCATGGTAATTGCGCTTGCGTCCAGGGTCTTCTCGCCGTCTGAAGGTCCGTTCAAGCGAAATAGATACGTCCTCGTCCTCGGCCAGCAACCCGCACGTCAGTCAGTCCCCCGACGTCAGCGATTCCGATGCCCTTGCTCCTGGCTGTACCCCCCGCTCTGCAGTGGTGCGAACTCCCACATGCCGGGGCGCACATCGACGACTGCTACACTGCAGAATTTCTCCCACACCCCCAGATGGACGTCGGCCTCTATCCACGCTTGGACCGCGTTTCCCTTCCCCAATTCACTCTCTCTTCCTCTGTTCCCGCTTCCGACCATGGTGACCCATAATCGCTGATATCTCAGCCATCAATGACTGGCGCCGACCGAAATCTCAACCCACCCAAGCTTCAACCTCCCTTTCCCTTCAACCCACTCAAACAAATGCACCCTCAGGAAGACGGAGATTAGAACCAGTGACCGCCAGTATCCAGCAGGAGCTAACCCTGACCAAGTACGGATGTTATTGAAAGCAGACGATGAAGGAGCTGGAGAAGAGCGAGCTCCATTCCTAGCACGGTATTTCCGGGCTCGCCCTTTCAGGTGAGTGTCTCTCTGTCTAGCAGCCCGATGTTTTCATGCACTGACGGCCCTGCTGTTCTTTGCTTAGATAGCCATGTTTCCGTTTCCGCAGCCGAAAGGGTCTCGTTTGCAAAGACAAACTGCGCATATTGGTACATAAAACATCCTCCAGCGGCCAGATGGTGTGGCGGTGACTATACTAAGGTGGTGTAAAGTTCGAACCGCGCCTTGGAAGACATCACAATGTCGTGAACGCAGTCGGGATCTGGGAGGAGCCCGAGAACGACCTTCATGGAGTGGTACTCCGTAAGCCACCACCCCCTGAACCGGATGAGGTCATTCCTGAGAGTCTCAGACACAGCTTCCAACCCGTCGATCCTTTCTTCGGCCATTACTACCTGTGTTCGAGCCTCCTGAACCTCTCCTTGGGCATCTTTCAGAGACTCCCCTTTCTCTTCCACTATCTTTTTGAGACGAATCTCGCGACATTTCAATTGAGCGACGAGTTTGTCAAGCGCGAGGATTCGTTCTTCCGCGAGCTTCAGCTTCGCCTCAGACCTTGCCATCCGACCAGCGGACGGAGCACCTGTTGCACCTAGCGCCGAGGAGTGAGCACGATCCTAGGGACAAACGCAGCGGGGACATGCTACTCACCAAAGTCAGCAACTGAACGTCGTGCGGACTCGCCCCCAGCGGTTGCCTCTTCTTGGATATCGTTGTTTGGGGGACACGAACGACGGGGACAGTCTGGCTTGTGTCAGATGGCACTGCGCCGAGGTCTATAGGACCGCCCTACGCGTCCAGCGCAAAAGGGGGAGATTGGAGAGCTAGGGATGTCCCTATTCGATTGCCCTGCCCTTCTCACAAGAGGGGTCGTGATGGGACGGTTGTGGATGAGTTGAATCGGTGACTCCAACTCAAGTTTTGAAATCTTCGGCATCGAGAACTTGATCGAGGTGCTGCAGTAAGTAGAAGAGGTGATAAAGGCTTGTGCTGAACGACTATAGCTGGGCTATTTATGCTTGCCAAATGAACAGGATTGAGCCCCTAGCGACGACGTCTGCAGTCGCGTTTTGATCGAGCTGTTGGCGGCGGGGCACATCCAGTGCCCATCGCTGCGCTCAACTTGAAACCGCCGCCCACCCGGGGATAGACCTTGTCGTGGTCACTTCAAGGTTCCCGGTTCTTCATTCCACCCTCCGAGCCGTCACACGAACAGAAACTGGGTGTGTAGAAACTGGGAAGTGCGTATTCGAAGCTCCTCGAATTCCGAACGCTCAGTCAACCAGCAGGTTTCGTAACGCTTCACCTTGGTTTTCAGTTGACTCCCACGGAAGTATGGCCGACAACCACCTGTTCTCTGCGACACGGCAACCCTACGAGCACCCATCGTCTCTTGGCTATACCTGTGACCACTGTCACAAACAGTATTCCACTGTCCATCACTTAGACAAGCACCAGAGGGGAGGGTGTATACGAACAAAACGCAGTCTTTCCCTGCTTCTGGAAGACACAAAGATATTCTGGGAGAACCGAAAGAAAAGGTGGTTAGCATCCAGCGAAGAAGCCATAGGGGACCTCCCGCTGGCAAGGCCTGAGCCGCACCAGTCCATTTTAGAGCCGTCGGCCTTATCCGAGTCGTCCACGTGCCATTTGGCTCAATCTACGGTGAGCCGTCTACCGAGAGTCCAGATGCAATTCGTGAAAACGCCCTCTAACGACCGCCAGGTTTCTCCTCCCTCTGTCACAGATTTTTCAACACCCTCAATGCCAGCAGAACGTCTAGTACGTCCAGCGAGACACAAACGAACCAACGCTAGCTGACTACCTTCTAGGCATACGTTGCTCCCAGCAAGGCTTCGAACAGGAAGGGCAAACGACAGGCCGCACCTCCTCCTCGGTTCGTTCACACCATGCCACCTGCCAAGCCAGTCCATTCAATTGAGACTGCTATCATTGATCGAACAGGTTAGCTTTAATCTCATTTGACCCCGGCGCGGAAGATAACCTTGGCTTTCCCGCTGGCCTTCTGTGACAGTATCTCAGCTCGGCCTCTCCAATGTTTGGACTTCTCAAGGGCCGGATGCAAACGGCAGCCAGGAGCTTGTGACGTATGACGCTCCACAAAGCATTTTCGGGGTTTCGAGGCGGTATTGACTGCCAAAGGAACAGTCGGCACCACTCCACGACCCAGACCGGATCCTGACTGGCCTTAAGGTTTCGCAGCTGGGCCAACAGCCAAAGGCTTCACAGTCGGATCAGCAGCCAAAGGCGAGCACCAGTGCGAAGGCTAACTTTGGGCCGTTCACCAGTAAATCCGCGTTCTGCTTGGCGGAGTGGTACTGGCATTCGCCCAAGAAATCCTTGTCGGACTTTCATAAACTGGCTGCAGTCCTGCAAGACCCCTCCTTCTCGGTTCCGGATATCTCTACCGTCAACTGGAAGTCCGCTTTCAAGGCGTTGGGCTCCAACAAGGATGAACACGACGACACGGAAAGCGCTTGGATTCACAACGACGGTTGGAGGGACACAAAAATATCGATTGACGTGCCTTTTCATAATAGGACAAAAGACCCTGGCATTAGGGCATACGGGGTAGGAATACTCAAGCATCGGTCCATTGTCTCTGTCATCAAGGAGAAGCTATCGACCAGCGCAGGGAGCCGCCACTTCCACTACTATCCCTACATACCCTCCTGGAAAGGGACTCTGGACTCTCCGGAAGTGGGACTTTACGGGGAGTTTTACTCTTCACAGGCATTCCGCGATGCCCATGAAGAGATCCAGAGGAGGCCAGCCACGAAACAGAACACGGGATTGGAGAGGGTGGTTGTGGCCTTGATGTTTTGGTCAGATGCTACGCATTTGACTGCTTTCGGTGCGGCAAGCTTATGGCCCTGCTATATGTTTTTCGGCAACGAATCCAAGCACCCCCGAGGCCAGCCATCAAACCATCTCGGGCATCACATTGCCTACTTTCTCGAGGTGATGTCGTCGAAACTGTGCACGTTAACTTCTCTGATGCCTCGCGCCTACCTTCACAGCTCCCAGATCGCTTTAAGGATCACATGAAAGTGAGGAATAAAGGGAAACTGCCCACGGCCGATCTTTTCAGGCACTGCAAAAAGGAGCTCTTTCACAAACAGTGGTCAGTTCTTCTCGATCGTGAACTGACTGATGCGATGCGGCACGGACTTGTTATTTCTTGCCCAGATGGTCAGAAAAGATGCTTCTATCCGCGAGTAATGTCATACTCTGCGGATTACCCAGAAAAGCAGGTGCTTTCTGGTGCTTCTTTCCCCATCCCACTGATATGATCTTCAATAGGCTTCGTATCTACAGGATGCGAACCAATGCCGTTGCCCCTTGCCATCGGTGTTTGGTCCACAAAGATGGCTTGCAGAAACTCGGGACGCCCACTGACACGGAGCGTGTAAACCGCAAACGAGTTGGACCTCAAGAGAACTTAAAGGTCGTCAAAGGTTGCGACAAAATACGCGACGGCTACGCTGTTAAGGCCCAAGCAATAGAAGATATTCTCCAGCCCCTTGGCCTTGTCCCCGTTCAGGTAGGTTTGATGCTTTCGGTCGATGTGTGGCCTGAGTCGCTGACAGGTGACTTGTCGAAAGACTGCCTTTTCAGGCTGCGGAGTTTCAATTAACCTCTCAACCGTGCTTGTCGTTGACATTCTCCATGAGTTTGAGATTGGTGTGTGGAAGACTCTGTACATTCACTTGATCCGCCTGCTGGAACTTGGAAGTTGTCACCGGGAAGAATACTTTATCGTTTGTCGCAGAACTGGATGCACGGTAAGCCCCAGGTCCCTATGAGTGAAAGCAGAGGCCAACTACCACCCTTACAGATATCGAAACGTACCTGCCTTCGGGCATGACACCATTCGAAAGTTCCCCCTCAATGCGTCTGAGATGAAGAGAAAGGCCGCTCGGGATTACGAGGACCTCTTACAGGTAAAGACACACTTACTTGGAGTGATCCAGCGGTTGACTGGGCCCAGTGCTCGATCCCGACGTTCGAAGGACTTTTACCTGACGAACACAGCCTCCGCCTTACGACCCTTCTTTATGTGTGCGCACAGTGGCACGCTTTGGCCAAGCTCAGACTCCATAACGACTACACGCTTAATCTTCTAGGGTACACCACAACTCAGCTTGGTGCGCAAATGAGGCGGTTTTACCGGGATACGTGCTTGAACTTCCCGACCAAAGAGCTCCAGCGAGAGGCGGAGGCTAGGGCAAGAAGAGAATTGAAGACCGGCAAAGGAGCAGGTAGCTCCGCTAGAAAGCCAGCATCGCTTGGGATTTTCAGCATCAAGTTCCACTATCTCGGGGATTATGTCTCCGTCATTCGTCGGTTTGGAACCACGGATTCGTACTCCTCCCAGACGGTCAGCACCAGTACATGGACCGCCCTCACAGCGCTAATTTTTTCCACAGGGAGAACTCTATCACCGCGAGCCAAAGTCCTGGTATCCTCGGACGGACAGGAGGGGATACGAGGGTCAGCTATCTCAAATTGAACGTCGCCAATCTAGGCTAGCAAGCATCCGCGAGGGGATTCAAATGACCTCGGGGGTCTCAACCTCCACAGACGGTTCAAGTGTGACAAAACTCGTTGAGCCCGTACCACGCCATTGGATCGGTGCCGACCAAAATAGCCCGATCAGCTTGAACACTTTCTTGGAGAGGTTCGGGGAAGGGCATCGAGACCCCTACACGAATGTGAGCCCTCGGAGTCAGTAATGCTGGGAATCACTAATCACAGCGGGTGCTCCCGAGCAGGGCTTTATCGATCAGCTAAAACAGCATCTACTTCTTCGTATCCTAAAGATGTACAATTGCCCACCCGGCTTCGCCGCGAAGGACGACTGGCAGTACGTTATTCTCCAGAACAATCGCCTTTTCAGCCACAAGCTCCTTCGCATCGGGTACACGACATACGACATTCGGACCAGCGAGGACGTTATCCACGTCGACACGCCACGTTGCAATGCCATGCTATTGAACAAGGCGTACAGCAAGGCAACATGGGGGGTCGAGTCTCCTTATCTTTATGGGAAGGTGCTCGGGGTCTATCATGCGAACATATCCCTCGTCCCTGTGGGTAATGAGGGGCCAGCTGCAGGCTCGGAGTTTTGCAGGATCGAATTCGCCTGGGTACAGTCGTATACCTATCACGCCGGAGAAGGAGAATTTACTCTCGACCGCTTAACTTTACGCCCTGCCGGATCTCCAAATTCACTCACCTTTGTTGACCCAGCAGACATTATTCGAGGGGTCCATTTAATCCCCCACTTCAACCTAGGGCGCCTCGCCGCTCCACCTGTGCAATCGCGACTGATCAATACCCACCTAATGTTGCGCGGGTTCGGTGACAAACCGGAAGGAACGCGTTCAAACGCGAACCGAACCCCAGGTTCGGTTCGCGGTCAGGTTCAGGTTCGAGGTCTGGCTGGCCGACCACATGAGGTTCGGTTCGCGTTCGCACAGGGGTTTTGGCCGCTGAACGCGTCTGAACCTGTGCGAACGCGTTCGCACTTCCATTTTCGGTAGTCCCGGGCACAGTGTTGGGCGAGCGATTGGCGATGTAGATAACAATCCTAGATATCAATACATCTTTATTTCTTCCCAGTTCCTCCAACATCTGCACTTCGACGATGTCTGGTTCCAGGGGCAAACCCCAGCCTCTAGGCGATGCACAGAACGCCGATGGAAGCCTCAAGGATGCCTCCGAGATCCAGTTCTTTTACAACGCGGACAGCGCCACCCCGATCCCTGCTGCGGGGTCAATTCCACTGCCCCTGCCCGCTGCTGGCCTCACCATTATTGAATTCACTCCCAATGCCGGTGATTCAGGTTCACGCAAGCGCCGAGGGACGGAGACGATGGTCAATATAAATGCGCCACCCACGAAGAAGTCAACTCCTGCCCAATCGGGCACGACGACAGCAAAGAAGCAGCCCATCGATCGAGTTCTCCACCGGTCAGGCTCGGCCTCAAGTATAGCTTCGGAGGGAGCTGCGTCAAGCAAACCCTCAAAGAAGGATGCAGGTAACGACGTCATGTGTATATTTGAGCTTGTCCCGGGTACAAAGAAGAGGGGTGTTCCGGGGACGCATATATGCGTGATCTGCAGGTGAGTGATAATCAGGAGGTTGCAGGTTACGACATCTCACTTAATTTGATAGGGAGAAGAGTAAAAAGAACCCCAAGGTCGACAAGATTGAGTTTACGGGGAGCATCACCAGTCTGCGTGGTCACATTGCTCGGTTTGCCGACCATTACGAGGTCTACAAGAAGTCGTGTGCCGATCTGGGCATCCCCGAGAGTACGAGAGCGACACCTGATGACGTCTTGAAGGCTCATGAAGAGGATGAACTCAAGTGAGTCACACCGTTCCGTTCTATTCAAATACAGCTAAATATACTCATCAATAGACAATCGGACTTGAATGGGTGGCTCGAGAAGGACAAGGTGAAGGAGAGTTGGAGTCAACCTGGCCTTGTGGATAAGGTTCTCCGCTTTGTTGTGGAAACGGACCAGGTATGTTCTTATTTGCAATCGCCGGTGACCAGGTAATTGATATCCACTCAAGGCCCTGTCCATCGTCGATCACCCCGCCTTTCGGGACCTCGTCCTCTTCCAGAGCACCGCCCCTATCCCGTGCAAAGATAGTGATATCCCAAAGCGCGACGCTTTGACGGCGACTGTGATTGCACGAGCCGATGCCATCACAAAGGCTCTCACAGAGAAGCTTGAGGCGGCGGCTGGAAAGGTCTCACTGACATTCGATGGATGGTCTTTGGCGATTATGAAGGCATACATCGCAGTAACTGTCCACTATATTGATGAGGACTGGGAGTTGCAGGCAGACTTGCTTGCATTTGAGGAGTTAGAAGGGAGCCACACTGGCGAGAACCTTGCTGAGGTTCTGTACACAATTCTTGAGACCCATCGGCTCAAACGTAAGGTGTGTACACAATATCTCCCATCCCTAGAACAATTATAACAGAGTTAATAGGTCATGAATATCACCGCTGACAATCTTTCCACCAATGACAAGGCCCTTCGAATTCTTGGTAAGAAGCTGAAGGAAGAAGGCATCCCGTTCAATGCCAAGGAGCAACGGTCCCAGTAAGCCAAGGTGTTCATTTTGAACCATAAATACTGTTTTATTGATTTACATAACCATGTAGCTGCTATGCTCATGCCGTGAGCCTGGCAACTGAGCGCTTCTTGAAGTCTCTGTCACCTCTGAAGGTTGGCGCTGATGGAGTTACGACAGATACTCCTGTAGTCGCACCTGAGGCAGAAACCACAGCAGAGGATATAGAAGAGCAGGAAGAGGAGGTTATCTCCCTCATGGCTGGATTGCAGCAGTCAGGGGATCTCGCAGGTGTACCAACTATCAAGCTTGCAAACCTCCTTCTGAAAATTCGTGGGTTGATTGCAAAGGTTCCCTTTTTCATGGCCATCACCGACTTGCACTAATATATGACACTTCTAGGTTCGCCGTTCGCCCCAGGCAAAGGCCTTCTTTAAGAAGTGCTGCAAGCAGGCAGACGACTGCGATGAGCTTGAGCTCCTGCCTTTCTGTAAGACACGATGGGGATCTTGGTGCTCAGTGCTTGAGCGTTACCTCAGGCTCCGCCCTGTACGTACTGTCACTCCAAGTCCAGTCACTTACCTGACCAAATTTTGTCATGTTTGTGGCACAGGCAATTCAGGATTTTGTCAACCGGGCTGATGACTCCAGTGAAGTCCCGAATGTTGACAAGAATCAGCCGCTCTACAGCTCCTACCGCCTTACAGCCGAAGAATGGGAGGTGTGTCAGTTGATACGTGATGTTCTTGTGGTGAGTCTACTGGTCATGGATGCTGTGTGTGGGCGCTTAACGCCAGACCAAAGGTTGCCAATCGTGTTCAGCAACAGTTCTCTGCTGAGCTCTCCCCCACTATTTGGCGTGTGGTACCTGAGTACGAGCGGTTTATTGGTGAGTGGAGTGCATTGGCCGAAGAGCCTCGCATGCAGCCCATTGCATCAGCTATCAAAGAGGGGGTTAAGCACCTTGAGAAATATTATAACAAGATGGACAATTCAGACGCCAATATTATTGGTATATGTAAGCACATGTTTTGGTTGAATTGGCTGTGGACTAATGGCATATCATTACAGATATGAACCCATGTCTCAAGGGTGATTACTTCACTGGGAGTTGGACTCTCAGTGGCCAGATGCATGCCATGTCGGCAATGGAGGATGTGGTACGTCAATCAGAAATCTTGACCATGAACCATTAATGAAGCGGACCCAGTTTGACAAGTACAAACACGAATATGATTTGATTAACACCCCCTCACAGGCCAGTTCTACGACCACCACCAGAACAGATGCAAGCGCCTCAGCAAGTGGCAGAAATGCATTCCTCCAGCAGGCACTCCAGAAGTCACGAGCTCAACGTGCCTCTCAGGTTGCTGACACGGCTCGTAAGGAGCTGACCGCGTACCTGGAAGAAGAGCCGTTGGGATTAGAGAAGGAAGATGAGGTTCTGAAGTGGTGGAAGGTATGTTTAACTGCTTCTGTTACTGATTGATCAACACCTCTGAGACTCCTGCAGCTCAATGCCTTTCGATTTCCGATCTTAAGTCGCATTGCTCGTGACTACCTTGCTGTGCAGGGCTCCTCAGTGCCTTGTGAAAGGGTTTTCTCGGGTGCTGGCATTACCGATACCAAGCGCCGGCGCCGTCTACTCGCAGAGACCTTCGGGGCAATCCAGATACTCAAGAACAAGTACCGGGAGGAGCGTCGGAAGAAAGTTGAGGCAGAGCGGGTGGCGAGGAAGAAACAGGCCGCCAGGTGGAATAAATAAATCTCAGTAGACTACCGTACCGAATACACTTGGAATGCACGTTGATTTTGCGAGCAAACAGATGGGTTTCCCAATATGGAAGGAGTTGGGGTTCGACTCACGTTCGCCAAATCCCTCATTTCCTAAACCCGGTCAGGTTCACGTTCGGGCGTGGGGACCCCTGAACCGAACTTAACCGAACCTCAGCAACATTATACCCACCCCTGGTCTCTGTGGAAGGCGTACTATATCAATAAGTCAGTGATTCCCTCCAGTTTTCTCTGTGATGTGCCGAAGTTGAGACTTCCCTCCAGATTTGTCGACCGCGATATGTTCATGAGGTACCAGTTCGGGATGTCGATCGGTCATACCTACATGCGTGAACCATCCTTTCCGCCTCCTCAAGTGCCATCCATCCCACCCGTCTTCGACCACTGCCTTGACGTTTCGGAACCCGCGAGCAACTCTCCTTCTCGATCTGCAGATACTCCAGACTCCCTTACCCATCCACCGTCGCAAGGCGGTGCCGACAGCGAAGGACATGACTCCAACCGAGGAAATGTTCAGGCAGGGCGCCCTCAGGCCGATAGCAGCGGCGCTGCAGAGTCTATTCAATCTCACCATCCACTCATGGGACCTCTCACCCTCCATGGTTCCCCGGCATTTGAACTCGGAGTCGACAGGAACATTTCTGAGAACTTACATCGCCCCGAGCACCCGGAGCAAAATGTGAGAGCTTTTTCTCTCTTCACACAGTGACTAACTCCAGAGCTTCCTCGATAAATTAGACGCTACAGCCCAGGCTTCCCGACGCTCACGTCGAGGCAGAGTGTAGCAGTGAAAGCGATGGATATGAATCAGACGAAGCGCTCGACAGCTCCGACCGGTGGGATTCGGACGCTGATTCGGACGCTGACTTGGACGAAGCAGAAGACGATATGTATGTCTAATGGCCAATCTCGATACACCGTAGACAGGGGTCCCAGAAGGTGTAGGCGCTCACTGCAATTCAACTCGAAGGTCACCAAACGGGGCGGCAGGCTCTTCTGTTCTAGCCATCGTCCCTGTGCTTGAATCGCGGTGGGCCCGCACTATAAGATTGCGTTGAAACCGGCTACGCTGTGTCATGGCGACGAGGCGCACAGCAACAGCCTTGCGTATCATCGACAGTTCCTGTCTGAGGTGCCGACGCTAGCCCTTGCATCATGCTCTGATGGACAGCCTTGTGGCGCTAGCCCCTTTGCACCGAAGACTGACACCCACAGATGGTACTCCCATGATCCCTGCCTCGGCTGAAACGCCCCTGATTGTGTGGGGTTGGCACGGTGTCGTGACTTCGACACGAACGGAGTTCAGCGACTGAATACCTGAAGTCCGCCATCCACTGTCCCCTGTTTGAGTCTCGCATAATTTCAGATGATTGATAGATATCTCGATCCACTATCTCGCTCACCCCACTCGAAACTCGCTACGTAACTCATCGATCAGGAGGGCTACATAAATCCAGGCATTCAGCGGATGCTTGGGACGCACACCAATCCGCGATCAATTCTCATACGGTTTCATCTCGTCTCTCCTCCACTTCTTTGTCGACCGTCAATATGGAGTCTCGCCAGGCGCCGGAGAGGCAGTTTTGTACCCCCAGCATCCTTCTCGAGAATTTCCTTCGCCAAGTGGAGACTCATCACGTTCACACTCCTGAGTCCTAACCGAACGCCACTCCCTTTGCATTACAACTCTAAAACCAGATCTTTAACAGAGTTTTCCTGGTATGTGGTTTCGGCGTACACCTTGCCCTTCTCACAATCTTCCCCTCTGACATTTTCTCATTCCTAGGCCATGCAACAATTCTGAACAGCGGATCCCTCCAAGTGAGCTAGAGGCACACTGAAGGACGCACAAATTCAGGGGGCCGTGCTGCCTTTGTTCATTCACCAACGGCAAGGCGTATACCGAAACAAAAATCGCCATTGTGGAGGTGGTCAACGGAGACAAGTGGCGAAACATCTCTGTTCTTCATGGCGAGTATGTAGCGACTTGTGCCGGGCAGAAATGTGGCTATTTTCGTGAGTACGAACACAGAATACCCATCCTGTGTCCTTTTCTAACTTCGATTGTCTGGGCAGTTTGCCTCGAACGATTCTATCCACTGGTTGGATTGAGTCTCCGACGATACCCGAAGCGAGGTGTTTAGGAAGTTGTACCATCGAGCCCTGGATTCTGAGAGCTGACACTGCCGTTTTCTCAGCAACCCCCTTGGATCCGCAAGAACTTGTTCACGCCACAGCCGTTGAGGCGTCGTTCCGAGCTGGCGATGGGCTCTTTCAAATCATGATGGACTCCGTCATTCGTGGCAAAAGTCGATGTGAGTAGCACTTCAACTTGCCCATGACTTTATCGACTAATTTCCAACCCAAAGGCCTGGAAGTCGTGAAGCCCGATATTCCTAGAAAGACCAGGGAGGCACTTATCAAGGATCTATGGAACGGGGTCCCAGAAGCACGCTTTTGGGATACCTTCGTTCAATGCCTTGCGTGCAAGACTGTGATGCTTCGAGAGGGTATGTTTGCGAGCCATAAGTGTGCTATTGGTGGCGACGAAAACTGTCCCCGCCACCACCCCTACCGACGATCATCGTCTGGGCGAAAGAAGTTGGGGGTTCGCCTTGAACGATGCCCTGGAGATGCTCCAGAAAGCCCCTCATTTAGTTCTCTTCTGTCAAACGCTTCCACGGAGATCATCCCCGAGTCCGTCGAGGAAGCGGAGTTTTCTGAAACAGGGCACGATAGTGGTGACGAGGAGTTTGGACAAGATGGCTCTCCTACTGAATCAGAGTCAGAGTCCTACTACAAAATCCCGAATGCTTCCCCCATTTCCTCTCCGACGCTTCCCACAGTGATTCAGATCATTCGTGGGGAAGCGTAATATTTAATGCCCATCTGAACATTATTTATCCTATTTAAGTATTTATATGTCTGAGTTCTATTTATTGTCATACACTGTATCTATTTTTATGCAAGTCAGTGCCATCGATCCACCGCCCTATGTTAGTTCGCGTTCTCAGATGGGGTACCATGACCCCCATCACGCTAATGAGCGCGCTCTGGCGCGAAGGACTGGTCAGGCCAAGTCGTTTGAGCCCGTGATCGTGCGCCTCGAGACCATCAGCGCCTCCGGTGACGGCATGCGGGTTTCACAGCAATAGGTACACTATATAGAGCTGGGTCGATCTGGGGTGGACGTGGTGCTGGTTGTCCTTCATCCTCCCGATTACAAGACATTGGTACGCCCGGGCACTTCACATATCCCTTTTGTCTACTCATCCAGGTGACAGGCTCGACCGGCAGTGCCCTTCTCGTTTACGGACCCCACCATTCCACCGTCGAGCAGGCTGGATGGAGCCCCCATCCCATAGACACGAACCCAAAGGAGAGTGTGAGCGTGAGTTCTCATACTCCCGATCCCAGCGCAAGGCAACACCACTGAGCATCTAAATCGTAGGAAGGGTCTCTTTGCATCGTGTCCGGCGCCTCCGATTAAGCATCCCATAAGTACTCCAAAAGTAGAAGTGGTGCCGTCGCCAGTACTCCTGTAAGAATGGGGTGAGCATCTATATCGACAAAGCCGATGGAAGCATGCCCGCCTGTACTTGCTTCTCCCTCTCTCTCGCTTTGCTCTGTATCGTTGGAGGCTTCGCTGCCGTCCATTGTCTTCCTCGCTGTCATTGGTGAGGGTCTGATCTCTCTCGGGCACCCTTTCTGACAAGTTCCCTCTCTCTAGCTTTGCCTCCGACTTCTCATTATTCATTCCACCTGCTCCTCGGTTTCCTCTCCCTGGTCAGCCCATGGACACCCCTTGTCTTGGTGAGTACCTCTTTCCGTGCTTCTCGACACCTCACTGACTAGTGATGGTCAAGGGTATTGGAAACCCGCCGGGTTTGCGGGACGGGTATGCGCGGGTACGGGTACGGGTAGACGTCCGCATACCCGTGGCGTTTAAAACGAGCTCAAGAACGTCCAAAACGGACAAAAGCTCGGCGGGTTATGAGTGATTTATTCAATTCACTCATATCTCCACCATTTCTGATCCGTTTTGGGTGTTCTTGGGCTCGTTCGACGCGGGAAACCCGCCGGGTTGCGGGTCAGGGTTCCCACGGGTACGGGTACGGGTCGCTGCGCCGCTACCCGCGGGTTACCCGTGACCACGCTGCGTAGGCGCCCGGGTGGTCGGGCGTAAACTGTAGTGTATATTATAATTGAATTGGACACGTTTATTGTGCAATTATAATTGTTTCATTTTGTCCATATCCTAGCAGGTGTTGGCGATTGTTCGCGCGAGCGAATCGGTGTAAACTGTGCGCTAGGACTGGCGAGAACCGGGGAATTTTCCCAGCGCTGTCGGATCTCACTGGGAAGCATGGTCCTACGATAAAGCCCGAGCACAAATTTAACCAATAAGGTATTTGGTCGGTAGTGGAACCATCCGTTTTGTAACATATCGTGCTTTCTATACGATTAAATTTCATAATTGGAGTGTTGCCAGATGTTACCCGGTTACCCCCTCCCACCGTGACTACTTCGGCGAACCCTTCTCCAGACAAACGGCGCTCAATGGGCCTCGTTTCCCTTTTGAGACGTCGTGTTCGTGCCGAATGAAACTTCTGTTTGTCGTGTATCTCTTGGGCCGCTTAAATCCAAAGGATATCTAAGAAGTACTCAATCGCTTTCGATGAGCCGCGGAATAGTGGCTCGCCTAGTTCAGGAGTGTCGGGGCGGTCACAGTGCAGCCCCCAACCACGCGGCCCGGGATGTCTCAAGTGATTGCACCAACGGGAGGCGAAAACGCAAATCCACATCGTGGGCCGTCGGAACCAACAGCACTGTTCCCTTATGTGGTAGGTGAGAGGAGAGGAGGTCCTTTCATTTCATCAGAGGCGGGATGTTCCTCACCTCACCTCCTTTCTCGTGCACGGCTGCCCACTCAGCGATACGTTGGGTCATTCTTCCTTCGCTATTGCACCGAACTGTTGCAGACGCACCATATCGGTATCCCCAATCACTTGGCGTTTGCTGGGGTGTATTTTTAGTAATGGATCGTGTCTGATGTCGTCCCGTGCCCCGATGTCACCTATGCCTCTCCGTTGCCTCAGGACTGATCACCGACGGGGTAAGAGAAAGCCACCAGGCCTACCTGATTGGCAACCCTGGTGTCCATGATATGTCCTGGTCTGAGCCACGGGCTCTCGCCATATCACAGCCGGCAGCCCTCAAAACCCCAGCACCGCATTGATGGCATAGCGTGGTTGTCTCGTCAAGTTGATGAGGCATTGACGCACTGCATCATAGCAACACCCCCTGTCGAGCTGGCTGCTGGCTTTAACCTTCCCCAGAGTGGGGCGAACTATGGGAAGATAGAATCAGCGGATAACCCGAATTCTGGCTCCGCAAAACGATTGCAGTGATGGGCGCTTAAAATGGTGGAACAGTTTTCGCGCGCCGGGGCAAAGTGCCTCGAAGGTCTGGTATAAACCGCATGGAAGAAGTGCGCACCAGCTCGATTTATCATCTGCGGGCTTCGAACGTTGTGTGGGCCGGCTGGGTGGATATCGCTCTCGAATGTATTCCCTCCGGTACAAAGGGAGCGTCTGACCACCATCCCAAATTGCGTGCTCTAACTTCTGGGTACTGATGTAGCACCTTGTGGGTGCATTATCCTGGCTACAGGGGGATAGGTATCCCTTCTCGGTCTCCCAACAGCACGCTTCATCGCGGCCCGATGGAGGCGCCGGTGCTGAAAGGGTTTCTTAAGGTCCCGAAGGCAGAATGTGCGCACCTCGCGGTATGTGTGTATGTATTGGAATTTGAAACCATCCAAACTCGGTGAAGCCAAAGGCTCGGGCGACAGGATCGCGCTGTATTTGCCTCCTCAGGGGTGGCTCTTAATAGCAGCCGATAGGTCTTCTCGAAGGCTTCGCTAATTCGGGTAGTAGCCCCCGCGATATGGATCCAATACTGGCGTGATGAACTGATCCCAGGTTCTTGCTCCTTTCCCTAGAAAGCGACTCGGACTTGGTCATTGATCCCACTGTCGACCTCCCGAGTCGACTCGGCCTCCGAATTGGTGTTGTCTCAACGTACGAAGGTATAGCTGGACACTCGCTTGGGTAGGGTGCCAGGGTGAGCTTTACGCTGAAACAGTTGATTTTCCCTTGGTCCAGGGGCGAAAGCAGTGAATGGTACTATTGCAGTTTCAAATTCTGATGCGAAACCGGAGCCCCTCCCAGGGACCCATCCCCCGACCCGTCTCGATCCGTTCAATACAAAGGTGGCGTACAACAACCTATCAATTGGTCTGAAGGACGTCCAGCGTGATGTAGTTGTCGCTTCAAGACTATCTCTGGGGTGGTTGTTGTTGTGTGTGCGTGGCCTACACCATAACACTTCTGCGATGTAGGGACAACGCAATTAGCTTAGGGATCCACGCTCCCTCAATTTCGAATCCCCCACTCCAAAGCTCTCCGATTCTTGTGATTCCCTGAGAGAAAGTAGCCAATAAGACGGCCACCCTAGTGAAGCGCGCTGGGAGGGCAGTGGACGTGCCCCGCGTGGGTGTTGTTTTGGCTGATTTGGAACTGCCCCGCAGTCTGCGATGATAGGCGGTCGTGTGGTCCTCAATTATGCAAGGCTGTGACGAATGCGGACAGGATGAGTTGTTCAGAAACCTAGGTGAGAGGAGAGGCACGAGAGCCACGTAGCGAAGGGAGTACTATCTAAGGGCAGGTTGTGGGCGGGTGTTTCGTGTTTCAATATGCAGTCCCCCTGGGGAACTTTGGTGTGGGCTTCGGAATCACCGTAACAATCCCAGCTCTGTCAGAGCATATAAGGCTTGATCAGCCTGAGCATCAGACGGGCGATCATGGCAGCGACGATAGGCAAAACCGGCTCTTACCAACCTTGACAGGACGGTCACGGAAACCGTGATGTTGGTACACTCCCGAGACAGGAACGTGCAATGAGGATTGGTGTTGACGGCGTAGGCGGGCGATATGAACGAGGATCTACGCAGACAGTGTCGAAAAACTCCGACCTGGCGTTCCAACAGTCCAGCTGTTGGACCCCGTTGGCGTGCCGTTGGTCCATGGCCAGCGCTGTTGCATGCCCTGCCAAAGCTTAATTGGCGGGCGTTGGCGATGCGCTAGACCTGGACCGCAACAGAGATACCAACAGTTCTGGAATTCAGTCCAACGGCTTCTTGACTGGAAGCCGTTGAAGTCCGTTGGACCAAGGTCCAACGCCAGTACGGAATTTTCCGACAAGTTATCAGCTAGCCATCTATAATCGATGGGAATGCTCCAAGAATGGAGGCCTACCTAGCGAACGTCAACGCCTGCTTGAACGTAGCAACGAAGGGGTCGTAGTTCCCTGAACTGGGCAGGATGGCCTCTGTAGCGGCCACGATAGATATTGGTCGTGGCATCCAGCCCGGACACACTATCTGTAGTAATTTTGGCATCTCCTTCAGCGATGACCAAGTCGTCTGGAACCAAGGCGACCAGAGCCTGTTGGGACATCGGGGATAGGTAGACGAGTACAGACATGCTGCGGTGGAAGGAACGTGGGGGTGGGGCGTTTACGGAGAGGGACTTTTGAGGAATACAGAGGTCAGGTAGACGGTGTATTCTTATAGTTGGCCAGCATTTCAACGAACGGGGCTTTGGCTTGGGGCATCAGGTGTTTTACGGGTGTGACACCCTGTAAGGCTGTAAATGGGATCCGGGTGGTGTGTGCAAATATCGCAAATCAATTAAAATTGCCGGAGACACGGCGCCTCATGTCACCTAGGTCACCCAGCTGAGCTGGCTCGCCAGCTGGGCTGGGCTGAGTGCGGGCTCAGCTGTAGGACGCCGGCTGAGCTGTAAATCAGTGAGCTGAGCGGCTAGCTGAGCCAGGTGAGATGTTGCTCAGCTTATGCAAGGTGGGCTCAGCTCACATCCCAGCTGAGCCCGTCCAGCTGAGTCCAGCTGAGTCTAGCTGAGCAGCCTTAGCTGGGCCGACGATAACCACGCCCAACATTTGTAAAATATTTTGCGAAAGGGCTGGCTCAGCCCATCTCAGCTCAGCTGGCTCAGCCGCAGGGCTGAGCCTCTGTCACGCATCTGTCACGCTTTGTGTATGTTTGTATATGTTTGTCACATCCATGTCACACCTCGCAAAATTGGATAATGACATCATATCAAATAAAAATAATTATGATGTCATGGTGATAAGATCTATCAATGAGGTCATGATCGTCAGGCACAGGATGATGTCACACTCATTTAGATAAGAAACAGGCTGATTGCGATGAGCCTGATTGCACTCAGTTCCTGGCTGATAAGGATGGTTTTGGTACCGTTCGAAAGCCCTTATTCGGGGCTTTCAATGCATGTAACGTTTCCAGAACCCATTCAATACAGCTGTCAAAAATAAGCATTTTCGTCGATTTCTCATGATTTGGGTGCTTGCGAGTGCCATTCCATCTCAATGCCTGCTCTCTGATGCCCGGTTATTGTATAAACGGTGTGAGGGTGGTGCAGAGTCTCCGTAATACCACTTATACCACTTTTACCTATCCCCTGTCTTCATAAAGCAACCAAAAACTGTAAAAACCTCGTGATCTGCAAGTGCGAAGGTCATTTCATGCTGCCCTGACACTCCAGATGGCCAAATAAATATTTGAAAGTGTTATATGTGTTCCGTACTACCTCTTACAGGATCTCCCCCATCTTAAATGCACACCAGTCCTGCTGAATTCAGCTCAAAGTGCCAAAAGTGATGAGCAACAGCTATATTCGTGCCCATTCAGTATGATGGAGACCGTGGGACAGTTGGCCACCATACACATAAAAACCAGGCCTTAAAATGATGCAGAATACAAAAGACCGGAAAGAAAACGGAGCACACATGCCCAAGATGTAGCAGGAACACTGCCAGCTTGCAGCAGTTGTGCTGAACAACTTTGCACTTCAGTTACAACTGGTACCAAATGGACAGTTTGGGCTATTCCATAGCAATGGGTGGTCTGTTTGCTTAGGTGTCTTTTGACATTTGTATTCGTGGATGACCTTCTCCCAATTCCATAGACCAAAATGTGTGTGAACTATTGCGGGTGCCTCAAACAAGTGATACATCGGTTTTCGCACAGCTTATTTCAGAGCTGGTTGCAATGCATGGGGCTTGTCTGGTACTCAAAGCTGCAGTCCATACCATATGAGGTCACTATCCCAATACCTTCTAAGTGAGCTGAGAGTGTGTGTTTATAAGCCCATGCCATGGAACAAGCATGCATCTACCATGCACACCACCATATGAGGTCAGGCAAATTTGATGAGGGGATCTTGTGTGATTTATTGGTGATAGCATATGGCTGGGTGATTACACTGCATGTGTCTGCCACCCCCCAATGTCAAGATCTGTTCGCTAATAACCCAAATACATCTGAACCCCAGCGTGTAAGGGACCGTTGCATGTTGCATGGTGGTACTGGCCCTCACATAACACCCTATGCAGTCAAGCAAAATCAGGGGATGTGATCTTGTGTGATTTATGGGTGGTAGTAGGAAGCTGGATGACCACATTACATGTGTTCACTTGCCTCTACCACTGAAACTTGTCTTCTAATTATCCAAATACTCCTGAAACTGCAGTAGTCCTGGCCCTTCCTGTCCACCCAGTTTGTGCTGGAAAGGTTTTGCTAATCACATTCTCCACCAAACTAAGCCAAATGGTGTCCTTGCAAATCCTAGTATTGAGAAAACCACTATTTGACATGTGTCAGTACCTCATTTGATTACCTACTATACAAATCCAGATAGAGGCCGCCAAGCGCTTTCTAACGATACCAAAATCACCCTTATCGGACAAGAATTGACCATGATATCACACATGCGAATATCAATAGTCTTATCTAAATGAGCATCATTTTGGATCTATGACATCATATCTATTTGTGTATGTATGCCATCATCATTTGTTTGTTTGTCATGTTTGTCTTTGTTTGTTGTGTCACATATTGGTCACATCTGTCACCATGTGACCATCACACCTCAGCTGAGCTGAGCCAGCTTCAGCTCAGCCGCATAGACCAGCTCAGCTGGGTTATGTGGGTGTGAGGCTCAGCCCAATGACACTGGGCTGAGCTAGCTATGCGTTGGCTGAGGTCAGCTGAGGGCAGCTGAGCACGCACCCCCAGCTCAGCCGCACAAGCTGAGTCCACTCCAGCTCAGCTGAACATCGCTCAGCTGGGCTCAGCGAGCAGCTCAGCTCACTGATTTACAGCTCAGCCAGCATCCTACAGCTGAGCCCGCACTCAGCCCAGCCCAGCTGGCAACCCAGCTGGCCGGCTCTAAGCCGGGCAGCTGATGTTACGCTTCGCTTCACACCTCCTATCCTACCCTCGCACTGCCACCACTTTATTTCTTTTTTCTCTTTTTATGACTCATAGTGATGTAGGACTCCGCAGCTACCCCGCAGCTACCCCTGACTCATGTGGAGTATACGCTCCACAACTCCGCAGCTACCTTTGATCTAGACTCCACGCGCTCCACTACCTACTCCACGCGCCTCACTATTTACTCCACTCACCCCACTATTACCTCACTATTCGTCATACGCAGCTATCTTGTGACTCACACCAATTAGGTATAAATACTCCGTAGTACGACCCATGTAGCTTAGCTTGTTATACTTTAATCTTAGTCCCCTTTCGCCCACTCCATCACTCCGCTCCCATTCAATAAGCTCCTGCAAGACTTCCGCAACTCCACAAGACTCCCTCCGCACCACGCACCATAGCCAAGACAGTGAACGCCACTGAGAACCTTCCACACTCCACTATTGTCAAGTAGTGAACCCGCCGTGTGACGACGCCAGACTTGCCTAGCAGACCGCCAAACTAGGGAGCATCTGTAAGCCGGACTTGACTAGAAGATCGCCAAACTAGTAAGCATCCGAGAGTATCCGTGGACCCCTGACGTGTCATAGAGGAACGATCAAGTCTGATACCAGTGCAACGTTCTATCGATCAATAGACGTGTGACTGACCCGCGCGACATCCCAGAAGCTATTAGGAATAGGGGGATAGTACGACTAAGAAGCCGACCAGTGACGGACAACGCCAACTCCCTCATCGAGGTCGTAACAGAATAACAAGCTCCAACAACGTTGCCTTCGTTCTAAACGAACGCAACAAGCCAACAACACCAGGATCAACGAAGCAGACCGCCGACTCCAGAAACACCAGAACTATCGTGTTTTGGGAATCATCACACCTTCAGTAGACTCGATAAGCTCGATTACGGGTGTGAAGAGAACGAAGACGGAAACACCTGGACCATCTGCAAACGTCAACTGTGTCCATACGGACTTCAATATCCGTGCGATACCGCAGAAGTAGACCAATCAAGAACACCAGCCCACGACGACGAACACGAAAAAGACTACGTACACAGGTCTAGGCAAAATCAGATAAGCCAACACAGAGAACGTCAAGCACAAGCCATCGAGATCCACTTGATCAACAAACAAAGATCAAAGAATCTCCAAGAGCAACAAGTAAAGCAATTACTTGAACAACAAGCCACCAAGAAGGCAAAGGAAGAAGGCCTAGCACTAAGTTTCCACTCCACCGGAATCACACCGTTTGGATCGCAAGCACCATCGCCAGTATCCCATCAGGGTAAACCATACGAAAGACAAGCGTCTAGATCTAGACAAGGATCACGAGCACAAACACCAAAGACAGAACATCCGATACCGAGTTTTTTTGGACCACCAGCACCGCCACTCGTATCGTATCCATCAGCAATCAAAGAACAAACCGAAGGGAATTCCCCTGAACAAAAAGAAGACATCGACGAAACAATGTCTGACCACGGAGATCCCCCAAACCCCGAGAACCCACCAGCCATCAATACCACTACGATCACCGGATCCGACGCCAAGGTATCTGTCAAAGACTATGACGGGGACCGAACGCGCTTCCAAGCTTTCAAAGACTCGGTGGAACTTTACTTCGAATTCTATCAAGAACAATTTGAAGGAAAAGACCGAAAGAAGATAGTCCTTGTTCTTTCAAAGCTAACAAGTGGAGAAGCTCTGATATGGAGGAAACTCTATATGAAATCAGAGGAATACAAGTCCGACAAGTACAACGAATTTTGGATCAAACTCGAAAAGACGTTCAAGAAACAATACCAGGAAGATGATGCACACTACTATCTCAAGAACAAACAGCAATCACCGAAAGAATCGGCTCAAACCTTCATCACCAACTGGAGGACACTAGCAGACGCAGCCGAATTCAAGCTCGAGGGCAACGATCGCACCGCCCTCGGATACCTGAAACCACTCCTCAGAGATGGGCTAGTCAAAAGAATGGCCCAACAACTCGACGAACCTACCGATTTCGAAGAATGGGTGAAAGCAGCCATCACCTTCGACAACAAATACCGACAGCAAAACGACCAACGAATGGGGTTATCACGACCATTCTTCGCACAAGGGTTTAGACCCACACAGAAGCCAATCAAAGATCCTTATGCCATGGAAGTCGACGCCATGACCATGGAAGAACAAACCCAGAGAAGGGAATACATGAACAAGCAAGAATGCTACAACTGCGGACGAAAAGGACACTTCGCCCGAGAATGCCGTCAACCCAAGAAACCCCGTAACGAATCATACCAAAATCGTTACGGATCTCCATCAAACAGCCGAGCTATCGCAGCTATCTCCAAGCCCCCTACCGCCGACACAGCACGACACATCCGGTCTCTTCTGGCCCAATACACGGGTGCAGAAGAAGAAAGAATCTTCGCCGACTTCAGGAGCATGCAGCTTGAACCGGATTTTCAGTGAAGGAGGAACAATCGGCTATCTCTCCATCGCTGTGCATCCGATCCATGCTGATAGCCGAGACAAGTAACCAAAGCATGCACATCCCTGTCCGCATCACTCAAGAGGACCGAAACATCGACACCCGAGGTTTCATCGATTGCGGCGCAGGAGGAAAGTTCATAGACTCCAAATTCGCTCAAAACTACCAAATCAAGACCACCCCACTCCGTTACCCCATTGAAGCCAAAAACGTCGATGGAACCCCCAATAAGCATGGGACCATCACCCACTACGTCAGACTCCCTATCACCATCAATCAGAAGACCAAGACCCACCAACTTTTTGTTTGTGGCCTTGGGAAACAAACCGTCATTCTAGGTTTCCCTTGGCTCCAAGATGAAAACCCGATTATAGATTGGAAGCTTGGCACTCTGACGTGGCGAACACCTGACACCGACCCAGTATCGATCAAAATCTCCGAAATAGAACTGGACCCACAGATAGAAGTCGAAGTCTTCTATCTCCAAAACGACGAACTCGAAGAAGAAGAGGGGATACCTGCCCCTATCTACATTGCAAGAACCACGCTATCACGCAAACTCATCCTACCCACCTACTCCGAACACCCCGACGAATTCAATGAGTTTGACGACTTCGATGACGAAATCGAAGAAAAGACCGAAGAAGAGATCAAGGCAAAGCTACCGGAGGCCTATCACGAATTTCTCGACGTCTTTAGCAAGAAAAACGCCGACAAATTCCCAGCCAGTACGAAATATGACCACGCGATCAACGTCAAAGACAGTTTTCAACCAAGAAGAATGAAACCATACATTCTTTCACCCGATCAGGAGAAAGAAGTCAAGGATTTCATCAAAGAAAACCTGAAATTAGGACGAATTCGACCCTCCCAATCGCCTATGGGTTCCCCAGTATTTTTCGTAAAGAAAAAGAGTGGGAAACTCCGACTTTGCCAAGATTATCGATACCTCAACGAACACACAATATCCGACGCTTATCCAATCCCCCGAATCGACGATCTCCTCAAAAGATTCCAGAAAGCCAAGTACTTTTTCAAGATCGACTTGAAATGGGGATACAACAACGTCCGAATCAAAGAAGGGGACCAATGGAAAGCAGCCTTCTCAACCCAACGAGGATTGTTCGAACCCACAGTCATGTTTTTCGGTCTGAAAAACTCTCCACCCACCTTCCAACGACTCATGGATGATGTCATTCAAGGACCAGACATCATTGAAGAAACCGCTCTTGTCAAAAGATCCGACAAGAATGCTCTCGTAAAAACATCCAAAGAACCCGAAGAACCACCATGGGTGGAAGTATACATGGACGACACGCTTGGAGCAGGAGAAACCAAGGAAGAATGTCGAAAAGAAGCTTTCCGTACCCTTCGCAAGCTCAGGAAGGCCGGACTCCCCGCCAACATCGACAAATGCGCATTCGAAGTCCCAGAAGTTGATTTTCTAGGATTCATCATCGGACATGGAAAAATCCGTATGGATCCAGACAAAATCAAGGGACTAACCGAATGGCCCATCCCAACAAAGCTAAAGGAAGTGCGATCATTCCTAGGCTTTGGAAACTTCTACCGACGCTTCATCAAGAACTACTCCACTATCGCTGCCCCACTACACGCTCTACAAGGAAAGGACGTCCCATTCGGCTGGTCTGACGAATGTAACACAGCCTTCAACCTCCTTAAAGAGAAGTTCACGTCATACCCAGTACTCCACCTCCCAAATCCAGACCAGCCGTACCAGATCGAAGCAGACGCCTCCAAATATGCATCGGGAGCTGTCTTAACCCAACTAGACGAACATGGAGCAAGACACCCGATATGCTTCATGTCGAAAATGTTCGACAGCGCCCAGAAAAACTACGAAATTTACGACAGGGAACTCCTCGCCATCATTCGCGCTCTTGAAGAATGGCGACCATTCATCCAAGGATCACCCTTCGTAACAACAGTATACTCCGACCATCAGAATCTCACGTATTGGAGGAACCCCCAACGACTCAGCCCCCGACAAGCCCGAGCATTTCTCACCCTATCGAAGTACAACTTCGAATTGAAACATCAACCAGGTACCAAGATGTTCCAATCAGATGCTCTATCAAGACGACCCGATCTATGTTTAGACGAAGAAGATCCGAAAGAAGTCGTCATGCTTCCACCGGACTTATTCGTAAACCTGATCGACACCGCACTCCAAGAACAAATCCTCAGCTCCGACAAAATGGAACTAGAAGCAGCCGACGCACTTAAACTCCTATTGGAAGAAGGCCCCACAGACCTCCAGAATGACCTGCAAGACTGGACTGTGGAGACCAAAGACGACAAACACATGCTTTTCCGAAAGGGAAAAGCTTACATCCCCAACGATATTGAACTCAGACGCAAGATTGTTCAATCACACCATGATTCAACAACCATTGGACACCCCGGCGAACTTGGAACATTCAACGCCGTCAAGGAAGATTACTGGTGGCCAGGAATGCGCAAATTCATCAAAGCCTATGTTAAGGGATGCGCAGAATGTCAACAGTTCAAAATCAACCGACAACCCGTTAAACCCACGCTACTCCCGATCACCGGACCCAAATCCAACCGTCCCTTTACCCAACTATCGGTTGATTTCATCACCGACCTACCACCGTCAAAAGGATACGACTCCATAATGATCGTGGTCGATCATGGTCTAACGAAGGGGGTAATTCTTGAACCTTGCAACAAGACGATCACCGCCAAGCAAACCGCGGATGCTTTTGTTCGCCGTGTTTTCACCGATTACGGCCTTCCCGACAAAATCATTTCAGATCGAGGCCCCCAATTCGCGTCCAAGACGTTCCGCGACCTTCTAGAACGCCTCAGAATCAACTCCGCACTATCAACTGCCTTCCATCCTCAGACAGATGGAGGTACCGAACGCGTCAACCAAGAAATAGAAGCGTATCTTGCCATCTATTGCTCCGCAAACCCAACAACATGGAGCCAAGCTCTACCAATCCTACAGTTCGTTCACAACTCCCGCAAACATGCCGATAGAACCCACACCCCTTTCGAACTCATCATGGGAACCCAACCTCGTGCCCTACCGGAAGCATTTGACAAAACAAACTTCCCAGACAACGAAGAACGATTCAAGGAGCTTCAAAAGTCCCGAAACGAAGCATTATCAGCCCATGAACTAGCAAGAAACCGCATGATCGAACGAACGGACAAGACTTGGAAGCCATTCAAGTTAGGCGACCAAGTCTGGCTAGAAGCAAGGAACCTGAAGCTTCCATACCGATCAAAGAAGATGCAACCCAAGAGACTGGGACCATTCAAGATCATTGAATTGATTGGACTCCGTGCATATCGACTAAAGCTCCCAAAGGGATGGAAGATCCACAGCGTTTTCCACATCTCGCTTCTATCACCATTCAACACCACCGATGCCCATGGCCCCTCTCACCCAGAACCTCCACCTGACATCATTGGTGGAGAAGAGGAGTACGAAATCGAAGGAATCATCAATCACAGGGTCAAACGCAATGGAACAGTGGAGTATCTCGTCAAATGGCTTGGCTATGACGAAACCAAGTGGTTCAAAGAAGACGAACTAGTGCACTGCGAAGAAACCCTGGAAGACTATAAGAGAGACAACAGTTTGTGACTTCAAAAACCAAACCAACTCCTCCACTCCCAACACAACCACATCATCCTATTCTTCCAATGTTCGGAATCATCCCTATCGCCCAGTCCACCCCCAGAATCGATGCCGCCGATGCCGCCTCCACATCCACTTCCACCTCTGTCGCCACCGACGCTGCCGTCGTCAACGCCCATCAGAACGCGGCCAGCGTTCTTACCCAAGCTGGTTACGTTCCCCTGGGTACGAACAAGGGCAATCCCAACGCCCCCATCCACTGGTCCTGCTTCGCCCCGCCTAGTCGCCCACCCCTCGCCCAAACCATATGGGCATCACACCCACAAACCCTCACGCATGACCTGTGGGCACAGCGGACCCGCACCTCCCAGTTACTCTCCCCCGACGTCACCCTATAACGCCCAGATGACACATACCATACGACCCAATTGAGCATCAATCTGACACATAACTGAAAGGCCATTATTTCTCAACTGAGTCGCAGCCCTGACCAAAGAGGGGTGACTCAAGTGGGGACCCTCAATTGAGTCAATGCCCTAGGGTCAGCAGTGGCCAGTGACATGCATAGCCAGATGTGGCCGGTGTCGGCAACGTGGAATCACTTACCTTATATGACATTGCGCTAGGGCGATTTCCGCATGCCTGATGACCGCCGCTAGGCCATATCGCGGGTGAAGCTCGGGGGTCGCCTGACCACCGGCTAAGCGGCTTGTGAGATCGAAATCGGATGAATACTCACGCGCATTTACAGCGGCGCCTACAGCAGGGTGGTTTACAAACCCCAAATGGGGATTCATCACTGAAAGGTCATCACCGTGTACAAAGAACTGTTGAGGGGTAGCGCTCACTGAAGGGCAGTGATATATCAGACATGGGCGTTGTATTGTACACCTATCAGGGACATAGACAGGGGATAGACCCAAGTACAAGTAGATACTGCCACCCAAGGCTTACATCTCACTCATCAGCACTTCAAGACACTCCCCAGCACCATCTTGCACCTACTCGCCGTCCTCAAGACTCTCTTCCAACTCCTCTCCCCTCTCTCTCGCATACAGAGCCCGGGCGATTGCGTCAAGCGCTTTGCGTACGAGGTTGCGAGTACGTACAAGGGAGGTGTGGTGCTCTATCACCCCATGCTGAAACCAAAGTGTTTCTTCTAGGTGAGAATCAACCAACCCTGCACAAACCCTGGCCGCGTCGGACGAGTGCAAATTCCAATAGATCGACTCCCCTGCCAGGGCGCCGTCAGGCGGTCGAAGGAATGAGCTTGACATGGCCAGTCGAGCGCTCGCGGTGACGGTCGAACCAGGCATGGCATGGGGAGAGGCGGCCGGTGGAGATGCGCGTTCTGGCTCAGGGCTCTGAAGATCAACTTGGGGGGGAGGCTTGATCGGGGATCTTTGGAGAGCGAACATCGATTGGGAGAGCTGTGCTGCCCACCGGCGCTCCGGAGCATCTAGCGGAGAAGAAGGATGAGCGACTTATCGAGCCTGGCAGATCCCGGTGAACGCTCACCACTCTGCGAGTTCTTAGGCTTTGGCGTGGTGAACGGGGACAGGAGCTCGGCGTCGACAGGTTCCCCAACCCCTTCAGCGGGACGAGCGTTGAGAGGGTTGGGATTGGACACGTCGTCCGAAACATTCTCATCGAATACCATCTCTACATCTAGACGATGATAAGTATAACGATGCAGGGAGGATAGACAAGATAAAGCGTCACCTTCGTCCTTTCGAGTACTTTTTTTCCTGGGTTTCTTCTTACCGGCGGGCATCTTCGATGCCATATCTTCGATACACTGTATTTCCTGGAGCTGGAGGGAGAAGAGGGGGGGGATCGAAGTTCACAGATGTGTGGAGTAAAGTGAGGCGAAGCGAAATGTTGAATGTGGGTAGGAACGTGAAGGGGAACGGATTGCCGGATGCGGATGTGAATGTGAAGGGGAAGGTATTGTCAAAAGCGGACGAGGTAGAGATGAGATCTAGAAAATCCCCGAGCGCGTACGGAGTCTCGGAATGCCCAAACATCGATCGATAATCAGTTTCGGACGACGGATAAGTTTCTCTGGCTAACATAGATATCCCCAGCCTCCATTCAGAGACTTACGAAGACGCGCAGTACCTCACTTCGAGAACGCATCCGTCAACATGTCGAGTACCGGGAACGACAAGCCCAAGCAACCTTTGAAGAACGTCGTGAGGACCGATAAAGATACAAAGGGCGATAAAGTTATGAACGACGATGGGAAGAAAAACGAGATACCCACCATTGATGAAGTGCTCGAGGCGGCAGGCGAGCTTGAGCTTCTGCTCATTGAGGCCGTTACCTGGAGGGCGGGGCAAGATAATCTTGTTGCAGCTCGTAGGCGCCTTGTGGAACCTTCTGTGAGTCGCACCCATAACCCATAAAAAATTGGACTAAAGTACATACATTCGTAGGTCATACTGATGAGGGCGAAGGATGTCCACAAGTCATACCCGAGCAGCAGTGCGTTGGATCGCTGGATGAGCGTCATCTGGACACGGCCAGACTATGTATTTCAAGCAACGGTCGAGCTGGATCTATCGCTCTTCCTCGAGAAGGCCTTCCAAGATGCGTACAACGGATCCGCTCTTAAGGTCGAGCGCGATGCAGCCGCCCTGGAGAAGTCGATCACAGCCAAGGGCATAAGCGCCGACATCGAGACAACCCCAGCTCCCACGTCAGATTGGACATCGGCCGCCCAGAAGGGATCCGCCCACACCGGTGGAATATCCGGTACCGATGAAGAGCATGCCCCTCGCGGTACGTGTGGGAACCATGCCCGAATGCGGGAGATACTTACGCCAAACCAGGTGGTAATGTGGTTACGTTGAAGGATCCAAACGGGGCCGGGACGAAACACGCAGAGGAGGAAGATGGCGGAGGCATAGGAGCTGATGATGCCATGCAGGTGGATGGTGCGGTCAACAACGGCGAAGAGGCGAGGGGAAAGCGGGACAAAGGGAAGGGAAGACAGGTAGCGAGCGATACGGAGGCCGATAAAATGGGTGAAGAGGGCGACAACGACGATGCGGATGGGGAGGAGGAGGAGGGCGAGGGTGAGGGCGAGGGCGAGGGAGAGGGAGAGGGAGAGGGAGAAGGGGAGGAGCAAAAGAACGGGTCGGACTCTGATGATAGTAATAACTCGGAGTCTGCGGAGAACGACAGCAGCCCTGAACCTCAAAACACATTCAACGTCATCGAACGATCCGCCAGTGCAGAGAAGCGGCCTCAGCACTTCGATGATACCGACGGAACGGATCGACAAAAGCGACCAAGGATGGACTTACGAGGCCTTGTCAGCGTGCGGGGCCTACGAATCAACCCTCAGAAGTGTGTGAGGTGCCAGGCGAATCCGCTACAAGAATGCGCTGAACGGAAGCCTGCTCCTTCGGGAAAACGTAATCGTGTTTGCTGCCATCCGTGCCACGAAAAGCGGAAGGGGTGTTCATTCTCAACAGCTCGACGGGTGAAGAGAGAGACAGATGAGCCTGCTGGAGTCGAAAGTGGAAAGACGACAACGTTATCAAGCAGTGTGGTAGAGAAAGCTGAGGGCGAGGCGGGTGTTGAGATAAGTGGGAACTCGAAGAAAGGAGGGCAAGGGGGTGTGTGGCCCAACCACGAAAGGGCGATCGCCATCGAGGAAGCACGGCGCCGCCCAAATGCGACCGTCGCGGGTCGTACAACATTGAGCACCGTTCAGACACACCATCGTGGACCTGAGGGAGCTGCGACGCAGTTCAGGGGTGGAGCGAGGGTAATTCACATGGGGAGTGAGATGGCGAAGTGGTCCAGCCAAGGCGCAGACGGGGGAGAAGCCGAAAAGGGGACGGGTACGAGGAGCAGGACGAAACCAGGCGTTGACGATGCCAGGATGGGCGTTCTGTCATTCTACCAGAATTCAGCGCCTACTGGCGGCCCGTCTAGCTCCCGCATCTCCAGAGAAAGGTCTGGGGAAGCGAATGTCGGCAACAAAGAGAGGGAGGAGGACCAGGTAAGCCCAACGATCGGATGTATTCAAAAGTGCAGTTGTGTAACTCACCTATCCGCCTCATCCATTGCTTAGAACCTACGAACGACCAAGGAACGAAAACTTCGGCCACATGGGCATTTGGGGTCGGGGAACGAGATGAAAGGGTCGATTAGCCCTGGTCGAGCTCAAGCGGTCAGTGAATGTATCACCTTGTTTGGCTGGAGCTTCACTGATGGCGATAGTAAACCAGGCTTCAGGAAAAACACTCGAGTATCGTAGAGTGAACCCATCTGGGGATGACGACTATTCTCCAGTGCTCGTACCACAGGCGGTTGCACGTCTGGCCGACGATCAGGTTGAGTTAGGGTCCCGCGTATCCGATGCCAAAAGCGAGATCCGCGTCCTCAAGCGCCAAGTTCAAGGGATCGACGACAGGGTTGCGGGCGTGAACGGCGCCGTGACGAGTCTCACAGCGGCTCAAGCGCAAGACCGTGGGTCTGCGCATGACCACTCTCGCGCCCTGGATCAAAGGCTGGATAAGCAGGCTTCTGACATACGCCTCAACCAAACCTTCGTCGAAACACTCTCACAGCGGGTTTCAGCAATCGAGGCGCATCATCATACCCGCCTCAATACCCTTGAGTCCCAAATGTCGACGACTCCAGCGGGAGCCCACTCCCAGGTTGCCGAGTGGATTTCGAACCTGCAGAAAGGCCTCGAGGGGTTGTTCGCACAACAACGGGATCACATCAAGGCGGATATCGAAGCAGCATTCGCGCGGCTGGAGCTCAGAGGCCAAGCCAAAACCACCAGAAATCAAGCAAATACCAATACAGCCATCTTGAGCGCCCCACCGTTACAGCCAACTGACTCCTCGCCCGCCAATCCCGATCGTGACCGCGTTCCAGTCACACGACAGCACCAACCAGCGAACCCCTCGACAAATACAGGGGCGGCTCACCGAAGCGGAGGATCGGCTCCACCCCCAGACACCAGCGTCTCTAGGAGGCAGGTGGAGACGCGTGGTTCCTCCGTCCCAGTTGTCGGGCAGGGACACACTGAGGCCGGTGGGCGGAAACCGGCGGCGGGCGCCACTTCTAATCGAGGCAACCGACGGTCGCATCAGAATCACGTGGCGGGCGCGTCGTCGGGCCAGGTGCATCAAATGGCGCGTCGGGCGTCTAGTTCGACAACCCAATCGACAAACGCAGTCCCAGCCCCTAATTATGGATCTGCACAGCAGTTAGGGCGGATGGGCAACATCCCTTCCACAACGGGATATCAACCTCACCAAACGTTTGTACCTCAGGATATGCCCACCGGTCCACCGCCCCAGGGTTACCGTGCGATGAACTTGTCGGCTCCATCGGTATTTCACCCACCCGCCCAGAACATGACGATGGGCCTCGAGAACGCCTCTCATTCCAACCCTATTCCAACTGGATATGCCCAACAATCACAGCATCATCAGGATCCGATACACCCATCGACTGTCCTGCCATATGGCTATCATCCCGTGCCTTCCCTTCCGCCCTACCATGAGGAGGACCAATCTGCTGGTCAGCAGTTACCTCAGGACGCCCCCTTTACGTCCTATGAAATTTCCGCCGTCATCCCCCCTGGGGGCATGCTCGCCTACATGAACGCACCACCCACGCCCGATGTCACCCTTCCCAATGACCTTCCTGAGGTCGGGCCTTCTATCTCCCAAAGGGGACCCAACCCCCAATTGGACGGTCGAAACCAGGAGGGCGTACAGCAGGTGGCGTCGACTAGCACGTATTCGGGGAGTGCGATGAGCCGGGCGACTAACGCGGCCGCGTTTGGGAGTGCGCCTCCTCGCGCCTCCACTGTCTCTGTTGGAAACAACCTCATGGGGTGGTCCAACCCAGGATCTCCGATGACTGACGCTCCATCGACGGGTCTTGGATCGGCGGGGCCGTCTTCCAGGTGAAGGTAGGCAGTCACGTCGTTGTACATATCATCCTTATTTGCACCTCCTTCGGAACGTCTCCCATTCCCCTCGGAAAGCACTCTGTCACATCTGTCGACCCATATCGCTAAGTACCGTTAGACAAGTATATTGTGACCCGTGTGTATAGTTGCATGTCCAGAAATTTGAATGGTGGACCCACTGCTTTTCGCCGCTCTGACCACATGAGACGAACTTGCCGACATCGCTTCCAAAGGAAGGACCCTGATGACAGGTCTGTTGTTGATTTAAATAGGAACGAACCCAACGTGTCACCCAGCTTCTATACTCACTTATGCGACCTCAGACCTCAATTCGACCCGATGAACCTTTCGATGCCGCTGACGAAGGACCCGATGTTCCAATCGCCAACAGCGGTGCAACCCAATCCCTGCTCGACATAGCTAACGCAAGGAATGTGCATCTCGAGCGCGAAGTTCAGACCCTCACGGTCGCCATACAGGAGGGTCAGGAATATATGGATAGATTGGTCAAAGAGAACGAGGAGTTAATTCGCGAGGTCAGGCGGATCGAAGACGACATGCACCACTTCTCCAAGCGCCACTCAGACCTGGCCAAGGAAGCGGAACGGAGATGCGACCAACAAAACCAATTGATAGGCAATTTGGTTGCCCAAGCTCTTAGCCTCAGTCACCAACTGGAGACCGCTTTGGAGACGATCGAAGATCTGAGCGACAGGGATCGCTGCCTGGATGAAAGTATCGCTACGATGGAAGAGCGGCTGAAGAACCACGATGCACACCTCGCCCGCTGCGCATGCGCTACTGAAGTCGCACGTGTGAGTCATCTTTTTGTGTCATAGCAAGGGGCAGTGGACTAACCCCGCTTTTGGTTTGCCCAGGGGAGAACTACCTGAACGTCGGCGCAATCAAGGTGACAGGGATATTACGGCGACGCGATCGCCTCTGTCAACTGTACTGGATCCGTTATATACCTTGATTTCTACATCTTAATGAAATGGCATTACAGTTAGCACGAGGTTTGAGCCGACACCCGAGTAGCCCAATGAATTGAAATTTTTTCAGTGATGAGGACCCTGGAAGGCTCCCGCTCAGTCGCTTTTACTTCGAGCATAAAACACCCACCTTGTTCCCTACATAATTTATCACAATATTCCTCGTTATCTCTCATGGAGCTGAGCATCGATCCCAGCCGCCCCACCTCCGCTACTTCGGACGCATCATCTTCCGAGTCCTTGGTTCTAGGAGAAGCAACGGAATGTCCCCATCATACCAACAACCCATCTCGCAATGGGTCCACACCCGGAGAAACCCCGCTTCTCAATATCGTCGCAGACCAGGCAAGAGAAATCGCGCGACTCCAGCTCCTTGTCTCCCGTCACGAGATGGATCAGGCGGCTTTCTTGCCCAGCGATAATGGCGAGATTGTGAGAGGCATTGAGGCGGTCAACAACCTCGCCAATATGCTCAACCAGCTCGCAGAGGGGATTGAGCGCATCGCCGATTTGGGTGCGGGAGAAATGGGGGAGGGCGTTGAAGCGCTTACTCAGAGGTTCGTTACAGCGAAGGAGGTCCTTTCTGAATGGGCCCGTGAGGAGGCGGAGAATGTGGGCGATTGGGCGGCTAGGTTGAATGCTACGGTTAGCCGGCCTTTTGCCAGAACCCGCCGAGGACCGCATTAGTAAGTGCGGCTCAATTCTGTCAGCAAACCTATTGTATCATGGCTAACGCTTCCCTAGGATGCCCGGACGATTGTAGCCATATTTACGGCTTTGGGGACTTAATACAAGGGCTTTTTACTTGGTGCGGGATGATTGACAGCGGTGTCTGAGCCGTCTGAATTTGGCAGGTGGGTGGCGGAAATCTGATGCGTCAACAGCCCACTGCACGCACGGAGCGCCCGAAGGAGGCCAGCCTCGCATATAGGATACATCCTTCACATATATATTGGGCACAGGGGAACTAGGGGGAAATTAACAGATACTCATTTCCCTCTGCTTGCTTCCACATGTCGGGCGACACTCAAGCATCTCCAAGCCTCAATGACCATGGCCAATGGGAGCGTGTGCTTGCCAGCATCGACTATCTCAAGCGCAACGTCAACACATTCACCGCAGCAACACAGCTTGCTATCAATGGAGTTATTGGGCACTTGAAGGAACAAGAGGAGCGGGTCGGACTGATGATGAAGCATGCAGAGTTGGCAACGAAGGAGATCGAGAGGCTTACGGAGGAGAACAGGGTCTTGATCGCGAGGATAGGACAAGCAGACGCGAAGCTGAGGGGTATGGACCGAAAGGTTGACTCGATACTTCAAACCATGAAGATGATTGAAGCTGAACTGTGAATTGTGAGGGTGCCTCTCTTCGCCTCCGCGTAGCTGTACTAACCTACGCATCAGATTTAGCGATGATACAGGCGGGGAGAGATTTGATGGGACCATCGTTCACTACACAATTACGGACATTGTATCTGCGCGAAGTTATCGTCTAAACAGTGCCAGCTGTCCTGTATGTACGACCGAATGAAACCGAAGCGAAGAGCGCATCCAAGGACAAAGACGGGTGCGAGATTAAAAACAATGAGGATTTGGTCCCACGCCAGAGCGGTCGACAACGAGCAGGAGCGCCCGGCATTATGGCTCACACATATTTGGGCACTTGCGTTCGTCCTGCCACGTATCACAAAGGGGTTCGATCAAGGCAACGTTCACCCGTTACATGCATTCATGGTAATTACGTAGATAAATCAGTCCATTTTCGCAACGCCACTGTCCTCGGTAACGCTAGCAAAAACCCACTAGTAAGTCGACTGAATTTGAAGAAGTCCGTGCGAACTCACCTCGACTGTACGTTCCACATATCGGTCGCAATTGCTACATTACCAGGAGGCGCCATCCACTGACTCATGTTCTGTTCAGCGGTGTAAACGGCCAGCTGGAGCTCTCGAGCGGCTCTCTCCTGGTTCGCATGAATAGACTTGATGTGGTGGAGAAGCTTGTGAATAGTGTCCCGCTGATCGGAAAGCCTGGCCTCGAGCCTCCGGTTTGACTGGCGGGCTGACTCAAGCCGTTCTTCTGCGGTCTCCAGATTTTCCTTGAGTGACTTGTTCCGAAGGCGGAGATGTCGTACTTCGTCGATGACCCAATCGACGCCCGCCCGTAATTCCCTGTTCGAGCTTTCTTCGGCAGCTAAAAGCTGGTGCACTCTGCTGCTGGGGTACGCTGATTCCACTACCGTCAAGGAGGGATCGTAGGGCAAGTCGACCGGGGATTGAGTGTCCGGAGATGATAGGAAGACGGTCGACATATGTGAAGGGTGTGAGAGCCTCGCACAGGGAACTGGGTAGGATTTCCTGCAAGGGTGTTCGCTCCGTGCGGCACTTTATGGTCATCCAGGGGCCAAATGCACGGGTTCAATGCTCAACTTGGTATATCACGATCGTCTCCAACGATGCAAGATCTGATCAACCCTTGCGAGTCGGCAACGCACGATATTACGAAGATCAAGGTAATTTGCCTGCACGGGCTGCCCATACCCTAACCAGTGCTCAACACATGCATGCTGGCACGTTTATTCACCTGATCTCTTTGTTTCTCTTGTAGAATTCCTTGAAACCCACAAAGCGGCCGAGGAGATTTGGCGGTGGCGCTTCATCACATCTGCCACTCGCTTGGGGCGGGATCGGTATGCACTCAGGGAAGGGTTCGACGGGTTTTCTGGTTTCTGCTCAGGGAAGTGTTTCAAATGGATAAATGAACGCCATTCGCAAAGCGACCTTCAGATTTTAATCCGCCCCTATCCTGTTTCCACAGAGAATGACGTCGATCACACCGGCGCTACCCGCTCAGGCGCCCTGCGCACATGGGCCGTTCATCGACCTTCAGAATCGTCGCATCCTCGAGCTAGCCGATACTCTCGCCGCACTGAAGGACAAATTCGATGCTGTCAGCGAAGTCAACACTAAATTCGAGGTCCTGTTGGAGCGGGAGGCGGCGCATCGTAGGGAATATGCCCTCAACAATGCCAAGCAGACAGCTCGTACCGAGACCCTGATTGAAGAAATCCAGAAGGCCCGGGCCCGCGAAAACGTCCTCGCCCGTAGGGTTGCGGAGATGGAGGCGGAGCTCGCTAGCTCACGCGGTCGCGAGTCAGAGCAGGTGAACAAGATTGCGAGTCTGGAAACCGACCTTGCAATCTGTCGTGCGACTGAAGCGGAGCTGAGGGAGAGCAATGGAATTCTCCATGGGACAATTGACGAATACATCAACGAGATCGACGACATGCTTGCCACGCACCGCAGGCTTGTGGCAGAGCTGACACCGATCTTGACAAGAGGTCCTCGGGTGAAGGTCGAGGCCGCCCCTCAGGTGAAGAAGGAGAACGAGTAGTGGGACGTAACGGTTAGTAACCCAGTGTTATGACTGCGGGCGCTATCACTTACGAATAAATGGTCGCAGGGCCCCCCGAAACACTTGGAGATATGCCCCTGCTATCTGACCGCGACTGGGAAAAGCGGTGGTGGGTTGAACGAATGTCGAGCTGGCGTTACTTCACGAATATTGTTATACTAACTCCCACCTCTCAAGGGTACCACGAATTAGATATATATGTATGTATCATATGTGGTACGACGTCGAGCGTGTGTGCCCAATTATGCGGTAAAGCTGTCGCATCGTGTGTTAAGTCTGTTGAGTTTCACGATCGCCCGGTTCGGAATCGAGCGACAGCCCCTGCGATCATTCCGAGGCGGACTAAACCTAACCCAAGTTAGACGAAGTCTCAGCAGCCGATCAATCCTTCTTCCACGTCTTTCACCATCTAGTAGGCTCGGGGACAGCTTGGCGTCGCGTACCTGGGTTCCCACTTGGAATGGCCATTTCGCAAACACAAGAATTGATTCAGGGATACGGGAGCTTGCGTTGGTCCTGGGTGAAGGCGGGTATCGATAAGTTGATCATAGGTTCGTCACACGTGTTCCGCATTTTACAGAGGCGAACCCACGGAGGGGAACATACAAAGTATCTAGTCGAATCCCTTTCGTTTCCTCGGTCTTCCCTTGGTCTCAGCTGCAGGTTCTCCAAACTGTACCTTCTTCCTGGCGATACGCTTTTTGCTCTGAGGAATGTATCGAGCTGCCGACTTCAGCAGCTCTCGATCCTCTACCGGGATTCTCTTAAACCCCCTGTCGCCGTGACTGACGCCCGATGCTGACCCAGGGTCCTCACCGCCTACGGTCGAATTACCCCCTCCGTCGTTCGCAACGTCGGATTCCCCATCAGGATGGGCTACATCCATCACTTCGCCGTTGGCTTCCATCCCCCTCATCCGCTTGCGCTCCGCTCTCTCCCGTGATTCCTTCAGCTTCTCTGCACGGACTCTGCTTCTCGTCTTTCTGTCCCTCTCCTCCATGGCATCCTCGTCTTCCTTCTCCTGTTCATCCTCGTGATTGTCGCCCGCCCAGGTTTCCGCAACTGGCGCCTCCAGTCTCGATTTACCCTTCGACCCCTTCCTGGTACCCTCCGCGTTGGTCAAACTGCTCTCGTCACGCTGAGTCTCATCAGCGCGGGGAGCGTCTGGGCCAATGCTCATCACAGACCCTTCCCTGCTCGGGGTCCTCAACGCGAGCTTCGTAGTCGCAACCACAAGTCCTTGCAACGTCGGGGTCTCCCTGGGCAACCGCAAACCACCGTCTGACTCTACGGCAGCGGCGTCAGCCAAATGATGTGTATGACAAGAAGGGCACTTTGGTTGATGAACATACCTTGACCCATCTCCTTCTGGGACTCCTTCTCACCCTCACTCACTTCGGAACTAGACTCCACCCTTGGATGCTTCGCCCGCCCCTTCAGCTTCCCCGCCCCTGGCTTTTCGGGCCCTTCAGCGGGTGGCTTCCTTGAAGGCCGAAGCTGGGGGACAATGGGGGGAGTGGTTGTCGCGTGGGGTTTTGAACAGTTGGTCGAGGGCGTGGCTGGGGCGCGACGCATCGCCACAGATGCTGACTGTCTCGCGGTCGAGGTCGGAGCCGCCTTCTGAGCCGCTTTCTTTATCTTCTTGGTGTTCCCCCCTTTGGTCGGTTTCTTCGGAGCTCTCTTTTTCCCCCTACGTTTCTTCTTTGGCATGTCATCGTCACTCGCATTGGGACTAGCATGTTGGCGAGGTTGTCTTGATTCCCAGCTCTCCCCCCCAACCCAGTAGCTATGGAATTGAAAAGGGATTTCTCCCCGCTGTTGTCGATCATACCAGAACTGCAGCATCTTTCTGCAATTGGGCACTCCGTACCCCCCTGGATCGCCCGTAGGCCACTCATCGGGCCAGACATCTTTGCCGATCCACTTCCTCCAATTCCCAGCCATATCCTTCCAGGGCGGAGACGAGCTGGTGTGGCCTACAGGCACACCCCGCGCGCATGCTGGAGCAAGGTTGTCAGCAGGAAAGCGACAACTCTGTGAGATCGGGTGAAGGGACTATTACGCACCATGATCGTGTCGCATGATTGAGCGAATAAGGTCCGGAAAGTATCGGTGTGCTTTCACAGACTCCGGGAGTTTCGAGATGTCGGGAATGATGGGCTCTCCGAATTCATTCAAGTCGACAGGCACAGGGTCTCCTCGTTTTCTCGGTCGCTTTGTCGCCTGATCTTTGTCGCCCTTCTGACCCTCTGGAGGTAGCGTCCGACGCACAAAAGCCGCGTACTGCCCCTCCAAAGCAACCTTCTCAAGATATGCTCGTTCCGCCTGTTTGAATGAGATCCCGCCACCGATCTGATTGTTGAAATCTAGGCTGACTGAGGGAGTCCAGGGGAGTCCACAGAAGCAGGGTGTAAGCACTTCTTCGCAAGATAGGTCATATGAAAAGACTAACACGCAACGTGGTCCCCAGTTGTATCCTCATATGAAACAAGGAAATACGCTCGTACGCCCATTTGTCGGAAGATCTCATCGGCGAATTCGTGGATGACGCGACCGGCTTCCTTCTCGGCGAGGCTATGCAGTTACCCGTTTCAGCTTTGTGGGTCCAGATGTGGATGGGAGGGCGACGTACCGTCGGCGCTCTTCGATGCTTGGACCCATCTCTCTCCACACACGGGCTTTTGCCTCGTACTCCTCCCTCTGCGTCTCTGTGAGCGCTTTCCACTGGGCTGTCAGGGCTCTCTGAAAGAAATGGAATAACTTCATGGGCTTCTTGGGGTCTGAGGGGATAGCTTCCTCCGGTTCGCCCACCAACTCCAAGTCGACCGGCGGAACAACACTCTCCTCGCTTGACTTCCCCGTGGCCAGTTTGAACAGACTCCTCTGAGTTTCGAGCACAATGTCTGTATTCTCCTTGTAGTAGACCTGCCGACCAGTCCAGTTGATCGTCCAGTGCATCGGTCCATGACGACTTCGCGCTCGCTGTGCGTACCATAGCTTCACGTTCTACCCAAATTTGGAAGGTGAGTGTGAGTTGTCGTTATATCAAGACCGGGCTCTCACGTCATAGAGGCTCGCCATCTCTTCTTTGCTGGGATCCCGACCATGTGTCATGATCTTCTTGAGGAAGTATTCGCCGGTCGATTGCGCAAGTTCGCTTCTTTGGTTCGCAGAGCCATACCGGTAGGTATTCTTCCGTTCATTCAGATATGCAAGCTGCTTGGGGGTGAATCGAGTGTCGAGCTTCTTCATGTCTGCGAGCGAATCCTGTGTCTCCCGCTCTTCGCCATCATCCGACCAACCCTCGTCCTCGGACGCTGGAGGGCTGTCCTCTGAGTCGTTCGCCTTAACCTCGGGCGTAGAGGTTTCCTCCGATATGTCGTCAAGGGAGGGAACGTTTGGCATGGCTTCGCGGGAAAGGTGGAAAGACCTTGGAGAATCCGTGGGCAAAGAGCGGGCAAAATCAACAGAAGGGTATCAACACCTCTAAGTTATATGTATATATACGTATTCACAGTTGGATGCTGATTTCAGTTCCTCCTTCGTTAAGCCAAGGTTCCCTGTATCACGATCGCCATTCATGCCATCCAAAACGCGTATCAGTCGCGCTCGCGTCACTGTCGGTTCCTATGTGGAGAAAAAGACCCCAGGGGGGTACAAGGGAAAGGTCAAGAAAAAGGCTAAGGTCAGCAACGCTGTGGCGCCCCGTCCCACTTCGGATCCCGTTCCTCCTGCTCCTGGAAAGCGACCGCGTTTGGACGACTATGTGAAGCCCGAGGTACCAGACTTCAATATGAATGATTTGGGAGACGCACAGGCCCCTTTTGTCACAGACACGCTTGACGTGTTCGCTGATGACACAGAAGATTTCCGGGAGGAGCTGCTGACCCGGCACACTGGAAAAACGAGCAAAGGGAAGGTGCGTGTCATCCTTTTTAGTCAATTTATCCGTACCATTCCTCTAACGGCCCTGCTTTGCGTAGACGTCACAGGACGTTATGGAGGAATGGAGGAAATCCAAGGTCCTCCCATATCTCGATCGGATCTTACATGGAGAGTCTCGTCTCCGTCGTTCTTGTGACCATTGTCACCAGGCCGAGGCACTTTGGAGATGCCTAGACTGCATTACCTCCCCAAGGTTGTGCACTGACTGCTGCCGCTCAACACATCGCCTTCACCCTTTACATCGCGTCGAGCGATGGACTGGGGTTCACTGGCGCCCGGCTTGGCTCTGGCACACCGGCTCATGCATCTGCCTGGGTCACAACGGTGCGCCCTGCCCCGCCTATCACACATCGCTTGGGGATTTGGAATCCCGCCTTGTCAGGGTCAACGAGATCGACGACCTTGAATCGGACAATACCTTTGGCGAGAGACCGAAGACAACCTCGAGCCTTGGAGTCGGCCGCGTGGTGGTCATTGTGCACACCAATGGCTTTCACCACCTTCCCATTTTCCCCTGCTGGTGCTCGACGTCCGAACCCGAGGAGATGCAGTTCCTGGATGCTGGACTGTACCCAGCGTCATTCACGAAGATCGCAACAGCGTTCACCTTCGAGCTCCTCAACAAGTTCCATCTCTTGAAGGTCCACTCGCATATGTCGACCGAGCATTTTGCCGCGTTGCTTCGCCGCTTCACCAACTTCCTATTTCCGGACAAGACGTTGGTGAGTGAATATGATTCACGTTGCGAACGATTGTCTGATATTGACATGCTTCTTCACACCTCAGGACCGGCGCAGGGAGCTCGCGAGAGTCTGGTTGCAGTGGAACCATTTGGCGGAGTTGAAGAAGAGCGGCTTCGCGCATGATCGCAGAGGTGTCCGCCCTGGTCCCGGGGATCTGGCACTCTTCTGTGCAGCTTGCCCGCAACCTGGGATCAATCTTCCTCCATCCTGGCAGTCAGACCCAAATCAGTATGCGCTTCCAGTCATCACACAGAGTGTGACTAAATTTTGCGATCGCTTGTTAGATGGCTTTACCGCCGATACCATGTTGTCGATGGCAACTTCGTGCTTGATCACTTGGCCTCGAGCAGCAAACGCGATAGTGTGTCCCTCTCACAGGGCGCTGCATTTACGGCGGAGTCGAGGAGATATGCGAAGCACCTGAAGGAAGCCCAGAAGATCACAGAGGTGAGCTACGTCGACTATCTTTGTGCTTCAAGTTTGGGAGAAGACGATCGTCCCCGGGTGCGGTCCTGGCACGCCGGTGCGTCACGCGGCTTCCCACGTGATCTCGAGAACAGCAGTTCAATTTTAGGCGCCCACATTGCGAGTTCACTAGAACCTTCATTGTTGATCTTGCTCTGATGTATTTACTTTCCTCTATTCTAACATGGACTCATTCGCGATAGGCTTCTACATGCTCTGAGTTACGCGCTGTGGCTGAGAAGAACAAGCTGAAGAAAGGGTACGATGCAACGGGGGTGGTCGCGGTCGCCTGCGCACGTCATGGATGCTTTGCACCTGGTAGCGTGGTGGACATGCAGAAGGGCGAACGGTACGCTATGACTGTTCGTTTATTAGACTATGGTCTGCGATCGCTAACGACCCCCACCCGACACCAGTCACGTCAATGTCGACTATGCGTTTTGCCAAGCGCTCAAAACCACAGGTGCGGCCGCCACCAGCGGCATCCGCCTGGCGTACGACATCAACTGCCAGTACTCTATCAACTTGCTGAAGCGTGTCACGAACTCACCGTACCTCTCCATCCCTCCCAACCAGCTCCTCGAATTCGTCATTGGGCTGTTCCACGTCCACGGACACAAAGACGAGTGCCTCGCTCGTTTTGCACCAACATTTCTGCCAGGTAGCGGTGTCACGAGCGGTGAAATCATTGAATCCCTATGGTCTACGCTGAATGGTGCTGCAAATATCACTCGGAACATGACGCGATCCAATCGGTATGCCATGATCGACGCGTGCATTCAGGACAGCAATCTCAGGAAGTTGCAAGGATTGGGTATGGTGTTTATGTCTTAGTGCTGCAATGTAGTCCGCCAAATTAATCTTATTTCTTGGGTTTCAGCCGCGTACCTACACCGTCAGCTGGAAGGCGCTCTGAAGGAAAGCGCAGCAGCCGACAACTTCTTCTTCTTGCTCAACCAAGCGACCGAGGATGTGGACCGTCTGGCCTGGGAAGGCCAGATGAACAGGGCGAACGCAGACAGGGGCGGTCACAATACTTCGATGGACATATACAACTTCCGAATTCCGCTAGGTGAGCCTTAATTTCTCCATCCTTCATACCACACGCTTACGTTCCACCGATCTGAAGTCGAACCGAAGAAAGCGGTACAGGCGAGACTTATGGAAATTGAGAAGAAGAAGAGGAATGACAAGAAGAGCAAGCGCCGCCTTGGAATCGCAAATTGGATTGCGACCGGTCTCAACATCCAAGAGACTCAGTACGTCCCCTGAGTGATACTCTTCCGCTGAAGTCTAAATCCGACACCCATCCTCCCAGGATCGCTCTTCGGGCGGCCTATCGTGCGGCGCACGATTCGTCCTTGTCGGACACCGTCGAACTTGCGAGAAGATCGGAAGCTCTGGCCAACCGCGTCATCGAGTTCCACACCGAAGCCAAGCGCCTCTTCACGGATCTCGATCTGGATGATCACTACGGAGCCCAGTGGGAGAACGACCAGGTTGAGGTCTGCGTCTGTGAAGAGCAGTGTTTTTGTGCGGAGCTAGAGGAGCTGCCTCTGGGTCGCGCGGTTTTCGATACCTCGTCCGATGACCTTTCCCCTCTTCCCCTTCCTTCCAGCTTCGAAGTCCTTCCCGATGGCTGGGACGACCTTGCGGAGATCGAAGTCAGCCTGAGGATCGCTCAAGCGGAGGAGGCGTTAGAGCAACTTCGTGGCGAAATCGCTCACAAGTCATGCCTCTATCGAGCAAAGCGTCAGCTAGCAGGTGGGGGGCGAGGAGTGACCAGGAGCTACGACGAGATCAATTCTGTCGAGGCGAAGATGCGATCGCGCGTCAAAATCTACGATAGCGCTCGCTGGGCGCTCGATCAGCTGGGGGTCCTCTCAAATTACCCTCGCTTCCGACCCTTAAACCGAAACGACACCAAGGCCATCACTTCGGTATATGACCCTAACAAGCCCGGCGAGCGGAACGCTGAACTGTCCTGGATTTGGACAATGAGCATCGGGGGCGAATCCGCCAATAAAGAGTACGTGACGGAGTGTGAGTGTATATTTCTCCTGTTAGATCCTCCGTTTCCTGACGATGCGATACCCCCTTTCCGGTTGACAGTACGTCGAGTCAATTGGATCAGGGCTAAGTCTCGGAAGGAAAGATGGGCGGAGGAAGTTCTCCTTCTGAAATCGGAGATGGCATGGCATGGGGCCTACATGGCACATGAGCAAATGCGGGCGATGAAGTGGGGAAAGCTGGACCTGGGAGATGGCCATAAAGCGTACGCGTTTCGCCAAGCGGATATGTGGAGGAGGTTTGGAATGGAAGGTGTCAGTATATTCAACGGTAGCGGCGATGGCGTGAAGCAGGGTGTGAAGGGAGAGGTGAAGGGGGAGCATGCGATAAAGGTGGAAGAAGGCGACGGCCCGAGTTTGAGGGACGTGGACATGGAGGCAGGTGACATGGAGAGCGAGTACGATCCTGAGGAGCCTATTGAGTAGCGTATTTTCTCCTTTTATTCTTCTATCGATTCTCCGACCCTCCACCTACCCTGTGCCCACTTGCCCTCATGTTCTCTCCTGAAACCCTCAAAGCTGTCCGCAAGATAAATGCGTCTAAATATCAGAGCCTTATAAATTACAGCGGTAGCAGGGCGCTTGCCTCCTCCACCTGCCTCCTCCTCAACATGTTGATGATGGAGCCCCAGGCCCGCGACGCGATGGTGGCTGCGGTTGAGGCTGAAATTGTGAGTGTTATTACCCGCGCAAATGTAGATGCGGGTGCGCTCCGTTGTAAGCACTAACTTGGTTGGCATTAGGGGGTGGGAAACTGCCTTCTCGGTCTAGGGTTCATGCTCTATGGTGATAAAATATTCGGCCCCCGCTCGTTGAAGGCCCTGACGCCTCTAATGGTTGAGGACCGACTCACCGACTTTGCGGCCTTGAAGACAGCTGTCAGTGCTAGGGTTGCGGGAGGCGATGATGTCCTGCACTACTACGCCGGGAATTGGTGGACAAACTTCGCACCGTCGGGAGGACCCTATCCCCTGAAAACGATGGACATCATCCGTTTCTGGCATCAGCAATACCCCACCCTTCCTGTCTCACCGGCACTTCCTCCCTTCGACACTCTAAACGCCTTGGCACTGTCGAACGTCGAGCTGTTTGAGGCGTTCGCCATCGGGGAGGACATCGAGAGAATGTTAGAGAAGGATATAGCCAATGCCTTGGAACAAACGAAGAAGTTGGCCGCCAGGATCAAGACCCTGCAGGGTATGAAAGCCGATCTACTGGAATTAGAGGAGCAAGAAACACTGCGGGAAGCGGCGGCGGAGATTTCGATCGCAAGGGCTGAAGGGTCGAGGGTGACCTAGCGGGCGCATATCGGGGTCGGGCGGTATCAACGAGTAGGGTCTGCAGGGTTGGGTGTTTAGATTATATTTTTGCCTTCTAAGCCGATAAGCGAGTGCAACGTAGACGAATTTAAGCGACCCGGTTTACACTCTTGATTTTCTCCATCACTTCACGATACATTTCCCCCCTTCCCCATAACCTCAATGTCTGCTCCTCTGTTATCAATGATAAACTCTGTGTCGTACCTATCATACCTCGCAATGCGCCGCGAATCCCTCCTTTGTTTTCTGGAGAAGAACAAGTCGAATATGTCGCTCGACAAGCGTTTCATCGACCTCTTCCTCAATGAATTGGTACCGTGCCTTACTAATTCTGTGATGTATACATTATGGGACTCACGTATTGCGCATATCTCCTTAGGGCTTAGCATTCATGGCCCAAGGAATTCAAGGACTGTGCCTCGCCGAGCCCAACCGGTTCTACCATTCCAACTTGACCCGTGTTCTCCAGAACCTCCATGTCCACTGCGACTCAGACGAAGACCTATGGGCAGCGCTTACCTTGGGTTGTCTTCGCGTGTCCGACATTCCCACCGAAGCGTCTGGTGTTCCAGTCGGAGATTGGTGGTTACCCTCCCTGGAACCTCCCACGTTCAGGGCCGTTGTCAACAGGTGGGAGGGTTCTATGGACTGGGCGGCTCGCCAAACAGCTCTGCGTAAAGGGGCAGACGGCCGGTCTTTATATGACATCTTGGTCCGTTTGGAAAGCCTGTGCGAGGAGGACGAGGCGATGGAGATGGTCGAGTTCGCGACGGCCAAAGTCGCACGCACTCAAGAGCTTGCAGATCGGTGGGACAAGATGATGAGGCGAGCATAGATCCGCGTACTACGTTGGGTATACATCGCGCATTATGTCAGACTCATTATATACATTTGGCCTGTTGTCACATGTTTACTCCAAACATCACAACGCGAGCCCAAGCGCTTCCGCTAGTTCCTCAGCTGTCGGCAGCAAAATTTCCTTGTAGTCGGGGAGGACTCCGTACCCGATGTTAGGCCTAAAATTGCTCGCCATGCATATTCTCTCGCCATCAACCTGTCCTGCGCCGTGCTCCAGAAGATATCCCGGGAAAAGGGCGACCGCTCCGGGGTTGTAGACGAAGCGGGCGCCTAAGAGCGGAATCTCGAGACGCCCGTTGGTGTATCGGCCAAAGGTCGCCAGGAGGTCAAGTAGCATTTTCCCTCCTTTGGTGTCGCGGTGGAACGGGGTCTCGCGATTAACTATCAACGCGAGAGCCGTGAAAGGTGTCGACCAGTGTTCGAACAATTTTTCGAGCCGCTGAGGGTGCTGCACCGGGATGCTGCCGTCGGAAACCAGTCTCAGCACCTCTACTTGGAGCTTGAAGAGGTCGGGGTGCACGAGGGATAGGATAACGCCAATCAAGGCGTTTGTATCGCATTCGGAGGCGATGAACTCGGGTCCGCCCCCGACAGGAGATAAGGAGGCGGATGGTCCAGGCGCCCTGTCGTTCTTTGGCTGGGATGAGGTGCTTAGTAAGTAGGTCTTTGTCTCTTTGTCATGTAGGTTCCACGTACGCCATACCCTTGGTTATACCAGCAGACGCTCATGTTGACGTTACCGGGTTTCAACTCACATTCCCCATCGGGATGATAAATGCTATCGTCATACCGCCAATTTTTGGTCTTCCTCCTCGTCGGCTTTGAAAGGCTCGCTCTACCCCGGCTTTGAGCGAGGACCGACTTGGGCGCGTGTGACAATGCTTTGACGGATTCAAAGACGTGTTCCTATCGGCCGGTCATGGTATCAGAACAGGGGTGTCCTGAGACTTGAGGAGGCATCAAACTCACCGAGCGGTCCTTTGTAAACATGTTTGGGAAGTACCACCCTATTACCCTCTCATCGAGGTCAATGAATGCGGTGGGCTTGGTAAGGAGCCGTAAGGTTCCCTGAGAGTTCTCTGGGAAAGGTCCTTGGAAGCGAGCCCGCAAGGCCGCTTCCTTGTTTTTCGGCGTTGATTCTAAAGCCACTTGGACGTCGCTTAGCTTGTAAGGGAGGGTGACTGGGTCCAAACAGCTGTACTGTTAGAGTGCGCTTACTCTAGGAAATTCCGACACTTACTGCGATTGTTCCAAGCCTGATGAAAACAGTCGACGATTCTCTCCAACTCCACCTGCATTGAGTACGGAATATCACTCGGCACGGGCGCCGGCGAGTTGCCAGTTCGCTCGCGGAGGAGTGTCCTAGTGTATAGAGAATACCTCTGGGCATTTTGAAGTCCGGCAGGGAGCGACATGGTGGAAAGAGGGTAAGAGCGCAAGGAACTGTAGAGCTTTGAGATGAGGCACAAACTATGGGAGATGCCACGTACGTCACCGAGCGCGTGCACTCCTGACGCATCTCAGTCACTATGGAACGACCCCCTTGAAGGCCTATTAATTTAGTGTTCCAATGGGGCCTTAAGGGGGTCATTCCACTCATGTTCCCCCTTCCACTATTCCATTTTCTGGTCCACTATTCCACATTTCTGTTCCAAATATCCATTCCAATTCCCCATTGGGAGCCAAATCTGTTCCATATTCCACCTTCTGTTCCACCATATTCCACCTTCCATTCCACCCTTCTACAGCTTACGTTCCACCCATATCCAGCAATAGTAGCAGCTTCTGAATGGGTGCAGCTATGCATATAATGTATCTGTTTAAATGTTTTGTAAGCTAATAAGCCCCAAAACATGTTTAAGCACAACTGTCTTCCACATGTGGAACACTATGACACCATCCCTGTTTGGATTGTTTGCTTTGTATCTCTGTGAATTCTTGTCCAATAATTATCATTTGAGTTCTTTTAGAAAGGCTTTAGCTTCTGCCTTCCATACATGGTCTGTATGTTGCTCTTTGTCCATTTCTAACTGTGAAAACATCAAAACATATGGATTTACTCTTATTCTGCAACAAGCAGCCTGCAGTGCTCCAGTTAATATCAGATATTTTCAAGTCTACAGAACAGATTTAGAACATGCTTTTGCATAGAATAAGAGTAGTATATAGCCTCAACCACCTCACCCAAACAATATGTGCATGCTACAAATAAACTGGAACAAATATCAGTGTTTGGCATTTTTGGGTGGCTGTGAACATTCCCACACCTAACTATTCCTGGATTTGGAAATGGGATGCAATTTGCATTGGATTACAAATAAACAGCTAAGGAAACAGACCACACACTCCAAAGATATCTTGGAAACACTTGTTGTACAAGAACCTGTTTCAGAAGAGTTATAGAGAACCACTTGGTCTCTCTTATGAAGTAGTGTTTTGTTCTTGTACAACAAGTGTTTCCAAGATATCTTTGGAGGTGTGTGGTCTGTTTCCTTAGCTGTTTATTTGTAATCCAATGCAAATTGCATCCCATTT